>JBBWSL010000115.1:0-172914 GCA_038088545.1 Diaporthe humulicola
GTTATAAATTCTAATATACATATTACTATAGAATATACATATATAAGACTAAGTATATTTTATATAAAATATTTTAATAATAATTCTATTAATATTAAAGTAAATATATTTTTAATTTTATAATATTAATTTAACAAGATTAATTTTAATATTAGTAACTTGCTTATTATACTATTTTATTAACCTAAGAATATTAATAAAAATTTTAAATAATTAATTTACTATTAATTTACTTAAAGATAAGTAGTTTTAGTTTTTTTTAAAATTACTTAGTTAGCAGAGGGCACGCGGTATCCAAAAAAGGGCACGCGAATATCCGGTCTTATGATTAATTCCCATTATTTTAATGATGATTGCAAGCTGAGTCGCACTGAACGAGGGGCTTCTTTGGCAAGCAGTGATAACAAAGATAGAATAGAGATGTTGTAGATGACGTTGCGAATGCTGGGAAAGCCCTATTACTAGCCGGAACTTGAAGGACTGAGACAAGACCTTCAAATTCGGGAGTCGAAAGAGATGATCGATAAACCGTAAGGAATGTTCCGCGAGTTGTGCTGTCAGTTGAAAGACTTGAAAAAGTATGCAGGAGAGGACCTAAACAGAGACGCAGAAATCTCGATTTTATCGTATCACGGATTATCTGGGCGCAACCTTGTCCTATGCCGAGTTCGTGCAGTCGCGCCAGAGGTAAACAAAAACAGCACCGGCCTCCCGAAGTCACGCTCTGCCGGAACATCGTACTGGACGATCGAAACTTTGAAAATCAACAACCAAGAAGAACACGAGATGACTCTGGACGCCATCCGCGTACTCTTCGAAGGCGGCATAATGATGGGTCATCATGGATGAATCGTGACCAACCGGCGCTGCCTCGCACTGATCAAGGCCCAACGAAGCCCCGAATCAAGATTGCCTGTATGGAGTAGAAACGTAACAAGTCCGGTGTTTGCCCGCAAAATGTGTCAAAGACGGCCGTGACATAAGTGGGAACGTCCGCAGCAGCATCATGGGCCCGCATCCGCCGTGCCTACATCCGCATTGTCGGTCAATTCGAAGCGCCCGTTTGTCTCCACTTCCGCCGTGCCCCGTGTGCCTCGGTCCGCCGTGCTTCCGCAAAACTGCCCGAGTGACCCATAAATACGACCTGGATTCATCCCGACATCAGTTAAGCGTGCGGATTGTTCAATAAGTCTCCGGATGACTAAGAAGAATTCACGTGAATTCATGAAGATTCCCGCAATCATTCCGCAAGTATTCCGCACCCATGAACCAATTGGGCAGCGGCGCCAGTCATTTTGTCTCCGCAGCCTCAATGGTGGTTCATGATGCCCGTAACGTCCTGGGCTATTTAGAGACAAGAACGGCGACGGCGAACGCAATGTGATTCTTGACATCGAGCAACTTTCACTCTCAAGGTCTCTCTTTCTAAGTCATTTCAACGAACACATCAACATGAAGGTCGCAATCCTCGGAGCCACGGGCCAGAATGGAAGGTCCATTGTTAATGGCCTGCTTGCATCTCCCGATACCAAATTCGTGGGTTCTCATCGCTATTACAGATCTGAATTTCGCCAATTAAATACCTTCTAACACAAGCGCTACACCCAGGATGTCACGGCCCTTGTACGACCTTCCTCGCTGCAGAAGCCAAATGTCCAAGACCTCCAGAAACGCGATGTCAATATCGTCGCCTTTGATATCGCCGGCCCTGAGGACGAACTCGTGGGCCAGCTTACAGGCATTGACGTCCTGATTGTCTGCGTGCTGGCCGACGAGCTCACCCTCCCCAACATCGCGAAGAAGGCAGGCGTGAAGCGCTATGTCCCGTGCTTCTATGCAACGGTCATGCCCAGGGGTGTGCAATCATTGCGCGACACTGTGAGTCTAACGCTGCACCTCACTGAGCTACTCATATGCTGACTCAAGCTATAGAAAGAGGCTGCACTGGACCACATCGAAAGACTCCATCTTCCCTACACTATCATCGACGTCGGTTGGTGGTATCAGATCAGCCTTCCGCGCCTGCCTTCTGGTCGCCTGGACCGCAATCTCTTCCTGTACAACTCCGTCATTGGAGGCACGGGTGAAGTGCTATCCGCAAGAACGGATTCCCGCGACGTGGGTGTCTACGTCGCTCGCATTATCGCAGACCCTAGGACCTTGAACCGGAAGGTTTTTGCCTACACCGACCTTCGTACTCAACATGACCTATGGGCTACCGTGGAAAGGCTCAGCGGTGAGAGACTCGAAAGGAAATATGTAGGTCATCACAAAGTCTTGCCCTTGCAGCCTGATCCTCCAGCATCCCTGGCGTTTTTGTCTTTGAGAGCTTGAGGCTGAAATGGTTTTCCACAGCGGACCGAAGACGAGATCGAGGCAGGTATCGCCGCGAACAAGGACGACCCTATGAAGGTGATGGATTACTACCAGTACACCTACCTAAAGTCCTTTGACATCATGGGAGAGAATACGCCCGAGTATGCCCGCTATCGAGGATACCTCATCGGGAAGGATCTTTACCCCGACATTGAGGGTATTTCTTTTGAAGACTTTGTCAAGGAGACGATGGAGAAGGGGCTGGAACCCATGTACGAGGAGCATGCCGATTGGCTACGTGCGACAAGCTCGTTTGTCTTCAACGGCGCGACTGCGACGAAGTGACGCTGGACTGCGCGGCGGCATGTCGTTGGGGGCATGAGTGAGCCCATGCTAGCATGTGTTTGGGTCAGAAAGAGATTTTATTGCAATTAAACTCTCAAAGATTGTTCCAAGCCATCGAAGGGGTGGCAAATTGTATAGTAGTTGCATGTGCGCGATATGTACGATATTACTTGCCGTTGAACAGGACTAGATCAAGTCCAAGATGCATTCACCTCGGATTTCCTACCTATTCACAGCACTACTAGTACTCCACAGCTACACGGTCATCCCGGATTTCCCGGCTGCCTGTTGTAGATGTCCACGGCAGCAGCCCAAGCCTTCAAGTAGGGCCCAGTGGTGCTTATGAGGGAAGGCCTCGCGTGCTGGGGTGCAAGAAATGCCAGCAGCGACGTTTGGTGCAATTGAAAGAAGGCAAGACTGAAATGGCTTGGGCTGAAAATATTCAGCCGGTAGTATTTGCGAAAAACCCTTTGCCCAAATGTAGAAGCTTTTTGCTGCCAATAAAGTTGCAGTTGCAGCTACGGCGAAGTGAACGTTTGAATGCTTCTCTTCACAATGTACTCCTTTACTCAATAGGACGTCGACGCCAAGCCACACGAATTTCCTCAGCTATCATGTTCTCACAGATGCAAGTGCTTGACAAAAGCCGATTCAATGCCGTGCAATCGCCGGTACTGCATATACGAGACATGGCTTAGCTGAAAATCTGGGTCACACCGCGTAAATTGTTTTCATCGATCTATCAATCCCTGGAGGTCTTGATGCTCTCGGAGAGGCAAGGGAACCAGACCGCCCCAATGACGTAGAAGGCTTCCAACAACGGCAGGAATAGCCTGTGCCAATTGAGATTGGCATCATTGTCTCATGGAGACTACTTGCAAGGGATTACCGACATCTACCATGCTGTCGAGATCCCCCGCATCTATGCCGTTAACAGCCCTGGAGTCTCTGCTTTTCCATCCACATACTTTAGTCACTGTGTTATGTATTGGCTAGTCTCCCAGTCCATGGGTCCGTGAGATCTCAATTTTCATTTGGACTGGTAGCACCAATTCAGCTAAAGTGTGGGGTTTGGTCTTGTGGGATGTTGCGACCGCTTTGCCCTGTGGGTGTCGTTCTCAGCATCCCTCTGTCTCATACTGCGTCTATCAGATCTTTCACAGCTTTAATCGTCCCCGTAGAGATATCCCTGCCATGACGTTTCCAGACACCTTTCCCCTTCTTTGAGAACGCATATTATCAACATTGACCATCTTGCTTGCTTATTTGGGTACTTAGACTATATCGAGTTCGGAGATCGTTGGTACGAGATAGTTGCCTGAGTGATGATATAGGTAGATAGTGATTGTTGTGGTGTGATTGAGTGAAGTTGTGGAAGCTTTGGCGTCGAATCCTCACCTATTCCAGCAACATAAGACGAACGCGACACTGGCCAAGAATAATGCAGGCCACCGGTAAATAGTAAAGATGTCGATCGCTGCATGTCAGCACCATTTCCAACACCATCCGGACATGCCCGATGTTTGCCATGCCCGATATATCATCGAGAGTTGAAAAGTGGCTGGCTGATCGATGCGGATTTGATATGGATCAGTTGCCCCGCCTGGACCGAGTGTTGTCGTTGGCGAAAATGGAAACGTGTACAATGGCTGAGATCCCAAGCCTGTGAGCTTTTATCGGCCTGCAGGATGCTCCTCGCTGTGCAGATCGCTGCCATGTTGACTTGAGATATATCGTGTTGTGTTGAGTGCGAGTGATCATTGGCGTAGTGTTTCTATCCCTCGGCGATGACCTCGAATCAGGACTGTATTTGTGGGGTAAGTGGATGATGGTAAGCATAGGTCTACGAAATGATTATAAAAGGCTGACCGAGATTTGTTTTCCTCCTGACACTTTGACTCCTCCCTTCAGCTCACCAGCGAACAAACTATCATATCACACCTCCACGCCCAAAACACTCCTAGTTCTAGAATTCGCATTCTTCAAACTTTCAATTCAACTTTCCATCATTCATCATGTCTATTCTTGCAGTCCCTAGACAGACACCCATTGATCAGCAAACCAATAAGGTTACTCTCGAGGAGCGGCAGTCTCATGTTAAGTATGAGAAGCTGGAACTATCCACCGAGGATGAGCCCCTGGTCAAAGGGGACGAGAACACCAACCCTAACGGCAAGCGCCACATTCTGATCATTGGCGCCGGCGTCAGCGGCCTCCTACCGGCTTGGATGCTTCTCGACAAGGGCTACCGCGTCACCATCATTGCCGAGCACTGGGCTTGGACCCGGGACTTTGAGCAGTCGCGAATCACCTCTCAGATTGCTGGCGCCTTGTGGGAATTTCCCCCGGGCGGGTGCGGCCTGACCGAGATCGAGTCCCCTGGACCCGGCTTCGCGACCGTCGAGCACTACCGCGAGTGGTCCCTGCAGAGCTATGAATTTTACAAGCGCTACCACAACGAGGTCACCAACTCCTTCGAGGAGGAGGGGCGTTCATTTGGCCTCAAGCTCGCGGACCTCAACCAGTTCTTTTACAAGGACATTGTCACCAACCCCGATGTCAACGACGAGGAGTACCTAAAGCTCATGGCTCTTAAGTGGGCTGCAGCCGATGGACGCATCGACAATGTCCGAGAATGGAACCGCGAAAAGCTGGTGAAGGAGTTCAGCCCTCTCGTGAACGTAGACTTTGACAAGGAAAAGGCGGGAGAGCTCAAGAGTGGCTACACTCACATGGACCCAATCATCAACACTGACAAGGCTATGTCTTATCTCATGGCACTTGTCCAGTCGAAGGGAGCCGTTCTTGAGACACGCCCGTTGAAGGGTCTCATCAGGGACCAGGGAGAGAAGCTGCTCGAGGAGCACAGCGCACACGCCATCATCAACGCCAGCGGCCTGGGAGCAAAGGAGCTCGCAGGTGACGAAGACGTGTACCCCGTCCGCGGCGCCGTCAAGCGCGTCGAGAACACGCGCAAGGGCGAGTTCCGCCATCTTAATGACGCCTACCTCGTCCCCGCCCAAAGGGACTTGAACGGCCACCCGACAAAGACAGTTTTCATCGTCCCGCGCAGTGACGATGTCCTCTACGTCGGATCCATAATTCAGCCCGACGCCACAGAGAAGCTGTCGCCGGATTCTGTCGAGGTTGAGGTCATGTGGGACCGGGCTGGCGACTTCATCAGTCGCCTTCGTCTCGCCGGGCTTGTCCCTGGCTTCCCATTTGCCCAGGGCCTTCGGCCCTTCACGAAGAGGAATGTCAAGGTCAGGGCCGACGACAAGGCCACATTTCCCCTGGTACACAACTACGGTCATGGAGGATCCGGGTGGACCCTGGGCGTTGGCACTGCTCGGTGCGCCGTGCACATTGTCGAGCAGTTCATGAAGCTTGACACTGAGTCTCTTCTGAAGCCGATCGATGCTCTCAAGGTCAACATCTCAACCCTTGAAAACATCATGGACGAGATCCAGACCGCCAAGATGGCATCCCAGGCCTCGGTCCCGACCATCAAGGAACGGGCCGACTTTTTCACTCAGGTCTGGGCACGGGCATCAGAAACCGCGAGGGACGGCGCGAACGGATCACCCCCGAACGCCGGCTCGGCCCAGTCTAAGTCGACCAAGGCGAGTCCCGAGGCACAAGCGTGCTGGGAAGTGCTGGCTGACGGCATTGCTGAATCTGACGCCAAAGTCTCCGAGGCCATCGAGCAGATCAAGCTCATCGCCAACGCAATTGAAGTGCCTGAAAAGGCGATGAAGACCCTCGGTGAGCGGACGGCGGAGGCCAAGAACAACCTTGGAGCCCTCGAGCAGGCACTGAAAAACGATGAGAAGATCCGACTGCTGGAAAATCAGGCAGAGGTCCACAATATTGCAATCCACATCAACAAACAGCTGTACGGAGAGGCGCCGGCGGCGGGGACTCATTAGCCGGGGAGCACTAGTCAAGGCATGAAAGGGATGTAGAAACGCTTCACTTCCACCTCCTCATAGCAGACAGCCGGAAGTACCTCAAAATATCCCTAGCAGTTAGGGCTTACAAAATGACCACTATGTAGTTACTCAAGTCTCATCGGAACCTACGTACTGACCTCAATCATCGGAGAAGGCTTGAATCATTGCCGTGGACAGCCGCGGCCGGGACAGGTCTCGTCTGGAGACGTGGGTTGCGATCGAGATGGCTGCTCTCTTTTGTATTTCATTGATTTTCAGACTTATCATTCAGTCTTATCTTGCTTGATTTCGAATGCGGTGGATCCTTGCAAGAAATTTGTGTATAGACCTTTCGGGCGCTGTGGGCAATCGACATGGGGTCGGTTGCAAAGATCTAGTGTGAGAGGAGAAACAGCTGTGATAATGCACACTATGCATCAGGGTCATTTGACATAAAATCTCAAAAAAGTCTGTTACGGTAAATACCCAGCCAGACTCTTTTCTACTGATACTAACTCATGGCCCCGCCATGTTTGCCCCACCCTTCTCACACAAGGGTAATCCTCTCCAACTTCCACGCAAGGCTCAGCTGCTCGACAAGTCTTTGGCCCCAGCCTTCATGGAAGATATAGGAGTCTTCAAGCGTCGGTCTGCGATTTAACAAAGTTTCCAAATCCTCATTCAGAATACTGCTGAAGCCACGTGCACGGCACATTGCTTCGTGAGTTATCGTCTGCTCCATTAATGTCACTAATTGATGCCAACAAAATCGGACAAGTACTGGAAAATCGTTCGGATCCCAGATCCGTCCCAATTCATGAATAAGAGAAGGGAGGCAGCGTTCGGTCCACTGTGCGTGGTTCTGCAGGTTGGTATGGTAGCTCGCAGGCATTTCATACATCCTAAGCGGCAACGACAGGTTCAGCGCCGTACCTTCAACATATCCCCACGCTGAAAGCAGATGAGACAACATTGTCCGATTCTTCACAGTCAAGTGATAATAGACACCCTGAATGACCGGATTAAACTCTGGACAAATCGTCTCCGCAGTCGCAGCTATTGACCGAGCTATCCCTGTCTGCCCGTATTGACGAGTCCCTGGCTCAGTCAGACAGATCATCAAAGGCATGATGTCTTGTGTCCTTGCCTTGAAAGACGGGAAGGCGAAGGTAAATGTCCATTCAAAGGAATCCGCCGTGTAGCTTCTGAGGAGTACTTCTTTCAGAATGTGCAGAGTCAAGTTCACACTGCGGAGGAAGTTGCTTGGGTTGTCAATCCGAACTTGCTTAGCCTCAAGACGGTCCACGGAATAAAAGTGGACGTCGTATACCAAGGAGCAGTCATGTAATATGAAACAAGTGCTATCATTTCCGGAAGGCATGGTTGCCAGAGCGAGGAGAACTGCTCTAGACGCGCGAGGATCATACTTGCCAAAAATAGGATGATAATCCAAGTCCTGGCAGGAGATGATAAAAAGGTGATAAGACGAGTCCAGAGCCGTTGTTGGTTTTGTTCTCATCACTCGGAATTCTGCGGCTGTTGACGAACCAAGGACCCGAATCGAAGTAAGACCATCACTTTTAGTGTCCAGCATCAGCTGGCAAGGACCATCGAAAACGCGTAGAACTTGAAGCTGAAGCGCGCCGTTGGACGAATTGATCGAGGCCGAGTCAATGCTCTGGGTAAGAAGGGCTCCCGCGTGGATCCACCGGTGGCTTTCTTTTTTCCACCGGTGGCTTTCTTTTCTCCACCGTTGCGTGGATGTCCGGGAACAACATTTCAGTTCATCATCATCCACTGAGTACACCAGAAACTTAGCTCTCCAATTCCCAAACGCTGTGGTGCTCACTTCCTTGGGGCTGGAGCCATCTTCGGAGATCCGTGAATACTTGTCATGGGTTGTAGATTTGAAGTCATCAAACCATGAACCCGCGTTTTGGAAATCCGGGACCCATGAGGGCATATACGTAGGTCGGTGGATCCCTGTGGCATGGGCAAGCAGTACCAGGTTCTTCTCTACGAGAAGCATGTAGGCCGCGGTCCCCAACCAGCAATCCCTCCAAGATAGGGAATAACTTGGGAGAAGTCTGCGCGAGACCTCTTCAGGTTCAAAGAGACCCAACAGGCCGTACACCCTGTCCCGAGGGTCACTCGCGTGACAATGAGAAGTCGCCTTCAAAAGATGGGATAGGGACTTCCCATCTACAGCGGATATGGCAAACCGCTCTCGGGTTCCTCTGAGGACAAGGTTCATGGCTTCCTTTCGGTCGCACAAGATATCCAAGTCGCCAAGTGGGAAAATGGCCCTCTTTGAGAGCAGGAGCTCCTGCACAATCCACATTCGAGTGAGATAACGCCTTTCCAAGAGCTGGTTCTGGCTCACTCCAGCGCTCTCAGCACAAGCCTTGAGAAATTTTGCATTTTCCTCGTTTTCATCGGGACTCATTCCGTCGCTAGAACTCATTTCGTCGCTAGATCTCGGCTCGTGAAAATCGATGCGGGGCCGGAACGTCCTTCCCGGAGGTCGCGAGACCAGGTCTTCTCCGAAATAGGCCACCACACGCTCGCAATTGGCGTAGATATCGCCCATTCTGGAGATCTGTGCTGGCTTCTCGATATTGTTGGCTTGGTTGATGCAGATGGCATCCACCCAGATGGTTCGGCTGCCCAGCTGAGGTCGCAAGTAATTTAGTAGAGCCGAGCAATTATTTGTTGCCAACACGACATCCCAGAAGCTTCCGACATAGACAGGCTTGCGGGGGGTCGAATCGTCCTCTTCTCCTCCCCAGACGTAAGAGACCGTTTCGTACTCTGGACAGTCATCAAGAGGATACTCTTCTAGTTGCATGTGAATAGGCGACGATTGGTCTTTGAAGCCGGTAAGGTAGATGAGCCGGAAGTGGCTTGAATCCAAAGGCGCGGGATAAATACGCGAAAGAGAGCTTAGTTTAGACTCTTGCCCAGAAAGCTCCGTCGCTTCTTTCCTGTCGTCACTGGGCTCTGAATCGGTCCTGATGTCCGCTTGCGGACAGCGATATGGAACAGACGGAGGCCACCACAACGCAGCTTCGCCCAGTGGTGCTTCTTCTGGTAGGAAGATACCGTCCTCTTTGATTTGGTTCTGTGAAACAAGCCGTCGGACCAAATCCGAAGAAGTTGAATCACAGCTAAGGCAACGAGGTACGCCATCGTCGACGATGATGCGTGGCTTGCTGCAGTCTGATTTGTGCCACCGGACGCAAGGGTCCATGCTTCGCAGATGGGATGGTTATGGGAGTAGAAACAGGCTTGAGTGGAACGGCGTGGTTTGAAGTCGAAAGTCAGAGGGCCTAGATGACGGAAGAGTCGGGCGCAACGGATAAGACCACCTACAAATGCTGTGAAACATCGCCACGCTGTCTGTGCTCTTGGCATTGGACAGCTTGCTGGGACGTTTCCCACATGCAAGTAGGGTTGTTCAAGTCTGACAGTTGCAGCCACAGCCTCTTTCGTCTTGCGTAGAATTGCCTCACGTTTTTTGCCGGCCATACGCATGCTGCATAAGCCTTCCATTTTGGGACTTGCTTGCAGGCGCGCAATTTCCATTTCGCTCAATTAAATGTGAGCAGCAGCAACAACTTCAAATCTTCATTTATCAATCTTCTAGTACTTTCCAAAAGCACCCTCCCTCTATAATGTCTCTGCTTTGATATTCACGATTTATACTCTTCAGGATCAGCCATACCGATCGAGCTTTGCCTGACCAGCCCACCGACAACACTAGTTCCCAACCCTGTTGATCTTGAGGTCATCTTTCTTGCCTTTCTCTGCACACTCTTATCGAACTCGCGTCGCACTTGCAGTACACTCTCAATATGCTCCAACTGTAGCTTTTCCTTCTTGAACCTAGCCAAAGTCCGTGCAGTGTTCAGTGTGTTCGAGATTTCCCTGCCATTGAGCTTCTCCATGAGGATGTTCTCCACCGCATCGTCCACATCTTCCATACCCATGACCTCCTTTGGGACATTATTGAGGAGTTTCATCCAGACTTGCCTTCGGATCTCGATGTCCGGAGGCGAATATTCCAGGGCGAGATGAATGCGAGACTTCATGGCCTGGTCGAAGGTCTCGACACGGTTAGTGGTAAGAAACACGATACCGGAGAAGTATTCAAGCTCCCTCAAGAACACGGCAACCAGGGCGTTGCGCGAGCCATCACCGAGAGATTCTTGGCGGGCTTCCAGGAATACGTCTGCTTCATCCAACAGAACGACAGCCTTCCACATGGTTGCATACGTCAGGATCTGCTTCAGCCGCAGTTCGAACGACCAAGGAGCGTCGTAGCGGTTCAGCTCCCCCAGTGACGCGGAGATCAGCGCCTTCTGAGCCCCCTCAGCGGCTGTTTCGGCTGTCAGTGTCTTTCCTGAGCCGGGTGTCCCGTGCAAGAGCACAACGAGGCCTTTGCCTTTTTGCTCCGGCTCGTCTCGCGCATTGTCGGGAAACTCGTGCGAGGTCACGAGTGCTTGCAGTACGAGTTTCTGCTCAGGAGCAAGTATCAATGAGTCCCAAACGCCCTGTTTCCACTTCACATCATCCATTAGGTCGACGAAGAAGCGGCACCAGTCTTTGCGGCTCAGCGAATATCCGTAAGCGTACGGAGGACAGAGAAGCGGGTCTGGCTTCATGACCTTGATGGGGACCTGATTTCCATATTGCTCATCGTGGAACATTTTCCGGTCGAGAACGACCCTTCCAGTTTCCTTATCCAAAGTTAGCTCACAAGAAGATTGAGTAGAGACACATAAAGGACTTTCATGTACTCACAGTGAATGGAAGCCACACCCCCTCGAAGCTCGCCATATCAGGATCGAAAAAGCTGTCCGGAGGCTCTTTCAAGTACTGTGCAATGCCATCGTACGCCTGAGTACATACAGCTTTCCTGGCAAGGAACCTGCGACCTCTTTCTTCTAAGCGATGTTCCAAATTTTCTTGCCGCGCGAAACGTCGAGGATAAACCGGAAGATCTGTGATGAACGCGGGGTTCTCGGACCCAAACCAGCGCTTCTGGTAGATGACGAACTTGTGATCTGCTGATCCCTCCAAAGTGCCATCGTGGTCTGTATAAGAGCAAGTGACCACTATGTATGGCCCTGCAGTTGTGCTCTCCTCGTATGCAGTCTTATGGCACCGCAGGAGCCACGGGTGGCCCATGAGAGAGCTGTATACGAGGTCTCCTGGTCTAAACAGGACCCACGCTTGGAGGTAGGAGATCTGCTCTTTATCTATCATTTTCATGACGTTGTCCCGGTCAGGGCCCAGCTCGTTATTCATGAAATCGAACAACAGCCTCACTGTCAACTTGTCAGTGGATTTTCAAATTTGTAGCACAGTCTGCGCCTTCCGGCGGTGTACAGTAGAATGTACACATAAACATAAACTGCTATAGTGGCGCGTAAAACGAAATAGGAGTTCCTTTTAAATACTCACAGTGCTGACGAACATGTTTGTCTTCGGTTGTCTTGCAGACGTGCTCTAAGTCATCCCACTGCCACAAGTAAGCGTCCATACTCCAATTGAGACTGCTTCTCGCAACGTACATAGTGCATGAGCATCTGAAACGGTGCAGTGAGCTCAAATGGGGACTTGAAGTCTGAGGCAACAGTAGTGTACGATGATCCAACCACTTCTCTGAAGACTCGGAGCAGATGAAGCGAGTTGATCCTGAGGGTCGTCGATTCCAGTTCTTGTCTGTCGGTAAACTTGCGTCGAATGACCAGCGCGTAATGACCATCGGCATCATCCTGTGGCCGTTCAAAAGGCTCCAATTTTGCCTCCGTAACAATTCCTCCACCTTTCTTGTGAATCGTATGGTATGTTTTGAATTCGCACTTCGTGCCCCCTGTGCTCGCTGAGCTCAAGCTGCTCGACATATTGCAATCCTGTCTGCGACTATCCACGAATATCACATTAAGATTAGTTCGGTGTACTCGAGAGATAAAACGGCAGTGATAAAACAAGGCCAAAATAATCAAGCTCTGTAATTTTGACAGGAAAAGTGAGAGAAAGCTGGGACAACGGAGCCTCATCTGCATTCCGGTTCCTGGTGACGCCACCCTGCAACAACACCGGGAGTGATGCACAGGGCTTATCAAGACGACATGGTATTGATTGGTCTATCCTCGACTATTGATGCGTTGTAATCTCACGTCAGCCTGAAATGACTATTAGATGCAGGCGCTATGCGGGTGTAATTTGGGGGCTGTATCACAACGTTAGACGACCATATGCAGGCTGCCGCTCGAGCTAGGCCAGCTGGAAGGCCCTGTCATCTCCCTCTAAAAAGACACGCGTGCGGGCAGGTAAAAAAGTCTTGTGTGGGGTTCCAGAGTGATTGGAGTCATCTTGTTGCGCTTCCTCATCAGTCTTCACACTGACCGAGCCACCGTGCTTCATGGCATCAGTACTCGATAGGCATAATGGCTCCTTTTGTGGCAGACCAAGTCGGAACCCCGTGGCCAAGGACTTTCGAAGATGGGCCACCACTTGAGACTCCTTTCTCACGAGCCATCGATGATTTTCTGATGGAGTTAAACGCCGAGGATGACCCAAAAAATCCATTCTTGAGAGAGCTCAAGGCCACCCGCCAACAACTTGTCAAGACCCCTGGCTGCAAAACAGAGGCTCAGGCCTCAGCGGCGAGCCTCAGAGACTTCATGGAAGGCCTGCAGACCCAAAAGAGCTCTGGCCGTGGCCTGAGGATTCTTGCCCGTCTTGAACCCTTCATCGATAGCCTCGCCAGGGTCATGGGACTGTGCGAAAATGTGCTGAATGCTGCCCCGTTCGGGGTCAGCATTGCATTTTCCGGTGCCCGCATCGTTCTCCGGCTAGCATTACAAATGCACACCTGCTTGGAAAGCATCGTCGACGCCATGGAGCAGATCGGAATCAGCCTCAAGTGTTACGACAAGTTCGCAAACGCGTTTCCAGACTCGGATGAAGTGCAGGACCTTCTCGCCAGTTCTTACAAGAGCATCGTGTCATTCTGGTTCAAGGCTTCCCGCATACTGTCCCGACACAGCCTGAGGACAGTCATCAGAGGCGCCACAAGGTCTATAGAGAAAGAGATCAAGACAGCACTTGATGGTCTTAGCCGTGACAGCTCAAATGTCATGGCACTTGCTCAAGCCACAACAGCCGAGCAAACGATCCTCCAAAAGGAAGCGACACTGAGACAAGGCGTCATTGATTGGATTAAGAGCGGTTCATACATCGATATCAGGCCGATACTCAACGACCAAATTGCACTCCGGCTTGACGGAACTTGCACCTGGTTGTTTGAGGACAAGCGTTTCCTGAAATGGCGCGACACAATTGACAATGCCGCCCTCTGGTACAATGCCAAGCCGGGGTCCGGGAAAAGCGTATACGCTGCAACGATCGTTGAATACTTACAGAAACGAGATAAAAAGGTGGTATGCTTTTTCTACTCCTTCAACAGCCCTCAAAGGAAGTTCGGAATAAGTGGAATGCGATCTTTGGCCTTGCAGCTGCTGAAGTTTGTACCCGGGGGCCTGCCAGACAAGGTGGTCCAGCGTTACAAAGATGAACTCGACAACTGTGCCAGTGGTCTTGACAGCATCCACACTGCAACGCATATTGTTCACGAGTTGCTCACACAGTGTGAGGAAATGCATGTTGTGATTGACGGTGTCGATGAGTGCCTAGACGATGATTTGACACTTGCACACACTCAACATCTGATGAAGATGCCAACCTATGGACTCGTGAAGTGGATCTTTACCAGTCGGAACTACCCGAAGATCAGATCAGTCATGGAAGATGGTCAAGCGGTCGAAATCGAGGCTCCGACCGAGTCTGTTTCTCTCGACATCCGTTTTTACTTCAGCAAGCATATCACCTGCGAACATTGCATTAACGAATGGACAAAGGATGAAGACAACTTCCTCTACTCGAAGTTGATATGCGATACCCTTCGGGGCGAGGGACTCACCACTGAGACCGAGATTGAGGAAGCGTTGGAGAGGTACCCGAAGAACCTGAACAGTTACTACATACGGGCGCTGGATAAGCTTTCCGAGAAAACGGAGCAGCAACAGGAGCTGGCCAGGTAGGCCTTCCTGGCGATAAAGTCTGTGCAAGGCGAAACTTGTTCGCAAGGCTAACATCTGGCACTAGGCGTACTTTCTTGATCTTAATAGCGGCAGCTCAGTCAGTCTCGCTTGACGAGATACGCAACGTTCTTGCTGTTGCTCCCAATGCCAAGGACCACGACCCTAGACGCGTCCCTTTCACAAAGGACATAGAGAATCTGTGTAGCCCGCTCGTCGCGTTTGGAAAGCCAAGGGAGGGCGATGCCGATGACAACCCTCTACTGAAGCTCTGCCACAAAACAGTCGAAGACTTCTTCTTGCAAAACCCGGACAACCTGGACTTGACTTCCAAGTCAGAACTGCGGAAATACTTTGTGACTCGTAAGGGAGCCAACGAGGCAATGACCATGGATTGCTTGACCTATCTACAGTACAAGCGATACGAAATCCCAAACCTCAAGATAGGGGCTGTTCTCTCCAAGCGAATTCCGAAGGAACACGCCTTTCTCCCCTACGCAGCTACTTTTTGGGCACAGCATTGTGATATCCCAATGATTGGACAGCTTCCAGAAAAGGAGATCATCCAGGCCGTCTTCCAATTCCTTCAAAGTCCTAGTTTTCGGATATGCCTGGAAGTACAAGCACACGTGGGTCCCTACTTATTCAGCCGATACGTGGACCAAAGAAGTCGCGCGTCATACCAAATGTGCATCAAGGGTTCAAGACTTCGCGACACCGACTCGTTCGGAGTGCCTTTGCCGCAGTGGCTGGACATGCTCTCATCACAGGCATGGAAGCTGGACAGATCAATGTGCCACTTCATCGGTGAATGGCGCGAAGTTCTTATTCAACATCCAGACGGGCTGCAATCCTGTCTCCCGCTGAGGAAATTTGAGCCTACATGTCATCTGGCCCCACTGGGGGAACACAAGCACATAAATGTTGCTTATCTGGAAGACCAATACAAGCATCTGGATTCATTCAAGGATTTCGACCTCAACGATGTCCAGATTGTACGCGTTGCGTTCCGCGGAAAGACGTTATGGACAGACGTACTTTTTCATCAGCCCCAGGGACTCTTCCAGCGCCTTCAGATCCCGCTCTTTGCCAAGAAGAAGAGCATCGTGGAGAGCGATCACAAAATTCTTCTTCCGGATGGAGATCTCTGTGACTGGGAAATGAGTATAACAAACCGCACGGAAACGCCAGACACCATCGAAGCCTGGAAACTAGATTCCCACGATCTAAGCATGAGGTGGGTCTCGCATGACAAGACCAGGCAAAAAATGGTCCCACTTCCATTCTCGAGTGTGGATGTTGGCAGAAGAAAAGGACTCTGGGAAATTCAGTCTACACAGGACTTTGAGCCCGATGCGGTGAGAAGCGGGTCGATGCAAGTTGTGCATGTGACGTGGAGGTCAACCAAGCATGTGCCTGATATGAATGCAAGACTTCTTTTTGAGGAACATGATGACAGCGACTCATCATCTAGTGAGTCGGAGGAAGAAGAAGCAGACAGCCCGGCACCGGTCAGCCCCGAATCTGTGTCGGACGACGATTCAGATAATGATTCGGACATTGAGTCAATGACCACGCCCAGCCGAGCAACAGAGACCGCGGACGAAATTTCGGATACAGACAGCGAGTCTGGGACAAACGATGGTCAGATCACAGACTGCCTAATATTAATACCCTGCGAGGGCGACCCGTCATGGCACCCGTGGTCTGGTGCACACCAGATCTGGTCGCGGATAGGCTGCGCAGCACACCCTGTCCTGCCTCTTTTAGCAGTGTCGCACACTGCGCGTCAACTAGAGGTCATTGATACCGTGAAGCAAACACAAAAGACAAAGCACCTTCCAGACCTTTCCGATCTACAAGATGCCCCCCTGGCAAGTCTGAGAGGTATGAAATCCGCGGAACTCTGTGCATCAAGACAGCTGCTAACAAAGATGAATCAAGAACTACGCTTCTCAGCCTGTGGCAACTACATACACTTCCTTTCCATCGCCTTCTTTCCTCAGAAGCAAACGGCGAGCACCGAAGCACGCGTAACCCTCTCAACGTTCAACTTCAACCACGAAGGAAACAGCGACGACACCCTCTTGAGAGAATGCCCTCCTCAGAGGTGCATATACGCCTTTGGCGAGACACTCGCCGACGTTCCCTTTCCGCTGGCCCTGACGCACTGGAGCGATACAGAAATAATCGTCGCATTGCCACCACTCACATGTGATCCCAAGATCCTCAAGATCATGCTTCCCATTTTACCACCGGTAACTGCCCCGGGTCTGGAAGGTGAATGCTGCGCAGATGAGAATACCATCGTCACCCTGCAAGATGCGATATACTTCCCAACTTCAACCCCATGCCGTCGCGCTCACCTCATGTATCGCAACGACGGGCAGAGCAGCATCGCAGCCGGCGGTCGTCTTTACCTCGTGCTGGACAAACTATTCCACCCCGACGCCGACATAGACAACAGTGAAATCAAAGGGACTGGAAACACCACAGAAGGCTCCATCTCGAACAGCAATGATGAGCATAACAAGCCTGGCGGTCCGGACATCGGCCAGGCGAGCCCTCCGGTTGTGCTCCGGTGGAAGGTCGAACAGGGTGATGGGTGGAGGGCCTGGAACCTTGATGTGGACAGTACTGCGTCGGCCCTGAAAAGGGATGTGCCTGTCTGGAAGATGCTCAGGGGCCAGTTTGTGGACAGCGACAAGCTCTTCAGCGTGCCGATCCGTAGCGGTCTAGACTGGAGGAGGAAGGGGTACCTGAGCTGTGCGGCTATGGGGTGACGTATACAACATTGGTCATGTCTGGTGTCTTACGCAATAGATTTGTATGCTTGAACCATCGATGTTGAGTGTGAGTCAAAACTGCGATTTGGTTGCAATGTCTTTTACCAGATCTTTGCAGCCGACACATTGTTGATGGCTTACAGGATCAAATATCAACACACCATGTGGTAATTAGTATCCAGATATAGAGCGCGCTGCGGGCAACGAAGGTGTAAGGCGGCTTTCATTTCAGGCATTGCATTGAGGATCAATTAGAAGCCCAAAATTCTGTTCAAATAGGTTCAGTATTCTTATTAGCACCATGGTAATAAGTTTTGTCTTCTAATTCACATAGATTGTGCGTCTGGGAGTTCTTTCAGACGCCCTCTCATCCAAATACACCTCTCCCTCCATAATCCCGGAGGCGTAGCAACACCCCACAAAGTCAAATTCGTCAGTATCTCCTTTTTCCTGTTTCCTGACAGTGAATGGCATCTTTCCCCCATCAAAAACCCAAACCTCATCTCCCGGCGCAGTTTCCAGGTGCCCGAGGCCCATCATCCCGGTCTTTGTGACGAAGAAGGTCTGATTAGTAACGTACCTGTCCGATAACGCTAAACCGTCAAGATCTCCTTGTGCTGTCTCAATGAACCCGGAAATCCTTTCTAGATCTTCTTGTGTGGGTCTTCTCACAACCCACAATTCGCTGTTGCGGACCCGGTCGCTCACTACGAGCTTGCAGAAGTCTTCCTCAATTTTCTCCCGCGTTGATCCGCTTGCGAGCTTGGCATTCTGTACTTGGGCCATTTCCATCCATATTTTCAAAGTCTCACAGACTTCCTGATTCGAGCGGTTACCTAGCAGGGTTTTGGAGCTAATTAGCTCGATGGTATCAACCATGATACCACTCAACCCTAGTTTCGACATGGGGCTCGCAGGCAGCTGAGCACGTGCGGCATCTAAGAGAGCCTGCGCATCGATCTCTGAACCGTCGCAGGCATCATAGCTGCTGTAACCCCAGTATCGATAGAAGGTGTCAACCTGGTGCGGCACCTCGCCGTTTACATCAGTCGCCCACCGCGCTATGCCCTCTGTTCCAAATCCCTTCCCCGCCCGCGGTTCATTACACAGGGGAAGCAGGCCCTTGTTGTCCAGGATCATATCCAGAGTGAAAGCGTTGTATATCTGCGCCGTTGTCGTCGTATAATCGCACTGGTCCGTATGCGGCAGTCTCATGCCTTCAGGCAGTAGGCCGAGCAGCCCGAGGATCTTGTCTCTTTGGTCGGTGGCCTTTCTGCCGCGCCATTTCATAGCTGTAAGAACCGGCTCCTCGCGTTCTTCGTGCGCGATGTTGATCCAGATGACATTGCAGAAAAGCCAGCCGAGAACCCTCTCTATGTTTGCCGAGGGCTCGTACCAGTGAAGCTGCAGGAGCTCCTGTGGCGCGCCGGTGCCGGTCCAGACGTGGGCACACTCAGAAAGTGTGTCCCAGGGTATCTGGAGCGGACCCCAGAGCAGCACCTTGCGGGGTGGCAGGATAACCTCTTGAACGGTCCATATACGCTTCCACCACTGGTGGTTGTCCACGCCGATGGAGTCTAGGGCTCTCATTGGGCCTTTGACTGCAGTTGCTGACTGGACGCAAGGAGGGACAGGAAGTTCGGGGTCGATCATCCAGTCGAGGATGCCGATTGCCGCTTCTGCGTCTGCGAGGGAGACTTCCGGGTCGATCTCGTCCAGCCATATGAGACATTGGCTGCAATTCGAGTAGATCTCGCCCATCAAGCGGACTTGTACGGCTTTCTCTTCCATGTTCTCTTGGTCTATACAAAGTTGGTCGATCCAAACGGACCTGACTTCATTTTCGAGCCGTAAGTGGCGAAGGGCGGCATGTAGATTGGCTGTCACAAAAGTTGGCTTGTCACCCACGGTGATACAGACCGTGTCATTGGCATCGCCCCAGCGATATGATACGGTCTCGTAGGTCGGCTTGTCAGCGAGTGCCGCAATGTGGATGTTGCATCGAATGGGCTCATCTATGCCACCATCAACAGGTGGAAGTATGTCTAAGATGCGTATCTTGCCGGCGAGGGCCATATTGATATCAATAGTGCTTAGGGCGTGCGTTTTGGGCTGAGGTGAATCCTTTGCAAATATTTTCCCCTGCCGATTAGCGCACGAGTGGATAACCACTTACAGTACACATGGATCCAGGCTGACTGCATATATAGTATGATATCCGCCCACCCTGCTCCTGTTACCAGGATCAATTCGGCAGCCCCACCATTTCGGACCCTAGATGCAATCAATCAACTGTCACACATGGATGCGGGAGTGGGGCCGTGAGTCCGCCCCCTAAGGGAGTTCAGCCTGGTGCTGTCTCGTCGACCGCAGCTTGGCAATGCCCACGCCGCGTAACAAGCATCAGTTTTATAGCACCTCGAATATCTCGCTGAAAGAGGGCCCAAACACATCTGGGTACTACGAGGGCGTGACCTTGTAGAGATCTAACACATTCCGTCTCCCGACCCTTGGCTTCACCTTGACGATAGCCTCACCTTGAGACGGGCGACGATGAGCCTGCTGAAAACAGACACAATGTTTCTGCTCGCATGCCTATTTCAGGAAGACGTCCCGAATAAACCATTTCGAAAAATGTTCGAAATTGGCTGTCTGAAAACACAATGTATTTTAGTTTGGGCGATCACACGTCAGGGCGTTGGGTACAAGAGACGCACGTGCAGCTGTTCCTCGGCCTCCTACAAAATGAGAAGGTCATTTTACAGCTGATTCTGCACGAAAGACGCCATCTGGTACAAGATATGTCCGGATAATGTTTCGGGGTAATTCATAAAACATTCAAGTCGATTCAGGGATGAAGGTCTACGCAGGTCTACAGTCTTCGACGATTCAGTTCCAGATAGATAGTCATGCAATGCGCATGTGCACGACCTTCAAATGGAGGCGGATGACCATGCCGTCCCTCTGTGCCCATATCTGTTGCCGGTCCAGGGGCCTCTGCTCCCGTTTGTGTCATCAGACATCGTTTGGTCGAAGATAACACCATTCCAGTAGATGGGTATGTGACAACAAAGCTTCTGAAGTCACACAAACAAAACCAGAGTGGTGCAGTATGGTGTGGCTCAAGCAGGCTACCGACAAGGTACCGTACCGGTATCCGCAGGAGGTCTCAAAGTGTTGCGGAGGTTCCCAAGCACTGCCCCGTTTCTCAGAATTGCGCTGACCGCAAGATTTAGGTAATTTTGGGTGTGAATTTGACGTGATGTATTTTGGGGAGTAGTACGAAGAAGCAGTCACAAGAAGGCAGTCAGTCACGAAGAGGCAGTCACGAAGAGGCAGTCACGAAGAGGCAGTCACGAAGAGGCAGTTGCAGAGAGGCAGTCACAATCCTATCCACCTTGCGAGTCAACAAGTTCAAAACGCACTCCGGTAAGGAGCAAACAGCCCTGAGAACCTAAGGAAGGAAGACCCAGCGAGCGAAGAACCTGGCCCGCACATGCACTTTGTTCTGCGTTGTTACCGCCCCCAGGGGCAACTCATTCGTCACTCTTCCAGCGCACATCACAGCAAGCCACGAGTTTTGTGTATGCATAGCTTTGCATGCTTCTTAAGAATTGAGGTCAATTCTACTTCAGTATTGAGATTTTGACTTTCTTGACCATCACAGCTCGGCCACATCCAAGGTTATTCTTCCCGAACGCGCGACCAGTCATAACGAGGAGCTCATCAAATATCTATCCGATGGCGTCCGCAGCAGGTGGATATCGGTTCCAGCAATGGCCCTTGATGCCCAATGGCACCGTGTGGGACGGAAAGCATCTGCTTGAGCTGATGCACGGTGGAAACAGACCTTTTGGAGATGCTTGGGATGCACGTGTCAAGCTTATGCTGGGAGAGGTTGAGACTCAAACCCAATCGCAGGTTGTCGACATTCCCATGGTCTACCGCTGTGCAAACAACTATGTGTGTGGTTTGTTCACTGTATCACCTAGTTTTGCCTCCTTGACGATCCAGTTACTAACTGACATTAATGACTAAACAGGGCTTCCACATCAAACTCTCTAACGAAAGAGATGTGATGGCACGCTTTGCTAGGGCAGATGTCAACGCGCCGAATTGTGACGGCCTCGCTTTCAGTTTTCTTCGCAACGAAGTGGAGCTCGAGGCTGCCATATACCGTTTGCTTGAGGGCAGTGCTGAGATACCAATTACTCGTCTGTTCTATTTCCGCCAATCCAAACAATCTCCAGGAGAGCCTCCCACAGACATCAGTGGTCGGAGACTCATGCTCTTTGACATGTCCAAGGGCGATTTTGGTCTCTGGCGAGAACTGAGCCAGGGTCAAAAGGTCAGTCTAACCACTTTATCTCAAGACATACGCGGGCTACTCCCCAAGTGTGCAGGAACACGCCGCTCACTCCGAGGTTCAAATAGCAATCACTTCTCATTCAAGTCGCTAGAAGTCGTGCTGCCTTGTTCACCAAGCCACTGACGACTACGTTTGTTGCCAACTGGATCTTTTGGACGAGCTTCCGACCGGTTGCGTGGATGCCCAAGATTCTCCCGCTTCCGGTTGCTGCCAATCGTGAATTCTGTATCGCGTTGATGAAGGCGAAGATCGAAGGCATGATCGGGGAAGTTGGTAGTCCTATTGGATGGCCAGAAAACGAGTTGACCGTGGGCCCTCGCGCGTTTGCTGCGAAAAGATCATTCTTTCGATTGATACCCCGGATCCTTCCACAAGGCAACGATGACCTTCTTTACAGATTTGTTCTCCAACACGACAAATTCGGTATCCGCAATCTGTCGGTCGACGTGGATGACACAGGGGGGCTTAGCTTGACTTCAGTATACGGCTGGGAATCGGGACGTGTTATCCCAGCCATTCTTTCTGAAATCGAATTTTCGATTGCAGGATGCGACTTGATTATCGACTAGAAAGGCGAGCCGTCGGTACGCATATGGTCGGAAGAACAGAGCACGCCAGATAGGCGCCGGCAGAATCAACAGTACGCTGAGGAGTTCATAAACGTGTGTACAGAAACTCTCTCCGATATCTTGCCTCAACCAACACCCGCCACATTAGCATCCAGAAGCTGACGTTCGTTCGCCATTTTACAGGAGATCTACCAGCGTGCTCCTGGTATGAAGGAGACGCTGCGCCTCGGAAACGCTGCCCGGACATTGTGGTCGAAATTGAGAAGGTGGACGGGAAAAGACCCTGAGCAGTTCTTTGGAGATCTTGGAGCGTGGGCTGAGGTCACAATGAACAGGATGGGTCCAACACACTGGGCACTCAATAGCCAGACATGAGTAGTACTCAAGCGGCACCAAATGCCAAACCTGCATCGTCATTGCAATGTGCCTAGCACCAGAAACATGCTTTAGTACTAGGAATGGGATACTTCATTATTTCGTTGAGCAGCTCCAGTGACAGTCCAGATTCTACCCAAAGATGATAAAAGCCGGTGTAGTCGTTACTTCTAGATACCAAATTCGATGAACTCTTGAGGGAAATTCGATGAACTCTTGAGGGCAAGCTTCCTGTAAGCTTTTGGGAATTTCTGTCATCTATTCAAGTTGGCCGTTGTCCTTGACGGCTGGTAGTTGTCTCTGCAGACTTCCTGTGGCGAGAGCTTTTTTCGGAAGCTTGTGTTTTGGAAAGGATGAAATTCTTAATTTACTGTGTTGAACAAAGTGCTACATCCAACGTACAGCTGCGACCTAAAAGGATTATGGAAATTTACTAATTATCGAGAACAGTCTCTGAACTGCACTGATGCATCACTCTCTACTGTGGTAGAGTGGTAGTCGGGGTCCATGACCCTGGTGTGGGGAGCTGTACCTAAGGTACCTAGGTACCTAAGGTCGTACCCTTACCTGGCCAAATCCTCGGAACTTCAACTCGAGAATGAACGTCAGGCCGCCCCAAGATACTTTGCTACAACTCTCATGGACTGCAGACACATTCATGATCACTGGCAATTGAACTCATGATTGAATACGAATAAGCCCAAGTAAAGCGGCATGACAATCCAGCACGAGCTCCACTGGATTTCTTGGCCATTGAGAGCGCAAGCCAGCCCGTCTTGAAGCAGCCCACCGGCGTTTCCTCGCTTCACCCAGCGGTTCCTGGTTCCAGCTGAGGCCAGATTCGCAACAAAGTCAGATCGCCAATCGCAACAGCTTCCCATACAGCCATGGCGAGCGGCCTGGGAATAATGGGACAGGGCTCCCGCCCGTCAACCAGCGGCTCCCGGTCCAAGTTCCAGCTCCCAAGCAGCTCCTCGTCCAGCTCCGCCGACCCCGACCCAACAAGACCCCCAAACGACAACGACGACGACGACGACTTCGACCCAGACGCGCCCCTCCCCTTCCCGACCGCCCTCTCGCGCCGCGACTTCCTCGCCCCAGACTTCGACGCGGCCTCGTACCTGTCATCCCTGTTCCCCTCGGGCTCGTCGGAGGACGCGGGGGCGGGCGCGCACCGGCACCAGACGCTCGAGGACCTGCGGGCGGAGCTGCGGGAGCGCAGCAGCGCCATCAGCGCCGAGCTGCTGGAGCTGGTCAACGCCAACTACGCGGCCTTCCTGGGGCTGGGCGACGGGCTGCGGGGCGGCGGCGAGCGCGCCGAGGACGTGCGCGTCGCGCTGCTCGGGTTCCGCCGCCAGGTCGAGGACGTCCAGGCCCGCGTGCGGGGCCGCCGGGAGGACGTCCAGCGGTCCGGCGCCGAGCTCAGGGCCGTCCGCGGCGAGGTCGAGGCCGGGCGGCGGATGCTTGAGCTTGATGAGCGGTGTGGGGTGCTGCTTGGGAAGCTGGAGGGTGGTGGCCCTGATGAGGATGCGGAGGACGATGACGACAGCATGGACGATAATGAGGAGAGGCTGGTTGAGATGGTGAGGGAGTACAATGCTATCGTCAGGTTGGCCAATGCCCTGGGGCGGGACCTGCCGTACGTCAGGAAGATGGAGGAGAGGATCACGAGGTGCAGGAACACGCTACTGGTTGACCTCAGCGCGTCGTTGAAAGAGGCGCGGAAAGCAGGCCAGCAGGAAAGGACTGTCAGACTACTGGGCCTATATCGAGTGCTGGGCGCATACTCGGAAGGAGTGAAGGCACTCAAGGAGAAATAATCGAGGTCACAAAACGACGTCGTTGTTCACCGGCAACGTTCCAAAGCAATGCCACAATATGATACCCCTTATGCGCGATCCTCTATTGAATGTCTTCAATATACACCTTGTCTTCATAAATTGATTGTACAGATATATTTCTCGGTCTCAGATGTCTTTTCGAGCCAGCATCGACATCCACACAAGGTCCGGACAAACTGCTTCCATCCACCCTTTACATCGGGCTGTTCAACATAGCAGGCGTTATACCCTCCTCAGTAGGGTTGAATCCGCCGTTCAGGCTGAAACCTGGCCCATGTGTGCCGCTGATGACGACCTCATGCACCTCCTTGTTACCCAGGGATTCCAGCGCCACGCAGTCGTCCTTGACCTTTCCCACGAAAGCCTTGACATTGGCAGCCAGCATCTCGGGCGTGAAGCCCAACTGGCCCACAGACAGCCTGACGACACCGTCCTTCTCGCGGTAGTTGTCGGCACCGGCCATCTCCTTGAGCAGGCCGATCACGTTGCTCGTGATGGTCTTTGCGCGCACGCTGGGCATCAGGCCCTTGGGGCCGAGGACGCGGCCCATGTTAGCCTTGGCCAGCTTGTCGGCGGAGTTCCGGTCGCAGATCAGGCTGGTGAGCTCGAGGGTGCCGTCGCGAAGGGCCTGGAACAGCGTGTCTTCGCCAACAGCGGCGGCGCCCGCCTCGCGGGCCTGGATTGCCAGCGCGGAGCCCTCGCGGCAGACGACGCCGATGCGGCGGTCAGACTTGACGGGGTGTGGTAGGCGGATACGACTCTTGATCACGGCGCCGGACTTGAGGGTCTTGAGTTTGATGGCGAGGTCGTACTTGGTCGTCAGGGGGTTCTGGCCGACCTCGAAGGCGCGTGTGTACCTATTCAGCAGCTCGTCAGTCCAACATTCTTCGTCCTGGGCACATAGCGTCGGAGTGTAGAGAGGGAGGAGGGATTGTCGCGTACCGGACAGCATCGCACAGCGAGAACTGCTGCATCTTGTCTAGCCTGTCAACCCTGAAAGCCTTGAATTGCTTCCTCTTCTTCTCCTTCTTCCTGGCGCCGCTTGGCCGTCCTGATGCATTTCGTGTTTGTTGTGCGGCTGCGACTACTGATGGCGCGAGGTATCGTGGTATCGCTGTTTGTACTGTTGGTCTGGACGAAGTGGCGAGGCTGAGCCTTGCCATTGAGGCGAGGCATTGGTTTATCGAGGCCATGGTGGGCGGTGATCTGTTATGAGAGTGACGGATGCGCGTCCGTCCCTCCGCCTGGTGGAAATGGAGCTCTCGTGCTGGTGCTGGTAATCAAGCATGAGAGCTCAAATTTCGTCAAGATGGATGCACCAGGGTTGGGGCTGCAGGGGTGGGGGTGGAGGCAAGGCGGCCAGGGGGGGTGGCCAATTCATCCCAGTATGACCCCTCCTCGAAATTTCACCCCACCATCTCCCCATAGCTGCTGTGGCTGCTCGTCTGTCTCCTAACTTTTGCCGGTTGACTCACGAGACGCCCTTTTCCTATTCTTTGAACTTTTTTGCAGGTGTCATCCTTTCTCTTTGCCAATTCTCGTAGGAAAACACGCAATCATGAAGGCAGACGAGCTTCAGGCGATTACGCCCAACCTGGGCAAGGACTTCAAGACCATCGAGCCCCATCTGGTCGCCCTCGACAAGCACCTCACGCTACGAACTTACCTCGACGGCTACCAGCTCGGCGAGAACGACAAAGCCATCTGGATTTCTCTGCGTACCAACCGAGCTGCTGCCTCGTACATTATCAAGGGCGCCCTCCCCAACGTGCTCCGGTGGTACGCCTTCGTCGACGCTACGCACCCCGAGATCCAGGAGGCTATCAAGGCCGACGAGGCAGAGAAGAGGAAGAAGACTGCCGCTGCCAGTAAGGCTGGAGGCAATTTCAACCTCGCTCTTCAAGACACCGAGAATGGCGTCGTCTCCAGGTTCCTGCCCGAGCCATCGTGAGTACCCATCTACATCATTGGCCATGCACAGCCAGCCAGCTTGAAAGAAGCAATGATCTGACGTTCTCCTCCAGAGGTTACCTGCACATCGGACACGCCAAAGCTGCCCTGCTTGCCGACTACTTCGGCCATGTCGCCTACCAGGGAAAACTGCGTCTGCGTCTCGACGACACCAACCCGTCCAAGGAGAAGGGAGAGTACCAGGATGCTATCATCGAAGACCTGGCCCTGATGGGCATCACGCCCGACCACCTTTCCTACACCTCCGACTACTTCCAATACCTGTTCGATATGTGCAAGAGGCTCATCTCCGAGGGTCACGCATACGCCGATGACACGGGCACCGAGCAAATGCGCGATGAGCGATGGAAGGGCATCCCGTCCAAGCACCGAGACATGCCCATTGAGGAGACACTGCGCATCTTCGAGGAGATGAAGAAGGGATCCGAGGAGGGTGTCAAGTGGTGTATTCGCGCCAGGGTGTCCTACGACAACCCAAACAAGGCTATGAGGGACCCAGTAATCTACCGGTGCAACATCGAGGACGCCCACCACCGTACTGGGACAACATGGAAGGCTTACCCCATGTACGACTTCGCCTGCCCTGTCATTGACAGTCACGAGGGTATCACACACGCCCTGCGATCGACCGAGTACACCGACCGCAACCCCCAGTACCAATGGTTCCTCGACACACTGAAGCTGCGCCAGGTCCACATGTGGGACTTTGCCCGCATGAACTTTGTCAAGACGTTCCTGTCCAAGCGGAAACTGGCCAAGCTTGTCGACACTGGCAAGGTCTGGGGCTGGGACGATCCCCGTATGCCTACCATCCGCGGTGTGCGCAGGCGAGGCATGACCGTGGAGGCTCTGCGCGACTTCATCATCAAGCAGGGTCCCAGCCGAAACGTTACTACCATGGACTGGACTGTGTTCTGGGCCAACAACAAGAAGGTCATTGACCCCATCGCGCCACGATTCACGGCTATTCTGCAAAAGGACGCCGTGAAGGTAACGGTTAAGGGCGCCGACGCCCCTGCTGCCCCCGTCACTGAGAGCAAGCCAAAGCACCCCAAGAACAAGGAGATTGGCAACAAGCAGGTTATCTTCTCGGATGAGCTGCTACTTGACCAGGCTGATCTGGCGCTCATGAAGCCTGACGAGGAGATCACGCTGATGACCTGGGGTAACGCCTTTGTGCGCTCCATCGACGGCTCATCACCAATCAAGACTGCCACAGTCGAGCTCAATCTAGCCGGTGACGTCAAGAAGACGGAGAAGAAGGTGACCTGGCTGTCAACTAAGGGCACCACGCTCGTCCCGGCCGAGCTGTGGGACTTCGACTACCTCATCACCAAGGACAAGCTCGAGGAGGACGACAACCTGGAGGACTACCTGAACTCCAACACGAGCTCCATGGAGGAGGCTTGGTGCGACGAGAATGTCGCGAGCCTGAAGAGGGACGACATCGTCCAGCTGGAGAGGAGGGGATACTACCGTGTGGACAAGGGCCTGGCGGACTACAAGGACGGCGAGGAGAAGAAGGTGGTAATGTTCAACATCCCGACTGGAAAGACGGGCGAGGCGCGTCCCTCCAAGTAGAGGTAACTTGGCAGGCACCGGGTAGAGCGGATCTAAAAGCTCCATGGAAGATGATTATCACGAACAAAATAGAGCATTGTGATTACGGTACAGCCAAGAAGGCCTGGATTCAGCGAGTGCATATGCCAATGCATCTGGTAGACTGATCAAGACGTGGCCCTGCGTTCATGGTGATAAAAGGTGCCGCTAACCCGGCCTTCCAGCCTGACAGCACAACCACCACCCACAAAGCTTTCATCGTCCTCTGTCCAATTCCAGATCACTTCATTTATGAGGTCAACTCAGGTTTGATTGTGAGGGTTGTCGATACGGCTGCGCTGATATCATAATGAACTCCGGCAACCACCATTTAACTTGATCCGGAGCTTGGCACAAGTGACAGGTCCTACTGCGTCTTCAAGCAGGGCTCCCGTTGGTGGTCAATCCAGGGAACGGCACGGGCAGCCACTGGGGGCCGTTTCGGAAACATCCTTGGACAAGGGCCGCCCTGGTCTTGGCTTTGCTCGCCCGTCCTGTCAGCCATGTCGGCCATGTGTTCCGACCACTAGCAGGCAGGAGCACATGTTGACAAGAATAGGCCCCCTGAGCTGGCAAAGCCACGCAATTTGGTCTCTCTGATCCTATTCCATGTTTGAAAGGTAATCGCAACGTCATATTGACGGGGACTGGTCGCACACGAAAGATGCGGACCTATGCATGTTGTTCTTGGCCGGATGCAATGGTCCGGTGTAAGCTCACTGAGAACACATAATATGGCGGCTTGCCACCACCCTTCTGTTTTTGAACTCTCAGCTGAGAGACGCAGAGAAGATTCCCGAGGCATCCTTTCGAAGCAATCCTTGAGTTTCTGCACATAGCTTTCGCCCCTTAACCAACAAGTCGGACAAAAGTCGCCGTAAGAGCAATCGTTTCTGGTACCTACATCAATCCGCGTCTGACCACCTCAACGGCCCAGGATATGTTTTGTTATCAAAGAGGCATAAGACGACCGTTTCAACGAGCGACCTGAAGGCCAGCAATGACGTGTGGGATCATTAAGGTTATTAGACCTACGCAATCGCAGCCCAACCCATCGAAGGTGCCCGAACGCGAAGAACAACCATAAAATCCAACAAGCGATTTCAGCATCGAAACACCACATCCAGATATCCACACCAAAACAGACCACGAATCCAGCTCTTGAACAAATCCACAACACACACAATGCCGTCCCCACCAAAAAGCCCGTCCATCGGCATCCGCTACATCTCAGACGCCGTAAAAAGCGACCACCGCCTCGTCGAGCGGCTCTACGCCTCGCTGACCTCGACATCACCCACCACAGCCCAACAGAGCCAGCAAGCTCTGTGCTCGCGGCTCGCTTGGGAGCTGGCCCGGCACCTGGTGGCGATGGAGCTCTTCATCTTCCCGGGGACAGCGCACCGGGCCAAGCAGGGCAACCAGGCGGCGCAGGAGAGGCAGCGCGACATGGCGCAGCTGCGGGAGGCGCTGCGGTCCCTCTCGGGGGCCGCGGCAAACGCAGACGCCGGTGATGGCAAGGAGCTCAGCGCGGCACTGGAGGGTTTGGGAGAGCACCTGGGGCCCCACATCCGCGATGTCGAGAGGGTGGACCTGGTGAATATCGAGAAGGTGCTCAGCGGGCAGGAGAGCGAGGACATGGCGAAGGACTTTGAGAGGACTGTCTTCTTCATACCCCACGGGGTGCGGGACGACGATGAGGAGGAGGATGCGGGCGTCAAGGCTCCTTATAAGAGCGTCGAGGGGCTGTTGGACGCTGGTGCTGGAGAGCTTCGTGCCGCGATGAAGAAGTTTCCTGGGGAATGAACATGACAAGGCGTCCCTACTGCGACGGAGTTGACAGGAAGGAAATGCAGGGAGTTTAGCGATGTCTGGACATAGAATTCGGCGTACCTCATGATTGAATTTGCTCAAGTATCAAACCCAAACTCACTCTTGTGATCCTTCACCCACGTCGCAACCTCTGAACAAGGCGCACACCAGATCTCAGGATCCGGCCCGACCTTCCCAACAATCTCCTCCAACAGCGCCATCCGATCCTCATCAGTCGTCAGGAAAGGGTGGAACAGAATCGACATGTAACCCCCCTCCCCTTTGACCTCCTCAATCCGCCTTAGCAAATACTCACGAAACTCCCCCGGGCCAAGCGCCTCCTCCGCAACCCCATGCTCCCGCCGTATCCCGCCAAACTTCTCCATATACCAAAAAGCATCCACAGCCTCCCACTCAAAAGGAAGCACAACCACCCCGTCCTCGACGCCAAACTCCCCCAGCGGCGAGACATACTCCACACCATACCGGCGGCAAAGCTCCAGCGTCCTCGCGCCGTTGACCCTGCCCCCAGGCGGCCTGAACCCGCGGTACCGCACGCCCGGCGCCGCCGCGGAGGCAGCAGCAAAGCTGCGCTCGAAGCTGGCCTCCTCGTCGCGCGCCGACAGGGCGTGCCACGGCTCGTGCTGGAAGCCGTGCCATGCGACCTCGTGGCCCGAGGCGCGCAGGCCCGCCACGGCGGCGGGGTAGGCGCCCAGGCTCCAGGCCTCTGCGAAGTAGGTCGCCCTGACGCCGCCGCCACCGCCCTGGCCCCCCTCTCTACCTCTGTCACTGCCGCTGCCGCTGCCACCGTGCGCCGCCTGGGCGAGTATGTCCAGGATGCGCGGGAGGGTCTGCAGCACCGCGGGGTCCTGGCCCGTTGGCTTGTCTGCGGGCCAGGACTTGTTGTGCAGGGCTTGGGCCTCGCCTAGGTTGTCCATCGTGAACGAGACTGCGCATCTGGCGCCTTGTGGCCATGGGCTGGCCATTGTGGTAGTCTCTGTGGTGGGTGTGCTTGATCGGGCTAGTCCCAAGCTAGGGGGGTGGCGAATAGGTAAGTAGTGCTCGATGCTGGGGGCGTGTTGGCCGAGGTGATCAAGTTGTGTGGGGGGGGGGGGGGATCTGTGCGTTAGTTGACAGGCGAGAGTGCAGCTGAAGGCATATGATACAGAAAAGAAGTTTGAATTGAGACTCGGTGGAGAATTATCTGTACAGAAAATGCATGGTAAAATGTGTCACTGAATGTGCATCTAATTATCTGGATGGAGTAAAGCAATGCCAAATGCCAATGACGCAAGCGCCGATGGAGGAAAAAAGGAAGGACCAATCGGCACATGTCGAACAAATCGACCTTTGAACGTTCACCATCGAGACTGCGGCACCATCACTTTTCCCGGGCCAGTCTTCTGATCTATCCTCGTACCCAACGTCAATGTCTAGCGACAGTGACTAAACCCCAATCTTGTTGAAAACATTGGATCCTGTGGTCCTCGTCAGCAAGCCTTTCCTCTCGCTCTTGGACCTCCCACGTTCTGCTCCTGCACGCGCTACTTACCGGCAATGACCACCTGGAACTGGCCCCTCCACTCACCCGTGTTGATGAGGTCGGCGGGGGTGAAGATGCCGTTGTACAGCAGGCAGACAATGTGGCACTGAGACGGCGGGTTCGGGCAGCTGTTGTCCAAGCTAGGTGCGACGGTGGGCGACCGCTGGAAGTCTGGCGGTCGGTCGGTTAGGCCTCGGGTAAGACGATGGGCAGACACACCACGCATAGACGAGGTCGGGGGAAACGAATGGCACAGTGAAGACGTTTGTTTACTGAACCAAGGCATAGCAAGAATCACAGACGTTAGAGCAACGGGCAGACACGACTCACAAACGTCAAAGGAGCGACAGCCCACCGTGTTGCTGCACTGGTTCGCGCAGCCCGGCACGTCGTACGAGGCCATGCTGATCCAGTTCAGCGTCGACACTGACGCCTTCTGGGCGATGGCCGCCTGGTTGGTGGCGATTAGGAGGTAGCCCGGCACCGCCAGGCTGAGCGGTGCCAGCGCAGCCACACTGTACGGCGCATAGGCGGAAAACACCGCCGCGCTGTCAGGTCTGCCTCATCGTTATGATCAGCAAGTACGCCCCCAACAAAATCTGGGTGACTGGTGGCAAGAAGCCTGCCGACCATGTGAAGGAGGCGCAGACACCGGCCTTCGTGATGGAGGGGGCGTGTGCACGCTTGTGGTGTGTGGAGAGCGTGGGGAGTGTGGGCAGGCAGATGGGCGTATCGTGCTGGGTCCAGCCTACACCAAGGGAGGCACGCTGCTGTTGGCCCCGCGACCGTAGGGCAGGTCTTGAGAACATGGTGGTCCTCTTGGCTGGAGCCGCTGTTGATCATCGCGCAGCTCGGGTAGGTTTGTTATCGGCGTGGCGCTTGTCCTCGTGCAGAGCAGGGGCACGAGGGCAGAGGCCCCGAGCAGAGACAAGAGTGCAAGCATTGTTAGGTAAGTGTGTGGGGGCCTTCGTGGGAAGGTCTTGCTGTTGGATTTTGCAATCTGACGATGGAGGACTAGTGCTAACACCGATAGCAGCACGAGAAATCCAAATTCTTTGGACGTGAAACGGTCCGACTGCGTTGTTTTTCGTGGTCTGGGGAACTTGTCCTTATATCTAGCTCGTGCTCGGGCGGACACAGACGCAGGAAACTTGGAAGGAGGTCGAAAATCATCGACGTCAAACAGCGATACATGTGTAGTAGGGCAACGGACCAGCGATGGCTTCAGGGCCTATCGCGCGGCACGACCAGTCAACATCGCAGCCAACCTCTTCATGGAATCATGCTCCTGGGTCGTTCCTTGAGGATTCGAATCAACGGCTCTGCCCTGACATAAACATTGGACCTGGGCTCTTCAAGGGGCAGATCCGTCAAGAACCGAGCCCCCTTAGCTCAAGAGCCGTCGGCTGTCAACACCATCACGAAGCTTAATGTCTCCCAGTCCACAACCTCGGGCTAAGCTTCATAGGTTCGAGAACATAGCGTCGGCGTCTTATTGCCCGTGCTCAACGTGTGTGGATGTCGCAGGGGGGGGGGGGGATAGCGTGGGATCGAGGCGAATAAGAGGTGGTTAGTACCTGGTTATAAGAAGGCGTTCCTGCCCGGACGAAGATGAACGAATCCCCCCAGAAGGTTTTCCCTCTTCCCTTCTTCTTTACCTCTATTAGGAGATGACACTCAAGGTTGAAACTGCAGCCATGGCCCATCAGCCAGACGACAACAACAGCAGCAGCGACGAGGGCCCAAAGGTCCAGTTCGACAGAGTCCTTTGGCCCTCCCCCGCCTCCCCCGTCATTGGCCCCGTGGCCAACCCTGGGCCTCTACCGATGGACCAAGACATCCTCACCATGTTGGAACCCCATTCGCTCATCGATGACCACCGCCCTGTGCCGGGTGGTGACGATGAGGACGGCGTCATGAAGCCCACCCAGCAAACGGGAGCTGTCCAACCCGTGGTCTCATCCGAGCCCGTCCGGCAGGTGGCAGCTGTCGATGCAACGGTCTTATCTGAGCTCATCCAAATGAAACGAACCCTCAGCACCATGACCGAGGCAATTGCGAACGGCAGGGTCCGGGACTCCCTGGACCTCGCGAAGAACCGGGCCGCGAAACCACACCTTGGACGCGGGCTCTCCCAGTCGAGCTCGCAGATATCACCCTTCAACAAGGGAGACGCAGAGAATCCGGCCCGGCCCAAACACTCCTTCAGCTTGCCGATGACCTTGTCTCGCAGCCAGCCCTCGCACGCCCTCAACATAGTGCAGCCGAAACCCAGCCTGTGCAAGTCCAGGCGTACTCCCACCGCGCCCGTCGAGCGCATGCGCCTTTACGACGAGCCACTGCGGAAGTATAACTCGGAGCCTCCCTTGTCCACTTACACGGGTGGCGACCTGTTGCTCACCTCCGAGGCTCCGCGCCAGGAGCCTCACGACGAAGAGGTCAAGGCCGTTGATGGCAAGGCTTCGAAGGTGGCGCGAAAGGTGAGCCTCGTCTTGGGCTGCTTCATGCCGGGGGACGAGTCCGAGGACGAAGGGGCTGTCTCCGGGCAGCCTGGCGGCATCATCAAGAAGGGGAAGAAGCTCACGGCCAAGGAGAAGGGAAAGGGCAAGGCGGTGGGCTTTGTCGTGCCCGGTGAGCCCTTGCTTGGCGAGGACCTGCCCATGGAGGAGGAGGCCGGCCCGTCACAGGCTCGTCCCTCACATGCTGGCCCCTCGCAGGCTGGCCCCTCACAGGCTGGCCCTTCAAAGGTTGCCGCCTTCACTGAGCAGCAGGATATCATGATGGAAGGCAAGGCAAAGGCCGAGGAGGTCGAGGTCGCTGATGCCGGCCCGTCCGCACTTCACCAGGACAACCACGCCGGCACTGAACCTCAGGTGGGCGGCACGCTGGCCCGCAATGGAAAGCAGGTGCAACTTGCGCTCAAGGCTATCCGCCGCAAGGTCCGCAAGACCTTTGGCCGGCCCTTGAAAGTGCCTGCTTTCTTGAAGTGAGAGCAGATTAGAACACAGGCGGAGAAGGCAAGGGGTGTGTGGCGGGGTCGAGTGGGACTGGCAAAAGTTTGCGATGTTTTGTTCTTTTCTTTTCTTTTCTTTTCTTCTTCTCATGAAGCGGGCGTGTATGACCATATTCTAAGTGGCGTTAGAGGCTTAGAGGGCATTCCTTTTGATGGCGTACGGAAACCTGATCACTGACCCCCTGTTCACTCTCACAGGAAGGAAGAGAGAGGAGCGGAGGAAAATGCTTATGAGGGCGCTCCGACCTGATGTCCATACGACACCGTCTGATTTGAGTGGATTTTTAATGTATTTCAAACAGTACTTGTATTTACTCTCCTGGGTCAGAATGTAAAGTACGACAAAAAGAATACTCGTCGCCTGGATGCCGTCGTGGGATCCTGAATGCACAAATGCACGCGATGCGATGGGGAGCGCACCCTGGCGGGCCTTGGCAAGATTTCTCTTTGCAACCGGCTCTTGAGAATAACACTCCAGTGGGTGACTGACTCCACACATCCAATCCCATTCCCATCTCCACTGCGGGTTGGACGCGTTGCATCCCTCCCTCACTGCGACCCTAGGCGTTGCGCTGGACGGATACGATTGCCGAGCAGACCCGAATAGGTAGTGTTGGCCGACATGAACTAAACCATAAGCCGGGGCGGGCGGGCGGCACGGCGTCCAAGGACTAGAAGAAGGGAGGGAGGGTCTGACCGGCATTTTTCTCCTCCTGGTGGCCTGAACGTGAACAACATGCCATTCACTAGCTTAGCTTCTGAATAGCCAGCCCCTCTCGTACCTAAATATGTCCGCTAATCGTTTCTCAAGTGTTTTCCGCTTGCACGTACTTGGTCGAAGAAGATGAAGAAAAAAAAAGGTCTTTTTGGTCGTCCCGGAATACCCTATGCATTGATCCATGCGATCGAATCGTAAAAAAGCCCGCCACGACGCCCTTGTTGCTCGCTAAAATTCCAAATCCCGAGCCTGTACCCCGAGATAAGCACAGGTCGCTCGGGGCCCCAGCTCGATATGACACTGACATCTGGTCGCGTGCCTTGACTACGCCCACGCTCACCAAGCAGATGCCCCGCCTGACACTTTATAGTTGCACCCCCCTGCTACCGTCCTGCCTCAGTCCAGGTCGGGTTGCTCGTGTATGTGTAGGGGCACCACGCGAGGGCGAGGCTGGGGCGGCGGCGAGTAGATGATGGTGCCCGTCGTCTTGACGATGTCCCGGAGGCCCGAGGCCATCGTGGACCCGGCCGCGGCGCCCGACGCCACGCCGTGGAGGGGCTTGCCCAGCTGCTCGAACTGCTTCATGCGTGTGAAGGCGATGGGCATGGATGGTGATCGGAGGTTATACTGGGCGTGTCTTGTCAGTTCGTGTTCTCGTGGACGGGTAGGTAGTGTAGTGGCTGAAGTAGGCGGTGCGTGCCGAAAGAGGGGGAGGGGGGGGGGTCGCATATTGTGAGAAAGCCTGTTCCACAATGCGCTACTGAGTAGAACGCAGAAGAGAGATCAGTTACTCACTGTTGCAAGGATGGCAGCCTGCCCGATGCCCATCTCCTCCGAGATGTACTTGAGCGTCCTCTTCATGAACGTCCTCTGCGTCTCGGTCGCAAAGTCAGAGCTCGCGGCCGCGAACACAGGCCACATGCAGAAGACACCCGCAAGACTAGGAGGCTGATACCGGCCGCCGCCGCCGCCGCCGACGCCCTCCGTGTACCCGGAGCTCGCCCTGCCGGCGCCAAAGACATACGGCACGGAGGCGGCGACGTCGGCGATAAGGGCCTCGCACAGCACCCTCGTGGCCTCGAACTCGGGGCCCTCGCGGTAGTCGCCCTCGGGCCCGAGCAGCCAGGCCCTGCAGCGCATGGCCGTGTTGCGCACGTACAGGCGGGCGGCGCGGGCCCAGTTGAGGATATAGCAGATGAACATGTCGATGTAGGCGTCCACCCTCCCCACATAGGCGATCCCGCCCATGATGGCCGGGTCCTCGGCCGTCATGCAGCGCACCGTCATGCCCTTCCACGCGATGGGCAGGCTCGCGATGTGCACGGCGTAGTCGGCCTCGAGGGCGTCGGCGTCGCGCAGCAGGGCCGCGACGGTCTCGCGCGGCGGCGGGTGGGCGAGGGGCGCGTGGCCCAGCCCCCAGCCGCCCAGGAGGCGCTCCACGCTCACGCGGAGGTCGGCGGCGCGCAGGGAGAGCTCGGCGAAGCGGTGCTGCGAGGGGTCTTGCTCGAACGAGTCGGTCAGGTTGTATAGTTCTGGCTCGAGCGGGGTGGCGTAGCATATGCTTCTTGATACCTGTTGGTTGTGGTGAGTGGGTGGGCTGGCTTGGTACAAGTACGGGCGCGAGGATTTGGGGTGGATGGATGGGGTTACGGGATCAGATAATTCCGCGGAGCTGCCAGGTCTGGAGATACGTACGAGTAACGATCTCAGGATGAGGAAGATCTTGCGGCCGACGACGGTCTGGAAGACATCTTTGCCTCGCATCTTAAGCAGGGCCACCGCGCCGTCAAGGTGAGAGCCGAACGCTTCTGCTTTTTGATATGACGGCCGGGAAGGTCTCAGTTGCTAATTGGGATGTCTCCTGTCAGTATACGATCCTGCATCACAGAGCCAGACCCCGGCAAGTGACAGGCCCGGGAGGAAGGCGGCAGATGTCCCATACCTCAAAAGTGGTCAGCAAGGTCACACATGCAAGAGTCGAGTTATCCCGCGCCTTCTTCGGGTCCCCAATAGCCTGGAACGTAGCCTCGAGGGCGCGCAGGTACGTCGCCTCAGCCCGCGGGAGCAGGTCCGGGACCTTCTGGCGGGCAGCAAAGGCGATCATGGCGGTGGCGGAGAAGGCGAGGGGCAGCGGGTGGTCCCTCCCGGGGGGCTCGTTGGCGAGGAGGGGGAACAGGAAGTCGAGGTAGCCGTGGTTGCGCAGCGACGTGCCCTGGACAAAGTTGGACAGGAAGTAGCTGTAGACCTGCTCGCCGACGGGCGTGCCGATGCAGCGCGGTATCTCCATGGACCACTGCGACTGGTAGTTGAGCGGGCTCTTTGGGCTGTGCGGCGTCTCGGCCGCCTGCGACACGGGCGACGGGTACGACAGCCCCTCGGCCGGGCCGGGGCTCCTCCTGCTGCTGCTGATGCTCGCGGTGGCGCTCGACGATGACGGTGACGACCGCTCGCCCGGCGGTATGTACTGCCGGATGATGATGTCCTTGCTCGGCGACACGCCCGGCCCGTCCTCGTCCCTCTCCTTGTCGCCCGAGAAGCGCGTGAACTGCTTCTGTGTCTCGTCGACGATCCTCAGGGCGTTGAGATCTCGGTAGCCCGGGCATTTCCAGCCCCTCTTCCGACATTTCCTGCACTCGGGCCGTGTTGTGTCACACTGCCGGGGTGTCAGTACGGATGGATATGTTGAGGCGAGAGCTATACAAGGATAGGGAATAGGACATTGGGTAGCGAAGAGGGGGTTGTTGATGGTCACCCAAGGTAGTGGCAGCTCATCCGGCAGGAATTGACGGATATCACAAGGTGGGATTCGCGAAAGAGACAGTAGTAACTGAAACATAGACTGCTGCTTGAACTCACTCACCTTGATCCGCCTTGACCTGCAGGCAAAACAGCCCGGCGAAGGCTTCCCGGTATTGACCATCGTGAGGAAGCCCAGGCGGGTTAAGCCAGAAGGGAAACGAAGTTCCAACGGCTATCCCAGCCCTATCTTGGCGCCGTCGCCAAATGTCAATGGTTGGCGTATGCAGGATACCTGTGGGCGCGAATGTGGTCGTCGCGAGTAACCGTCGTCGCCAGTAGCCGATTCGATTCAGGTCTGGGAACTGACCGATCGAGGCGGGCCAGCCCGTTCCACGCCGCGGTGGATCACGACGGTTATGTTCCCGCTCGGTTTGCCGGGCGGCAGCAGTGGCCCCGTAGTCCAGACGGCGATGAGTACGGGTCAGTCTGACGACTCGACTGGACTCGACTCGACTCGACTGTGGGCGACAATGTACTCGGTCGAGGATGGATGTAGTGCAAGATGGCGCGTGGCTGCAGCTCAAAGGGGCGGGACCTGCAGGTGTACAGCACGTATGTACAAGTACGGATGATGCAGTGTATGTGTATGTATATAGATGAATGCGGAAGGTGGCTGGAGACGCGAGAGCGCATCTAAATCGGTCTCTTGTCTGTCTGTGTCTGTGTGCTTTCTCTGTCTGCCTCTGTGCTTCCGAGGTCTGGCTCTCGACTCTCTCAGTCTGTCTTGTTTGTGTTTGCTCCTCGCCCTATTGTCCGCGGGCCCCTGGAGGATCAGGTAGTGTAATTGAATTCGCCTCGCGAGACAGGCGCCCGGGCTGCGGTGGGTGAAGATGATGTCACCCCAATGGTCTCGCTCGGTTGCTGGGTAAAACCGGGGAAGACAAATCTAAACTTCCTGACCTGGTAGACTCCCTGATTCAAGGGCCTGGCCTGGCGGATCGGATCTGACCGTTGGAGCGAGCGCCCTCAATGCACGCACGGCGAGGACGAGACAAGGGAAACATGCACATGCACAGTGAGAGGGGGGAAACGCCCAAGGCAGAGCGTGGCAGAGCGTTGCAGGACAGGCAAGGCAGTGGCAGGGCAGGGCAGGTAAGTCAATGCTGCAGCAGCTGGGTTTCGGTGGGTGTGGGGGGGGGGGAGGGGGTGGGTTGACAGGACGCCACCGGTGGGTTCAAAGTTGCGTGTGCTCGCCCACTTCACGGGCGGCGTCTGCTGCCCGCCTGCTCAAGCAAGCCGATCAGATGGGCTGCCTGCAAGGGAATCGTAATTTCGCTCTGCAGATTGCGCGTCGCGTATCCACGATGGCTGACATGTGAGGCGCGAAGATGGTCGAGGATGGGAGTAATAAAGGGTAGGTAGGACTGAGAGCGGGTTTGGGAGTGTGAGAGTGAGTGTGAGTGTGTGAATATGAGTCGTCCCTCCATCGGGCTATGCCAATATGGTATTGACCTGAGACTGAGGCGTGCAGCGGCGGTAGGGGCGGTGCAAGTCAGAAGAGAGTGTGTGTAGTAGTTAGTGTAGGAGAGAAGCGTGGCTTGTGAATGAGGGGCTCGGATACATTATGGGAATGGGGACGGAATTGGGGGGGGAGGGGGGGAAGCGACAAGCTATTTCCCCGTGCATTCGGCAGGATGGACAGTTCCGCTCGCCTTCGCCTTGAGAGCCCAGTCTGGGCCTTGGTCTGGGTCTGATGGGTCTGGGTACGGTTTTACGGTAGCTCGAACAGACCCAGTCGTGCCTGTCTTCCCAGTTGCTGTCTGTTATCTTGCTGGCCGTCTCATCCCTGCCGCCCCGTCCTCCCCGAATGGAGTCAAGTCTTGGGAAATCTCCACACTTCTCTCTGCGCTCTCCAGCGCCAGCAATGATCCAGATTCCTAACACGGCATCGCTCTGTCCGGGGGCCCAACCATGTCCTCCCATGTCCTTCAGGCCCAGTTGGCGCTTTTATGCTTATTGTTATAAAATGATCTGATGATCGCCGGCACAGCTCCGTAATTTCATTTCCACCCCTTAGCAATGTGTACCTTGGAGGGCCTCCAGATGAGAGCTAGCCCGTCCGAACGATTATGATTCGCAGAGTCTAACGGGTCACGGAACCAGACTCCAAGCCGGTGGCTCGTGCGAGTACGACCTGTCGTTACATGGAATCTGTAGGGCGTGCGCGCGCTCTCCAAGTTATCAGACTACCGTGACTACCTAGTTGCCTAAATATCTGGCTACTGTGCAGTTCAGAATATTCCGCGCGGGATCTGCAAGTGAACCGCGCCGGCTGCGTGTGTCAGGACTTGGCCAGTCAAACACATCAAGCAGGCGACATAGTTTGGTTCAAACCAAACACCCCAACGGGGCCGCCCGGACTTACCAGGGGAACGTTTCAAAGGTACGTGCATGGCTCGAGTCTATTTCCTACCTCAGGCATCCGATCATTCGGCAGAAGTGCGACTTACTCCGTTGCCAAGACCGGCCCTCTGACCGACTGGCTGGGACGGTTGCGCGCGGCACCTGTACAGACCACAGCCCTGACTCGACTCCCTCATTTCCCTTAAATATTCGCTGGTACAAGGCCTGCAGTGGGCCAGCCCGGCTGCCCGGGTGATCACATATCCTCTTGGATACAGTAAACACACCGTCTCATCGTCAATCAGCCCTACGCGGCACCCCACTAGCAGGTGGTGCATAACCCTCGCTCGCAAAAACGTCCATGGCTTTCCTAAATAGTTCCTCTGCCGCTCTCGCTAGCGTGACACTTGCCCGAACTGTTCGTTCGGTTCCGGTTCGAGCTTATGCACGCGTAGCCACCTGGGAGCCATAGTATGCATGGTAGATCGGGTTCTTCGCTTCGGCAAGGCCCAGCCACTACCGGGACTTTATGCACACCTGCCGCCCGTGGTTCATCAGGATGGGCTGGATGGCTACACAGTAGTAGTCCCATGCTTGCACAAATGATTGCGATCTATCGGGTGCCAAACCCTATCTATAGAAGCCGGTGGGCCCATGTGGATCGGTGGACAGATAATTACCGGTGACTCTGCGAACCCTTCCGATGGCTCCACCCGGGAGCGTCATTGCTGGGACCGGGAACATGACCGAGCTGGTTGACAGCGTGATGTTGCCAATGTATTGCCAATGTATGACGCGAGCTAATCCTTCGATCCAGGCTTCTCTCGCGAGGGATCGTCGTCACAAGGCCGGAAACGACGGCCTCGTGCTGGAGAGGAAAGCATATGCGTGGCGGGAGGGCCACAGTTGTAGCAGGCGCGTGTTGTGGACCGTTCTTCGAACGTAGTCAGGTGCTGAGCTGACGACCTGGTATACAAGTCTGTAGATCGTGTCCGGTACACGTCTTTACCACATGTCTGCAGTACTGATATTCATAAATGAATTCACAGTCCCAAGGTGTAACACAATTATCCGAGATACAGAATCGTCAGGCGTTATTAAGAAGAAGCCTGAGTCAGAAGGGAGATCTAGTCGAGTCAGGTCCGATCGTTTGAAACCCAATCTATTATTAATAGTTCGCCATCTACTATTGGGGATATGATTACTATCAAGTCGATCTTCCTTCTTGCAGCTGGCATGGATGTTTATTGAACTTACTTGTTCGTTTTCGTATTGACATCAAGAAAATATCAACCGTGTGCGCGTGGCGCGGCGGAATGCAACACACACGTGGAAAGCCTGCAACGCACCATAAACGCCCATGTCCAGATGCCAACCAGAGATCGGAGTGTTTTTGGATTGAATTTGTCGACATTCACATTCATCGCGCACACGTTGCCTATTCTGTCTCGCTGCGTGACGCACCCGAGTTCACTCAAGTTTCGTAATTCGTCGCCTTCTGGGCTTTCAGAGCCTGTCGTTGCTGGACTCAACCGCGGCGGAGACGCGTTTAAAGATTATCTGCGTGGAAGTAATTCACCAATTGATCCTTGATCCTCTTTCCGTCGTCGAGGCCCAGATCCAGCCTAGCAAAAGTGATCGCGTGTTCTATTTCCTCGATTACATCAGCACTTGACAACGCGAACACTTCTGTAACCTCCTTAACCAAGCACATGCGCGATGAGAACCATGCATCTTTCCCTGAGCCCACTGACACATGACCGTGTATGGCCGAGTGGTGCGGGTCCAGGCATACAATATATGTAGCCAGTGATCGAGGGACCGAGTAATCGCTTCGGTCAGTGCTCACGCAAATCATTTGCGTGAATTCATCGTTCTTGTAATCAACTTCCCACTGCTTCAGATGTCAAAAGCTTGTCAAGAGCACTTCGATTAAAGGTTCAGAAGGATCACATACACTGCGAGATTTCTCCCGTTCCTTATTCCGTTGCGAGTTCTTCGTTCTCTCTTCCGCGTTTCTTTGGAGATGTTGATCATGTTTACCTTTCAGAATCTCCAGAAAGCATCTTTGTAACTCCTTCACCGGTTTCGAAGCTAACTCGCTCATGGTCTGATCGAGTATAATGATGAAGTCGTCTTCTTCCGTAAGGATGTCGCTTATATCCTCACTGGGTATTAGCTTCGGATACGGCCTCAGAAGCCCAGATTCGCATTCGCGTGGTATTCCTGAGCCTCCATGGCAACAAACATGAGTCATGTCCAGCTCGTCGAATTTTATCCTGCGGATGAAGGACAGTAGAAACTCTCTGACGGCTTCGTCCCCGCAGAGGTCTCGAAGAATGGATTGCCACTCAAAGATCCAAAATATTTCCGAAACTGTCCCTCGCAATGCAGACCATAGTCTTTCAAAGCCAGTGGCAAAAAAGGCAGATGAAGAGCATCCACCAGGGCTGCATGGACATTGGCAGTAGTCTGAATGGTTCATGTCTGCACCCAGTTCGAGACAGCACCGTATCTGCCGGAGTTTGTCCCTCGCGAGATATGTTTCAAAACTCCCAAGCCTCGATAATAAAACCATGAGAAGGGTGTGGCCATTGGCATCAACATGATCGATGTTCGTTCCATGCTCAATGCAAAACCTGATCAGCGCCGTGTCGAGCATCGGTGTGTGTATCGGGAGCCTTCCCATGCTGTTTGGCTTGTTGAAAAGGTTGAAACCGCGACTCACAAGAGCCTGAGCCTCATCGACTGTCTCTGCATAGTGCATGAGATTGTTGTCGGTAACACAACGATAAAAGTCGTTGATGCTGAAGTTGACGTTGTCGCAGAGCTGAATCACCAACGGTATATGCTCCTGCCTTATGGCCTCCGTCACATCAATGGGATTTGATGTCATTGATTGGACAACCACGTGTCCAACCAACCATTGATAAATTTCGCGAGTGTACAAGTCTTGTGCAGTGGAAAGCACTTTGTGGATCAACGTCCAATGACCGCGAATGATGGCATAGTCAAGAAATGTCCGGTTGCAGCGGTCTTCTCCAAGGCGAGGATTTGCTCCCATCTGAAGAAGATGAACGACAACATCCTGGAACCCCATAGCTGCGGCATACATCAAGGGCGTTGTGCCCCACATATCGGTCACATCCAAGTCATGACCCAGCTCCACTAGCTTCGTGACGGTTCTTAGGTTGCTCACCGCGAGATGTAGCGAGGTCTGGCCCAAGAAATTCACCGTGCTTAGAAGTCCTTTGTGCTTGGAAAGCTCCGAGTCCAGTGTTGTATCATTTGTGTTGGTCAAGATGCGCTCTTGGAGCTCAGTCACTCCAGCAAAGCCCGGCTCATAGCCTACAATCGTGGCGAAGTAGTTCACGAAGAAAGGATCAGTAGCCCGTGATTCGATGGTCCAATTCGGATCATGAGGTCGTGGCCATTGATTAGCGGCTGGAGGGTCGATAGCACTCGGCGCGAATCCGTGCTCCAGCACGGCTTCGAGCAGATGCAAATGGTCACCTTCTCCAATCCATTTCGAACAATCGATTAGAAATCTAAAGTATCATTTTCTTTTAGCGAAATATAACTTGAACCGTACATGAAAGGGCGCAGCCTACCTAGGATCCTCAGGGGAGAAGTCCATGCCGAGTTCTGCCACGAAGAATTCCAATAGCTCGAATTGGGACCTCTGTCCGGGCCATGGGGAACTGACAAGATGCTGTGCAGACTTAGACTTACCCGCCCCGAGTCTAGCGTACAATTGGGGAACTCACTCGAAGATAGCTATTCCCTTCTGGATTGACGTGATGTTTGAAGTATACATCGGATCGGTACAGATCACGGAGTCTCTGCTTACTCCCTTCGACACTGAGTTTGCTGATTCTGCACAAATACAGTGCCTCGAATCCCGGGGAAGTGTTTCTGACAACATGCTGGATGGACAAGGCTGGTTTGAGCTCATATTGACCGTTCCTGCAGGTGAAGCCAAAGCTTGCAGTCACAGCGAAGGGGATGTTGAGCCATGTTAGGGCCAGCCGCAGCTTTGCGTTCCATTCGCATCTTGTCGAGCACTGTGTGCTACAGCTGTGCCAGAAGCCTGGGATTGAGGTGAGTTCCAGCCACCAGAACCGCCCGTGCGTGTAGGACGTCTGGCTGTGGGGGCACTTGTCGCCGATTCGCGTATTAGCTCTTTTCCTGACAGTCACCATCCCGTTTCCAAGGGCGGGTAATCCTGCTACTTGAGCACTAGGAGTCGGCGTAGGATCAGTGGCGGAGCTGATGTCGGCAATCGTAGGGGAGACCGGGCATGTCTGTCTGGGTTGCATGTGTTCGGCTTGGTTTACGAATATGCTGATACTTTGCAGATAATTAGTTGCTCATTTAAAAAGATATGCACCATCTGATTCCGATGCCAACAATGTCAAATACTCACAGGATCAATGAGTCGACCATATGGCTGACTTTGGATCGCATTTTCCCGACATTCTCTTCAGCCTTGAAAGTCAGACGCTTTTTCAAGGACGTTAGTCGACTCTGAGAGTGATCATATCCGAAAACTTGCGTTAAGCGATCCAAGTCAGGTTCTATCTCAGCATACGTCTGTTGACATTTTGCAATGGCCAATGTGACTAGAGCGTTGTTCTGGGAGCTTTGAAGTTCCTCGATCACCTTATGCAGACTTTCCAAGTCTGCTTCGAGGGATTGCAAGTCCACGGAAGCCTGACGCCGGTTGTAGCTGATCGCTCTTCGTACGGTCTTGATGCCCTTCCCGACCTGAACCAGAAAAGTCGCAATGCCTGTGCCTGCCGATATTGCACCCAAAACTTCGGCCATGGTGTGCTAATGTCAGTTGCGGATCTTCAAAAATTCACGAGGGTTGGGGGAGGGGGAGGGAAGCATGTAAGCGGGCGCCTGAAAGCGTGCAGTCCACCGTTTATCTACTTGAGATTCGCCTTGAGACCTCTGGGCATACCGGTCAGCAGGGACAGGTTTAGCAAGACTTTGATTGGAATACAGTAGAAGTGCTAGTGTATTGCGCAGCCGCCCAATCTGCAAGATGCAGGCTGCCTGCCAATGCTCGGCGAATCAGCATGTTGGCTCGCACAGCCTGATTAAACACCCTGCAGCATCGATCCCCACTACAAAGCACAGTAAGGAATTCGTCATTGCAGCGGAGATTGGCCCGGTGCGCTGCGCAGTCCTGATCACTTCCCGGAACAAAAGGCTCCCAGAGTGACTGGTATGGAGGCTATGATGCACGCAACAATAACGATGCCTAAGCGACCGGAGTTTAATATTTGCAAGCACTCTTTCGATACAAACTCTCAGCTTCTTAAACATAGCTTAAGCAGCAGTCATGGAGCGGCTCGGTGTTGCCCATCATGCTCTCGCATATTCGGGGCAAAAAAGGCGTGGGAGCACGTATGAATGCATCAGTCCACGACATGCCATCCTCTACCCGGAATCAATATGAGTAAGCCACATTTGAAACATATTTGTGATATCGAAATGTATACAGTACATAAATACGACTGATTCCTTTCCAGAAAGCAGAGACAGGAATTCTATTCCCACAGACGCAAAGATGGTAGATTCTGAGCGGAAAGCTGCTTGTTAAGCTCTCTAGTTGTGACGTTCCACAGGGCCTTGACCTGTTGCTCGTTCTCAACAATAGGGTGAGGCGCCGCAGGTTTCCCAACAGGTGTAAGGAACTTTCCCTCATAATTGGCCGGATTCTCTCGGACATCTTTCGCTGTGGCCGCGAAAAGGGGTGACACGGCACCTTGCTCGGCCGTGGTGAAGGCCACGCGGGCAAGAGTCCTGACGAATACATTGTTGACCTCTAACAAACCCTCAGTGACGGTCTCGCCTGGCTGTACAGCGATGCAAATAATAGGAAGACCGTGTCTGTGAAATAGGCGCTGTAGCTCCTTGGTAAATGCAGTAAGTGCAGTTTTCGATACAGCGAAGCGAACCATGTCCCAGCTGAACATGAACCTCGCGACGTATCTCCATACCCACGGATATGAAATAACAGGCTCCCTGAGACAATCGGCCGAGTCGAAGTGAAATTCGAAGTTAGGTGGAAGGAATGCGGTCTGGGCGGTAGAACTGAGGTTTATGATCCTAACATCAGCGTTCTTCTGCTTTGAAGCACTTTTCAGAAGCGGCAAAATGCGATTGGCGAATAGAAACGGTCCAATATAGCTGAAACAGTTAGCATTCTGCAGATTCGGTTATGATACAACATTTTCTTACTTGGCAGTCATGTGTTGTTCCCATCTGCCGTAGACCAGCTCGGTAGAAGGTGATGAAACAGCAGCATTGTTGACTAACGGACCGATACATGTTAAAAGTCTCCCGGCCAAGTTATTTCATAGGGCTGGAGCATACCAAGAATGTCCACTTTGCTTTCCTTCCGGCTGAGCTCAAGAGCGGTAGCATCGACGCTCTTCAAGTCAAGGAAATCTATCAATAAAAATGCTATGTTTTTCGGGCTAGCATCTGGACATTCGGCTATGAGGGTCGCTTTTGCTTTTTGTGCTTTTGCCTCAGTGCGCGTTGTCAAGTAGACCTTTGCTCCTCGCTGCACGAGACCTTTGACGATTGCATACCCGATACCGGAACTACGGAGCCGGTTGTTAGCATCGTCCGTAAGGTCTGCACCAGTTTCTGTTGTGAGACCTACCTCGCGCCAGTGACGACAGCCACTTTGCCGTGGAGGTCCGGGATATCCGTCAACGGATCCCACTGTTTCGCCATGAAGGACGAGCTGCTCAAAGAGTCAAATGATGACTTGATGGAAGGGACCAACAATCGAGACGCGGCGCGAATGCGATGCGATTCTCAAGATGCGCTCACAAGTGAGAGTCGAAATGAAAGGCCTCGGACAGTGGGGGGGGGGGGGTGTTCTGTAGACATACCCCATAACATGTTCAACTCTGGCTTTGAATTGCTCTCTGATATATGGAAACTAGACCTGTGTAACTGGCATCCAGTATCGGAGTTGGCGGAAAGCTAGCGGAAAGGCTGAGGCTAGTGGGGTTCAAGTGGAAAGTTTTGCTGAGACCAAGTATCATCTCAAATGCGAGACATGGTACCACTATGTACGAATAATCATGACACAGGTAGCTAGTCCATCACCTGCTTTTCTGGCCTGCTTCTTATTGGCCTGCCCCAAATAATCCGGGAATCCGAGTAGCTGTTCAGTTCATCTACATCTTACTATTGCAATGGATTTTAATATTTGATTTTCACATTTCCTCCCGTCCGTACAGCCCAATCCTCAACTTTGTCCATCCCCCACATCATCGTGAACAGATGGCGCGCAAACTCGTCAACCTCCGAGGCCTCAACGCCGCGCCCGACCAGCGATTGGCCGTGTAGGCTGTAGATAAACAGGGGATCCTGTTGGTTGACAAGAGCCTCCCAGCTCGCTGGTGAGCTTGCGTCCCATATCTTTGCACGTGCAGTAATGTGTGTATCGCCCGCGCAGGCGGCCGACCATTCGCCCTTGTGTGCGTAGTAGGTACCAGTAGCTATCCTGCACAGGAGCCATGTTCGCCGGATGGTCTCGGAAAGAACAAACGAGTGATATAGCCCTGACACCGTACTGGTAGTGGGCGCTCCGTCAGCGTTGGTTGATGGGAGTGAACTCGGACACAGCAAAGTTGTAGTCGCGTCCCGACTGGCGGACTCCCAGAGCTGGTCCGCCCAGTCAATGAGCGTTTTTATCAGCGTCTCTGCCATAGCCCGACGTGGTATGGACGGGGAGAAAAGGGCCAAGAGGAGGTGAATCAGTAGGGCCTGCGTGCGAGCCAGGTGGTCCTTGGTTGAGAGGAGTGGGAGGAGAGCCAGCTGGCCGTCGACAGCTGTATCAATAGGTTGGGAAACCACTAATGCGGATATGTGGTTGGTGGAGATGTCGTCCACGATGTGCTCGTTATCTTCAGTGACGTTTTGGGAGATGGAGATTGCTGAGTACGCATCCTGCATACACTGGGGCATAGTCGACCCATAGACGTGACGGTGGATAAATGGGTTATGGCCTGTGCGGAAGAAGCGAGAAAGCCAGGATTGCAGGCCGCGGATGAAGTTCGAGAAGACAGGGCCCGTTGGCATCGTGACTGGGGGCTGGTAGTGATAGCCCACGACCCAGGCTGAAGGTTCGAGAAACCATCTTAAGGCTCCGGAGTAAGAGGAGAGCTGACCAGCAGATAGGACTTCGAGGCTTCCGGAAGACTGAATTCCCGATGATTGAAACGGGAGAGAGAAAGAAGACGGTATATCGCAGACGAGGCCAGTTGAAGTGGCTGGATTCATGAAAAATCCGCCATGTGCCTCCGCCCCGGCTTGGATACCTGTAATATCCCCTGAGCCTTCTAGCCTTGACGACGAAGTCTGGGGGTCTCTGTGTATCAAGTCGAGAGCAGTGTGAAAGCCGGCTCTGCCGGGCTGAAGCCGTCGCTGGTACACACAATCGACCTCCTTGTCAAGGCAGCGCGAGCACGACGGGAGTGTCCTGTCGCAGCACCTCTTGGCCTTGACACATGCGAAGCAGGCCTTTTGCTTAGACTGGCGGCCCATAATGGGCAATTCGTGGTGTGCCTTGCTGTGAGGAAAGGAGTTGTTCACGGGATGGAGGCTGACGCTGCGGAATTGGGTGGAGTTGGGGCACGGTGTTAATAGTGGCGGAGATGCGGCGGAGGTTTCAGCGGGTTTTTCGGCCTAGCGGCGGAGATGAGCATTGACATTGGTGCACGAGTCGGAATGGGACGCGATAACTATTGTCCAAAGTCAAACTTGTAAACTAAATTCATGTCTACATCAAGCCCAGAGCAGGTCTGGATGTGTAAGATGGATATCATGGTGCCACCTCCTCCTGATCCCCGTTAGTATTCCGTCGAACCTCCGCCGCTTCTTCCGCCTCATCGTGAGTTTGTTCTGTATCACGCTGCCTGTGGTGAAATGGACGCACAACCATACCTTCCGAAGTTAGAATTCCCAAAGGATGCTGAGGAGGAACGGAAGAGGCGAGGAGGCACGTGCTGTCTCTGGTTCTCCAAGGTAGTCATTTCAAACCCGTCATTCACCGTGACCGACTGGTTATAAAGAGCCCAATTGAATGCACAATGGTCCTTTTTATCTCCTCCTAAGCCATACAATTATCGACTGTGTGTATAGCACTGCCCCTTTTATCTATCATCCACCTAGTTTGATTTGGGAGTAAGAACCTTTTTACCATGTCGACATCTACACCTTCCTTCGACCTGGGCAACGTCGACAAGCTTGCCCCTGTCAATTCTCACCTTGTTCAGACAAATCACAAAGCTTCTTACCCGAGCCTGTCACCTCTCCGCCCTGAGCTCAATCAGTCCGGGAAGACGATCCTCGTCACCGGCGCCTCGGCTGGGATAGGATTTGCTATCGCGAAGGCGTTTGGGGAGGCGTCAGCTTCCAAGGTTATTCTGACTGGTCGCCGCAGTGACGTGCTTCAGCAGGCAGCTTCTGAGCTCTCCAGCTTGTTCACCAAGACCGAGTTCCTCGCCCGTGAGTGCGACGTCGGAAACCTCGCCTCATCCGCAGCCCTCTGGTCCAGCCTCCGCACTGATGGCATTTTCGTCGATGTCCTCGTGCTGAATGCTGCCAAATTTCACGGCCAACAGACCCTGCTTAAAGTTGACGTTGAAGAGGTTTGGTCTCTGTATGACACGAATGTGAGGTCTCTCTTGGACTTCAGCCAGCGATTGAATGCTCAGGAAGGATCTGCGAATAGGCAAAAGGTACGAACTGCGTTCCCTGCCCGTTGCTCCAATTCGAGAGGGTGATCAGCGCTTAACTTTTCAACAACACGTAGTTCATCGTTTACGTCTCAACCGCTGCCATCCACGACCCGACCACCGCAGCCTCATTGCCGGCCTATTCCTTAAGCAAAACGTCCGGCCATCTCTTATTGCAGAGAATTTCTCTTGAGGTAGACCGGGAAAAGCTCCAGATCGTCAGTTTTCATCCTGGCCAGATCCTCTCCGAGACGGCCAGATCGGCAGGTCTTGACGAGGATAGTGCCCCTTTTGATGATGGTGCGTCCTCGATTCTAACTGATTGTGGATGTTGTGCCACTCGGCTCCTGGCTCTTACTGAAGCGCTTCCATACTGACCATTGTTCGTAGAAAACCTGCCTGGCCATTTTGCTGTCTGGGCAGCGACTTCCGAAGCTTCGCTTTTGCATGGACGTTTCGCATGGGCAGCCTGGGATGTGGATGAACTAAGGTCTGGGGAGCTCAAGAAGCGCATTCAGAACGACCGTGATTTTCTCACTCTCGGGTTCTCGGGTTTGTGATTCTGGCCCACTTTGGGGTTTAGGGCCATACTGTATACTTTTATTTCAAAATTTGCATTACAAAAGCTCCCACAGAGTATACGCCGGGTAGAATTTGGACAACAATCGATAGCTTGCGCATCTGAGCTGAAGGAACTGCCGTCATAGCACACAAGCTCCTCTTCTAAGCCAATCGCTGTTCCGGTGAACCAAGGCGTGAAATTAATACAACCGACGAAGGAAGACGGCAGGTTAACCTGCAGCTGCTTTCGCCACAACACCGCCGAGGGCTCCGACAAGGTTTGTTACTTAGTTCAGGCATGCTTTGATTCTTACACCTGAAATCCTCTCTGACGGCTATGGTACAATAAGCTACTCCATTCCCTGAATGAGGGTACTTCCTAGCTTCATCAAGATGTAAGAGCTCACGTTACATAGCATCAACCACTTAATCGACAAAGATCGCTGGTCTATTAGAACACGACCCAAGATGACTACAACGACAATGATACACACAGCTAAATCGTCACACAGAACACAACGAGCACACTATGACAGGATGACAAAGTCTTAAAATCGGAATTGAAGAGTCGGAAGACGGTGGCTGTGAACCAAGTCACAAGGACCGAATCTTTCCGACCGGTTCTCATGCAGCCTCTACTTCCGTTTGCCGTGTAAGCTTCCTCTTCCCATCAATCCACTTGACCTCCCAGATAATCACGTTGGTCTTATGAGTAACCTCGCCAGTTGCTTTGTCCTGAACCCTCCATTTGCTGAGAACCGCCACCACGCCGTCCGGCTGTTCCGGATTCTCCCATTGGAGTATGACAGAAAAGCTGTCCTGAAACGACGTAGTAGAACTACGGGCGTATTGAAGGCCTGGCTTGAATTGGTCGTAGGTGTAGACATTGTGGTTGATTCTGGTGTTGTGGCTGGGTCAGAGGTGCTTGCCACGATGTACAAAGGCTAGCATACTTAACGATTAGAGATGGATCAACTTGTTTGTCGACGGCTCTGAGAGCGATTTCGTCGTCCGGTTGGATGAACAGAGTGTCGTTGAGCTCTTCCACCCATTGACTGAGGGTCTGTTCTTGGATTGACATCGTAATTTTAGAGAATGTCAACAGATTGTTGCATGTGCAGTAATAGCTGACGTATGTAGGAGATTGTAGAGGCTAATAGTAAGGGCTGACGAATACAGTCGGGTCGTCGAGATTTGAGGCATGGAGAGTATTTTATACCTGTCGGCGGTGCAAACCACAAAGCATCTGCCTCCCTTTGAACTGCATCGATGCGCACCTGACTAGGATCTATTAAAGTCTGCGAATCCGCGGAAGTTCTACGCTTATTACCCATGCCTCGTCGGATACGCGCTTTCAACCCCTGTTATACAGGCTCCTGCTTGCGAGATTCATCTACACAGGCCCACCGGTAGTTACCCAGTGAAGGTCTGAAGCGAGGAGCTGGCGGAGTATATCGGACATTACTTAGCCTCCGGCTCGCTTTCTCCGCCGCCATTGTCGAAGCTGAAGTGTCAGTCGAGGCTCATTGTGGTAATGAATTCATTGAAGCAGCAAGGGTATCAAACACCATACTTAGTACTGTTGAGCGAAGCAACTGCTCATGCCGTTTTAACGAAATATGGTACAATTTCTGCAGGTGCATACTGAGACTGGGAGCACGGCGTGACGAATTATTGTTTCGATCTGCGACAACACCACCCACAGTCCACTTATTCAGATTATCCTTGGTCTCGGCTAGTCTATGGCTCACTGAAATGTCATGAGCTGTCCCCGGCCAATAGGTTTCATTTGGAAGTCCCACTCGTGGGTGAATGGTGCACCCGTAGGACTGATGCATCCGATCGTTGAGAGGTGCCCAGAGTAGAAGTATGAGATCGTCACCAACTACCTAAACCAGACACGCTTCAACCTAATCCCCACCATTTTCCTGTTTGGCCACTCTTTCCCCGCCGACTTTCCCGTTCCGCATGATGCTGGGTCCCAAAAGCGGAAGCATCGGCTTCAATTGAGCGGACATTTAAAATTTCGGCTGGCGGAGGTTTGAAACGGGAAGTCCGCACAGCGCATGGGTGTGTGGAGTCAAAAATCAACCTGCTCCAGACGTCATGAGATGGGGTTGACGCTCAAATGCAGTTGCGACACAAGTAAAAATAATGATCATGCCTCAAAGAAACTACTGTCAGCCACAGCCACACATCTATCATCACTACCATTGGCATTCCCACAGCTAGTTTCCTTCAAGAACCACGACGAAATGTCTACTCTTTCTTCTGACGCCCCTTGGTCTCTGGCTGGCAAGACAGCCCTTGTGACAGGAGGCTCCCGCGGCATCGGTCGGGCTATCGCCACACACTTATCACGCAAGGGTGTCTCTAAATTGGCCATCACATATTCTTCCAATGCCAAAGAAGCTGAGATAACCCTTGAGAAATGCCGGGCCCTCGGAGTGCAGCAGGCGGTCGCAGTCCAGGCAGATACACTCGACCCAGAGTTCGGTCGAAAGACTATTTCCCAAGTCCTCAAAGGACTCGACACAAAGGTCATCGACATCCTCGTCAACAACGCCATCCTAGGCGACGTGTCGAAAGTGGTGCCAGCCACCGACGTTAATTTGAGCAACTTCCTTGAAGTAATGCAAGGCAACGTCTTCGGCCCGGTTTCTCTCACCACTGCGCTTTTGCCTCACCTACCAACATACGGGGGCCGCGTTATTTCCATCTCCAGCACTGCCGCCTATATACCCAACTACGACGCCACCATGACGTACGGCGCCAGCAAGTCGGCCCTGCAGAGCTTTACGCGCTCGTTTGCCGATGCCTTTGGCAAGCAGAAGCAGGCTACGTTCAACAGCGTCGTTGTTGGCTTGACAGAGACCGATGCTGTCAGAAATGCCATGCCCTTGTTTCCGCCGGGATTTGTGGAGACTAATATTCAGGAATCAACAGCTGCGGAAAGGCTTGGAGTTCCTGATGACATTGCCTACATCGTTGGGTTTCTCGCAAGTGAAGAGGCCCGCTGGGTGAACGGTGCCGCTATTAGCGCTAACGGAGGTAACAAATATGGTATTGCAGCCCTTGGTTAGGCATTTTTGTCGCGATATCATGAATCCAATGTTTGTACTTGGTTATGCAGCTAAATTCAATATTGCTCAGTTGATAAAGAGCGGGTCCTGTCTTTATCACGATGTAAAAACGTCGCGTAGAACAAACCAATTCTACCAAGAAACGTGCATCCAACATCCCGGTACCACACAACTTATAGAGTAGCTTGGTTTTATATACTATATCCGTGTTGTAGTGATATCTAAAACCAAAGGAACCAGGCGTGATGACGTCTCATTCGCGCTCGACCATAGCTCAATGTAGCGCGTGCCCTTAAGGGTCGACAACTGCCGGGCGGCTTCCCCACGGCACTCGATGGTAGTGCTGACATGCTCACTCTGCGGGGTGCAGATTTAAGAACGAATGTATTGGGTGTTCGTCGGATTCGAAGTGCGAGGTTACATCGACTGTATTTACCTGCCGACTGTGGGTGCCCTGCCAAACCATAATCCACATGGTAGACAGACTATAAGAGTGAAGATTGGCCTGATGTGAGCGAATGCCTTCTTCTCCCACCCAAGATCCCACCTCGTAGCACAGACGGACGGTAATTAACGATGTCTACGAAAAAGGCCACGGCCAACCGTTACAACTTCCTGATAGTCTTTCTAGTCACCTTCGGCTCACTAACCTATGGCTACAACTCCGCAATCATAGGAGCTGTGCTGGGGCTGAACTCATTCTTCAAGTACTTCGGGATCGATCTTTACGGCCCTAACGCCGCCGAGAGCTCGCGCATCACGGGTGCCACGAATGGCGTCTTCGCAGCCGGTGGCCTTCTGGGATGCATCCTGATGACCTGGATGGGGGACGCCTTTGGGCGCAAGGTGGCAATACAGGTGACCTCCGTCTCGTGCGTCGTCGCAGGAATCATCCAGGCTGCGTCGGTGCATGTAGCAATGTTTCTCGTCGGCAGGTTCCTGATGGGGGTCGGCGTCGGCATGGTCAATGTGATTACGCCGCTGTACCAGAGCGAGATCTCTCCGGCTCACCTGAGAGGACGCATGTGGGGACACATGGTTTTATACTCTGCGTTGGATATGTGAGTCTTATCTCTTCTATCGCTCAGCCAAAGGAGCGCTTGTGTGTCTCTAACTGAACTATTTTCGAAGGCTCTGGCTGGCTGGACGGGGTTTGGATGTTTCTACCTCTCGTCGCCGGACGCGCAATGGCGCTTATGTCTCGCGCTACAAGTCGTTCCGCCACTTTGCTTGCTCATTGGCTCGCTATGGCTGCCTGAGTCCCCGCGATATCTCATGGCCATGGATCGCTACGAAGAAGGTCTCCAAGTTCTGAGAGATTTGCACCGGCTGCCTGGTGAACAGGATGATATTTTGGCCCGGGAGGAGTTTTACCAAATCCGCCAACAGCTCGATCTTGAGAGAAGAGAGGGATGGCGGCAGGGCTGGCTTAAGGGGTGGGTCTTATTATTCAAGAGGGAGTCTTGCCGGAAACGACTACTATTCGGCTTTCTCACCCTGTAAGTCCTCGGGAGCTGGCTTATTGTCGAAGGAGTGTACCGATCTGATGACACATTCACAGTGCTCTTGTGCAGTCTACTGGCTGCCTCGTTATTAACAACTACCAAGTCCTTTTATACAACGGCCTCGGCCTCTACGGCTCGGTACCTCTATTGCTGTATGCTGTCTGGGATAGCTGGGCCGCTTTCATGAATTACATGAACTCCTTGTGGCTTGACAAATTCGGGCGAATCCCTACCATGGTGGTCGGGCAGGTATGTATTCCATGAAATTGCTGCCGAAAACTTGCTCGAAGCTCAGGACTTTTGATCACAATAGATTGGCTGTGCTATCTCGGTAGCCGGCTTCACCGCATGCTTGGCAAGATATGGGGGAACAGATAACAATATTGGCAACGGGTTCGGCGTGTTCTTCCTATACTTATGTGAGTTATCAGGGGCTCCTTGTTTTTCTATGTGCCCACGATGATGTTGACAGTTCTTCGAAATAGTTGTCACCTTCTTCGGTGGCTCCATGGACGCCACCTCTTACGTCTACGCCAGCGAGCTCTTCCCCACCTCGATTCGCACCCAAGGCGCCGGTTTCAGCATATCTGCGCTCTTCTGCATGTCACTTATCTACACAATGTGCGCACCTGTCGCTTTCACCACCATCGGCTGGAAATACTACATCATATTCATCGTGCTGCCCCTGTTCGGGGCGGCAATAATGTACTTGTTTTATCCAGAGACGAAGGGGCTTACACTGGAGGAGATTGGAAAGAAATTCGGAGACGACGTGGCCATTGATCTTTCAGCTATGAATGATGAGGAGAGGAAGCAATTCAACAAAAGTCTAGCTGAGGATGGACTTGGAAAGGCAACGGCATAGATGGTGTTCAGGGGTCAGAAGTAGAATATGAAGACGAGGGCGGCATCTCGGTGGCCGGCTGCAATTTCCCTTCCACAGCCTACCTATACCAATCACGTGTGGCTTGCTCAAGATCCTTCGTGTATTTCGTGAGTCAAGCCGACAAGGTTTACATGCCCGGGTCCTGGCCCTCCTGTTCGTCTGCTGCGGCTTGTATGGTGTGTGATTGCCAGGTCTTATCCACAATGGGATTGAGTGGCGCAATAGTCAGCTTTAGGCTGTGGTGAAGCTGCCTGCAGCCGCCGCCCTAGCTAAGTTATAGCTAGCCTAGGCTGATCGATGACTTGGTCGATCTTTTGTTCAGCTGATTTGAAGACGTTCCCGCATCGCTTCAGCCCAGATGGCTGCTGATTGTAACGAGTCAGCTATTTCACTTTGTAAAGAGGAAGTTCCCAAACTGCAAACTACCAATGAGTACACTTAAGGACTCTACTGAACCGAAGACGTTTGCCTCGTCAAAGGGGCGCGGCTCGATTCCACAACTCGAACACGCGCAAGCCGAATACCTCCGAGGTGGAGGCTCATTCACAATGAATGTGCCGCCAGAATTGTCAAACACCGCCTTGCGAGTGAATTTGGTCATGGCTAACGTAACTGTTTGGCTTATGTTCGTGGTTGCGGGTGTAGTAATGGCTTTCGCACTTCTCGCCATGGATGAGCTACGCTATGAGTACATTGAATACCAGATGATCCTCAACGGGCTCAAGCTAACACTCTGTGTAGCGATGATGACCTTACCTGCGGCTCCAATTATATCGCAGAGCCTGATGAGCTTTGGCGAGGAGATGATCATGCCAGAAATCGATTCCATTCCCAGTGTCGGCTCCTGTATTCCTGGACGTATATCCTCACTGTGGCGGGTTCTTTCAGTCTGGCTCGAACCTTGTTGCTTGCCATCCCGATTCGAAATTCTACGTGGGTATCCCATCAAAGGTTCTGCCACACTTCTTTGGTGATAGCTCTAATGAACCTGCGGCACAGCTACTGGACGATCAAAGTCTCTCCCGGGTCTCTCGTGGATCGCATCTCAACTCCGTCTCGGGTGTATTTCCTGCGCACGCTCTTTTCTCTCATTCCTGGAATCTTGTATGTTGTTTGTGTAATCATACTTGCTTCCAGCCACCTCATCACAGGACCGTCCGCAGACGTTGCGTATAGAATCATGTACACGGTCTGTCTAGGTCTGGTCATTTTCAGTATGGCGGCTTCATTACACCAGGCATTGTCGACGAGCTGGGCGAGTTGGATGTTAAGAACAAAATGCAGGGAAAGTACTTGAAAGCTTGAAGTCTAAGCCAAGGTGGAGGAAAAGTAAAAACGTCGTATGCAGTTATTTCAAAATTAACACCTAGATCGTCAGCTATAGTGTTCTTGGCCTCATGCATAATCTGTCTAACATCATGTTCTTCATGACCTGAACGAAGTATGCCTTTCCCATTTGTAGGCTCCATCATGGACAAATGAAAATATAGCTACTTAATACGACTTCTTGTCAACTAAGCCAACGCTTTAGCCATCTCCCTGCCCAACTTGACAATACCCTCACCCCTCATGATACCAAAGTGATCCCCAGCAACCGTCCCGCAAGAGATGTTCGCCCCAGCAAGGAGAAGCTCCCAGCCATCGGGCCCACGACCGTTGCGCCGAGGATCCATGATCCAGTCACGAGCGGCATTGACACCCTCGCGGTCGGCGGAAGCGCCGCCGTCCCGGCTGCTCTCCCAGCGAATCCTGACCTCATCCCCGACCGTCTCCCATACCCCATGCTGCGCCCAGATGACTGACACCTGCATACTCGCCGTCTTGTCCGAGGGAATGGCGCGGGGGTGGTAGTGCGTGAGCGCGCCGATGGAGCCGGCAAAATGCTGCCGAACTCCCTGCCGTAGCGACGACGACGACGATGCAGCACCCCCAACGCGTCCTTTATCCTTGTGCTTCCCCTCCGCCCCTCCAGAAAGAGCGGCCTTTTTCTCCGCAAGCCCGTCAAACGCCCCGATCTCTTGGAGCAATTCGACCGTCTCCAAGGGCAGCGGCGGCAGCACCGCAGGACACGGCGCATCGATAAGGACAAGCCGGCTCACCACCTCCCCGTGGTCGCAGAGCAGCTGGGCCGCGGCCTCGAACGCGTAGGAGCCACCGATCGACCACCCGCCGAGCTGGTACGGCCCGCGGGGCTGCACGCGGCGGATCTCTTCGACGTACAGGGCCGCGGCGCGCTGCAGGGACACATCGGGTGAGAAGGCGGCCGGTTCGGCTAGGAAGGGGCTGTCGAGGCCGTAGACGGCGCCCGGGAGGTGCAGGCGCGGGAGCCCGACGTAGCTGCTTGCGCTGCCGGAGCCGTCCGGGAGGAGGAATAGTGCTGGCTCTGTGCTGCTGGCCGACGTGCCGTTCTGCAACAGCCTTGCCCTGGCCTGGAACGGCTTGGCTTGTGTCATGGGCGATGGCGAGGGCAGAGGCGGGTTGGCGTCCACCTGCTGGATCTGCCTGATTGCTTTTGACAGCTGGGCCGGCGGTGGTGGACCACCGCAGAGGGTATCCTCGATGGCGGCGAGGGTCGGGTTGTCAGTGAGGAAGCTCGAGGGAAACGTCCTCCCCGTCTGGGTCTTGATCGCCTCCATGATGGACAGCGTCAGAAGGCTGTCCACTCCAATGTCGGACAGTGGGGCGGTCTTCTCGATTTCTGTCACGTCGACCCCGACCTCGCTGGCGATTATGTTCCCGATGGCCGCGGCGAGCTTCTCGTCGTCATCACTCGGCGTCTGAGTTGAGGCAGTGCTTATTGCCGTGCTGGAATCAGAGGTGCTGCAGGTCTCGGTGTCGAGGTCGGTGGAGTCATTGCTCGACCCGGGCCCGGCTGATGGCATGCTGTCAGTTGAGCTAGTCCCATGGACCTGGGCAAAGTGCGCCTGGATATCCTTCATGCTCTGACAATCTTGGAAGAGCGTGGCCGGAATGGGGACGCCGAGTGTCTCGCTCAGTCGGTCTGTGATGGTGATGGAGAGCAGGCTGTCGATGCCCAGGTCCGCGAAAATGGCATCGTCAGTGAGCTCGACCAAGTCGATCCCGACTTCGGAAGCGATGGTGGCTCTTACTCGGGCCAAGTTATCCGGGGTAGGTGCTTTGCCGACGGGTTCAACTTCCCTTGCCTTATTCGAACGAGGTTGAGGTCCTTTGCGCATAACAGCAGGCTTCGACGTTACCGGGACAGTTGGCGAACGAATCATAGCGGACACGCCGGACGCTGGCAGCAGAGAGTTAAGGACTGTGCGTTTGACCTGCTGAAACCTAAGCCCTTGGCAGAGAGCGACCACCTCGTCGCCATCGAAGAAGTAGACATCACCGGCCAGCACGCGAGGTTTGTCCGTCGGCTGCATGCGCACGTAGCTCCTGTAGCGCTTTTCGGCCGAGAGCTCGCCCACTATGCGCATGCTCTCCCACCCGTGCGAGATGAAGACGCTGTCGGCGGGCGTGGCCTCGGTGCCGTTGAGCACGAAGCCGGAGAGGTGCGTGAGGGAGTCGATCCAGTAGGGGCTGTAGGTGAAGGACCCGTCGGCGCCGCTGTTGGTGGCGCGGAACTTGACGGCCGCCGTGGCCTCGAGGGCGCCGCTGTCCATATGCACCTCCTCGAGGCCCTGGTACTTGTCTGTGTAGTCGACGAATGACGCGAAAAGCTTGTACACCATCGGCCGCAGGATCCGGTGTGCCTCGCCGCGACCCGACGACGCGGTCAGGAGGTCCATTCTGGATCGGATTAGGTATGCTTGACGGGCCCACCCTGATTTCCACTGAGATCCTGACCCGAAGGTGACGGTGCAGCGGGCGTGGTCGTGGTGTACCTGACCGTCCTGGGAGCTGAACTTGACTTCCACCACTGAGGATGATGATTCCGGCGACTTGGACATGGTCGCTGTCACACGGATGATCTGTTTTGTGTCCCCGGGCTGAATGATCAGCGGCTTGTCCACGGCCATGTTTTTGACGTCCAGAGATGTGTCTGCCTCTTCTTGAGTACCAAGCTTCGTTGTCATGCCTTGGATGTACTTGGCAGCCGTAAAGGCCATGTCCGCATACACGGAACTGGGGCAGAGACCGGCACCGTTGACAAGATGACCCCGCAGCGCCTTGTTCAGCTTCGGCTCCGATGCGTCCGTCGTAAATGTGACCGAGGTCATATTTGCATTGTCAACAAATGACTCCACACGGTGTAGTCCCGTCGTCGAGAACGAGGGCTCTTGGGTGTTGTTGGTTGTGCTGGATGGGAGTTGAGCAGGACTGGGATCGCCTTTTCTCAGAGCCCAGTCTCCTTCATACTGGATCCAGTAGTTTTTCAGATCAAAGGCGTATCGAGGGATGTCAACGAGACGTAGAGAGCTCTCATAGGGTCGGTGGAACTCTTGCCATTTAATAGCCAAGCCGGCGCCGTACGCCTTGGCAACCGATCCCGTGAGTGTCTTCCAATCGGCCTCGCCACGCTTGAGGGAGGGAAGCAGGAGATCCCCATCCGCTGTCACGGAGCGGATGAAGCCGAGACAAACGGGGCTTGGTCCGGTCTCTACCCAAACCACCGGCTTGCCGCTCAGCAACTCGGGTAGTGCTTTGGTGGCAGACAACGCGGTGGTGAACTGAACCGGCTCACGGGTCTGACGGGCGAGATATTCGGGACTGACCACTCCTTCATCGGTCACCAACTTGCCTAGCAGAGTTGAGACGAATGCAATGGCAGGCTTTGCAAAGTGAACTTCCTTAGCAAGAGCCTTATACTCCTCGAGAATAGGGTCCATCTGTGCAGAGTGGAAAGCAAACTGCGTCTGCAGCATCGTGGCCTTGGACCCAGTCGACTCGAGCAGCTGCTGCAGATCCTGAATCAACTTGACTGGTCCGCTAAGAACCGTTGCTGACGGCCCGTTGAGACAAGCGACCTCGCAGCGCTTCAGGTCAGGCCGCTGCTCAAGAACCTCGGCGACCTCTTGCGCAGTCTTCTGAACAGCGAGCATGGCGTGCGTGCCGGGCGTGCACCTCTCTTCCACGAGTGCGGCTCGTTTACTGACAAGATAGAGACAGTCATGTAGGGAAAGGATGCCAGCCATGTGCAGGGCGGCGAACTCCCCAAGACTGTGCCCAACCACAGCTGTGGGCGACACGCCCCAGGACTTCCAGAGCACAGCCAAGGCCACCTCGATAGAGACGATGGCCATCTGGACCTGGGCAGGGCTAGCGTTGGCCACGCTGTCGAGTGAAGACCCGTCAGTCAAAAGTCCTAGGAACGACGACGAGCCTCTTGAGACGCATATTCGGTCGCACTCTTGGACAGTTTCACGGAAAGTCGGGTGCGCGGCGAAAAGCTCAGCTGCCATGCCGGCGTACTGCGAGCCCTGGCCGGTGAAGACAAAGACAACAGGAGGTTTCGGTCCCCTTGAGGATGGCTTACTTGCCCAGGGCTCTTCCGCTGCGTCTTTCTCGAGTGCGCTGACAAGCCCTTCCAAGGAGGACACCGGATACGCTTCGCGCAGAACATGGTGCATGCGCCGCGCCGTCGTTGTGTAGGCGAGATCCTGGAGTCGCAAGCCTGAGGCCGCCTGCTTGGCCTGCTGCATCAGTCTCTGGACGTTGCCGAGGATGGCCTTTGGCGTCTTCCCGGAGACTACGACGAGGTGATGGGATCGGGGGTCCGCTCGATCTGCAGTGGCAGTTGTTATTGTTGGACCGTCCTCGATCACCATAGAGGTGTTCCCACCAGCTGCATCAAAATTGTTGATCAAGATGCGGCGCTTGCCGTCTCCATTGGCCCGAGGGTAGAAAGGAGTCTTGCCAAACGATATGTGGGTGTTCAACTCTTTAAGATTTGGCAGCTTTTGGTTGATGCGTCCCTTGATGCCAACGTGCGGTGGGATCATGTTGTACTTCATCATCAGAATGGCCTTGATAAGAGAGGTGACGCCACTGCCGGCTTCTCCGTGGCCCAGGTTGGGCTTGGCCGTCCCGATATACAGAGGATTGGAAGACGTGCGGTCCTTAGCAAGAACGTTCGTCACGGATCTCGATTCTGTTGCATCCCCGGCTTGGGTCCCCGTGCCATGGAGCTCGCCATAGTCGATGTCATGAGGCCTGAGGCCAGCCTTGTTGAGCGTCGAGGTGAAAAGGCGTTCCTGTGTTTCAGCGTGGGGATGCGTGATGGATATTGCTTCTGCCGAGTGATTTGTGACCGCGGCCTTGAGGACAGCGAGAATATTGTCGTTGTCCGCGATGGCATCTTTCATTCGCTTCATCACGACAACTCCAACGGCATCCGCACGGACATAGCCGTCTGCGTCGTTGTCAAAAGTCTTGCACCCGCCTGTCTTGGAGAGGAAGCTCCCTCGGCTGAGCCCTGCGAACAAATCGGAAGCTGAGAGGAAATTGGCCCCGCCGCCCACTGCCATGTCGCACTCCCCAGCCATCAAGGCCGAGTAACCCTGCTGGATCGCGGCAGCGCTGGACGAGCAGGCGGTGTCTATCGAGTAGCTTGGCCCTTCCCAGCCGAAATGATAATTCAACCGGCCAGGACCAAAGGCTCTAATACCACCGGTGATGAAGTACGTGTCGACCTTTTGGCTGGCATTTACGTCTCGCCAGTCGTCACCGGTCTGCCCCATCCACGACCCGATCCTTCTTGTCTGTGTTGATGGTGTTCTGTTGGGAGAGTATCCGGACATCTCAAGAGCCTCGTATGTGGTGAGAAGCATGAGGCGCTGTTGAGGATCGGTTTGTGCGGCCTCTCGCGGGGACATGTTGAAGAGACGCGCGTCAAAGAAGCCCGGCCTGTCGATGAAGACTCCGTAGGGGGTTAAGCTGGTGTTCTTGGTCTTGCCGGTCGGGTCACAGTGTGTCTCCACGTCAAAGCGATCAGGGCGGATCTTCTCGTGAAGGTTGCGTCCTTCTTCCAGCACCTGCCAAAATTCCTCCAGAGTCTCGCTGCCAGGGAGACGGACGGCCATACCGACAATCGCGACGTCGCTGTCGGAGTATCCGGCATCAGGTCTGGGATTTTCTGTTTCTGAACTGTCCAGAACCTGGATGCCACGGCTTTGCAGTGACTGCTTAATCGTCTTTGCGCAGGTGACCGGCCCAAACGCGCAGAGAACCGCGTCGGAGTCAAGGACAAGTGCCAACCCTGCGTTTATGGCCTCGAATGAAACCATATTCTGCGATATGTCTGCCATGACTTCCTTGAAGACTTCTGAAAAGGTCGTTCCTCGATAGGGATTCCCGGTACTGCTAGAGAGGAGCAAGTCATGTCTCACGGGGAGTTCCAGCAATGCTGGGGCTAGTCCCGCCAAGACCTTGTCCAAAGGTAGCGGAGCCAGATGCTCTGCATGGAAGGCTGCCCGTATTGGTAGGGCAACTTTCTTCGCATTTTGAAACACGGTTTCTCGACGCAGGAGATCTGCTAGCATTGCTGGAGGTCCGCTGATGGTGACAGCGGATACACCTTGTGCACTAATATATACTTTGCGAGGACTGTCTTCGGCAAATTTGGTGCCGTTAAACTTGGAGACTGCATGTCTGGCGGTCTGGACGTCGATGTTGTTCATGACTGTAGCCCAACTGCGGTCTATCGAGACATCAATTGATTCGGACCGTCGAGAGACCTCAAGGCCCAACCGGAATGCGAGGGCGACGATTTTGGGAGCTATTGAGAGCACCTCAGAGAGAGTATTACAACAGCAGATGGTTGCTGCGGTAAGGAGCCCCGTGCAGACACCGACCACGGCTGGCCTGTGGTCTGTGTCCTGGAGGGCTGTTGGATGGGCCTCGAGATGACTAGGGTGACTCGGATTAGCCCAAGCATGCTAGAGACCACTCCCATACCAGGATACTCATTACTATAGATAGATTGAGATTGTCTTAAAGATGTGTGGTAACTCACAGAATGATATGACCAAATTGAGCAACACACAACAGTGCAGTGTTGAGAGCCAGTCTTGTGTTCTTTGTCTCTTCGACACTAGTAGCCACATCCAGGACGGAAGCAAACTGAGGCACATGTTCCTGGTATTGTACAGGAGCGTTGTTGACAGCATTGCGAATCTCCTCTGTGCATACGCGCAAGAAGTTGCTCAGGTTCTGGCTAGTAGTGGCCGACTTGGCAAGATCTTGGAGCGAGGGCAGTATCTCGCCAGTCTGGTCCCCAAACAGGAACAGTCTTTGGGCTGACATTTTGAATTATAGACAAGTGTGAAAGTGACGGGTATGAGAGGACTTTGGTAGGCCTTGAAAAGAGTGGAGCTGGAACTCGTGGAGCTCTGAGCCTCTTCAACTCAAGATGGCCAGGCCAGAAAAAGACTTGTTTTCATTGGTAGTCCTGTTTATTCGTTGATATTTCGTGACACTCATTGTGGTCCATACCGTCGATTACAATCTTTAAGTACGAATGATTTCATTCAGCCTTATCTTGCGAATATTGCGAATATTGCGCTTCTCGCGCATCCAGCGTATCTTGCGGCCCTCCAAGTTCGAATTTGCCTTGCCGTTCCTTCGTCCTGCCTTCTCGGGGATTCTTTGACTGCGGCTTATGGTGGTATCGTCATGTGCATGTGAACCCGTACACCTCAGGAGCTATGGCATAATCTGTACGTCGTGGGACACGGGTTTGCTAGGTTTGAGTCTCTTAATGTTGTGATACATATTTACCGACTCGGCTGAAACTTTTTTTTCTTCTGCAAGGCGGTCAGAAGTCGTACGTGTCAAAGTAAACGACGACCTGAAAAGGTTCTAATACTGCAGATCGCCCTGCCACACCGCGGGCTTTAGTTCCCCTTCTTGGACGGAAAACTCTTTAAGCTCCACCCCAAGAGCTCACCTCAGCAGAGCCCGAGATCACCAACACCAGTGACGAAGATTTGTTTCCTTACGAGTCTCAGTTCCCGTTTCACTTATTTCCGCAACGATATATGATGACCGTGACTGAGGCTGTGCTGCATTGAGCCCACAAGAACAACACGTATATAATGAGGCTGTCTTCACGCGCTTCTTGGCCATGACGTGGCGTAGTCAGGACTCGGGCAAGGAACCAAGGGAACGAGGATTCATAATTCAGTATCGGATAATACCGCAAATTTGACATGATGGCAACAATCAACGCAACGGCATTGTCCCCGGCCACCCTGGGGGCTGTGGGGGCGGTGTTTGCTTTCATCTTATACGTTGTCCACCAGCGGATGATGCAGTCGCATATCCCAGGGCCATTCTTTGCATCCTTCACCAATATTCCTCGGATGCGATGGGGCTACTCGGGCCAAGCTCACGGGATCCAGATTGACCTGCACAAAAGGTATGGCAAGCTGGTGCGCCTCGGCCCGAACTGCATAAGTGTGGGGGACCCTCTCGCCATCCCCCAGATCTACGGCACCGGTGCGAATTTCCCGAAGGTGAGCTTTTGCTCCGAGCCTGATGTGCCCAAATTTTGAAAGCAATAAATGCCGAGGTACCATACGACAGGGCCAAGACGCTGACTTCGTGGGACCAGTCGGATTTCTACAAGGTGATGCAGCCCATGGCGCAGGGCAAGGTGATACAAGGAATCTTCAACACGCAAGACGCCACCCTGCATTCGGCCTTGCGCAGGCCTATCGCCAACATCTACTCTATGAGCAACCTCGTCGAGTTCGAGCCTTACGTAGACAATACGATTCGTGTCCTCCTTAGGAAGCTCGAAGATGCCCGAACAGGCCCAGACCAAGTCGTCGACCTGGGCAGGTGGCTACAATGGTTTGCCCTTGACGTGATGGGCGAGATCACTTTCAGCAAAAGACTTGGATTCCTAGACCAGGCCAAAGACGTCGACGGTATCTTACAGAAGGGGTTTAGTCTGTTCAAGTATGCTTCATGGGTATGTACTCACCTTTTTGGTTTCACTTCCTCTCCCAGGACACAGGCCTTCCCTATCGGAAGTTCGGATATTACCATGGAAATTAATACATTGGAAACAGGCAGGCACAATCCCGTGGATCGAGAAATTCTGGGCCAAAAATGCAATCGTCAGCCGCCTGTCCCCTCCAAAGACCTTTCCGCTGATCACATTCGCGCTGGCACGCGCCCGGGAGCGTACGAGCGCCACGTCAAATGCGGAGAAGTCGTCCGTCTCGTCCCAGTCGATACCTGCCCAGTATAACTCGCGAGACTTCATCTCACGCTTCCTCGCGGCGCGCGCAAAGGACCCGGCACGGATCCCCGAGTGGTACATCACGGCGTGGACGCTGTCTAACCTGCAGGCGGGGAGCGACACTGTGGCCATCACGCTGAGGGCTGTCATATACTTCCTGCTGAAGAATCCCCAGAGCCTTTCCAGGCTCATGAAAGAGCTGGATACGGCACGGGCCGAGGCCCGTCTGTCGGACATCGCGACGTGGAAGGAAGCCCGCCAGCTCTCCTTCCTTGACGCCTGTGTCAAGGAGGCCGGGCGACTGCACCCGGCCACGGGGCTGGCACTGGAGCGTGTTGTTCCTGACGGTGGCGCTGAGATCTGCGGAGAGCGCTTTGCTGGGGGGACCGTTGTGGGCATGAATGCCTGGGTGGTTCACCGCGACCAGGCCGTGTTTGGCGATGACGCCGAGGAGTGGAATCCAGAGCGTTGGCTCGGGGGAGATGAGAGCAAGCGAAGGGTCATGGAGAAGAGTCTTCTTACTGTGAGTCAACGAGCGGTAGTCAGGCATGCGATGCTCTGGAAATCCATACATTCAGGCTACGAGACTTTCTGCTGTTATTCCGCTACCTGTTTGACTCGGATTGGCTGACATTTCCATTCCCTAGTTTGGCGCCGGGAGCAGAACATGCCTCGGAAAGAACATCTCTCACCTCGAGATCTACAAGCTCATCCCGACGCTCTTCACACATTTCGAGGTAGCAACCCCCTTCGCCCGTTCAAATAAGTCTGCAGATCAGCAGAGCAACTGGCTGACAAGGGTCTCTCTTTTCAGATGACACTGTCCGCCGCTAAGCCAGACTGGAAGGTGGCAAATCACTGGTTGGTAGTGCAGAATGGCTTTGAAGTTCATCTTCGCCGTCGCTCTGACAACACACAAATACATATCGAGGCTTAGACCGGGAGCTGGGGCCGTCGGGGGACCACAGGATGAGCAAAATTTGCAAGGGCGCCTGTACCGGTATACACCGGAATTTCTATGAGAAGCTGCGAACATGGGGCCGGCGATTTGCTCGAGATTTTATAACTAGATACCACACCTATCCAGTACCGAGCTTGAAAGGAGACGAATTCATTTGTGCTAGAACAAAATGAGGAAGAAGTTCCACTGCAGCTTATTTCATTTGCGAGAACAAATAACGAGCAAAGATATGCGGCAAGACCGGCGTTCGTGCCCATAGGATCTATGATCTCCAGCCATGTCGATCATTGACGCTTCTTTGGAGATGTTTCGGTAAGCCCTTTATATGCGCACTGTAACTGTGTCTCGTGACGTAGCTGCATTTTCCTTCCCTACTCCGCCATGTGATTGGAGTTAACTAACATGTCATCCAGAGCCAACGCTTCCAGTTTCTCCATCTTAATGTACTATCAAGTGAAGCCCACTGAATCTCATCTGCTGATACTAAGCAATGATATAGTCTCCGATGGATTAACTCCTTTTAGATGGTCCTGGAATCTATTGCTCTCAATACTTGGCCCTATCTGGAGTTCGGGACTCAGTGCGGACGTGACCTCTGTCCATATCTTGGGCTCACACTCCCCCAGGCTTGAGAATATGGACTTGAATCTGAGGTGATACGCCAAATTCAGAACTACGTCATCCCTCACCAATCAACTTGATGTAATTATTCCATTCCCCGAGATCTCCCCGGCAAAGACCATTTCAGGAGAATGGATATGGCGCAGTGGGAGACACCGGTCAACGAGTTCTACAGGCATCTTCCGGACACAGGTGCTTGCGCGACTCGACAAGATACAATTAAGGACGGTACCGATGTCCAATTCGATTGAGAGATTCGCGGACTATTTTTGCTGAGTAATATTCAAAACTAGGTTAGCCAGTGGGGATATCAAGATCGGCGAAAAGCTTTGCTGACATGACAGGATATGGACGATGGTCCCAAAAGGGAAGACAAAGTCCGTTTGTGTAGCGTAAAATGGAGTAATACTTAGACCGCTTCTACCATATGCGCTGATGGCCGGGGTGACGCAAGCTTTGTGTGTGACAACGCGCAATTCGAGGCATCCCCTTGTGGTAAACCTCCGCTAGGGGATGTCTTACATGGTGCTTTGCCATGACATGCATATGCCGTTCGCTTCACGAAACCGAGGGGGCCAGGATTGTCTTGGATATACCTGACTATATCGGGCTTCTCCCCGTCAACTGCTGCAGTGAGAACCTTTCAAACCATTCCGAAGCCAAACCGGGAGCAAGATTCAGGGAAGAGTGCGGGCCTTTCTTTTTTTTCTATCCACCACCAACACATATGCAATAGAAACGTTTCCAATCTCAACAAGAATCAATACTCGACACCGAAGATCCTGGGCCTCCTCACGACCTTCCCGCCGACATCCAGCAGGGTGATCGATTACCACATCCCCCCCCCCCCCCACAACCGAGAAGCCACACAAAATGTCCTCCGGAAGAAGCTCAATAACACAAATGCAGGTCGAAAAGGCCCAGGCTGTGCCCACGACGCCATCACAACCTCAACCGCCCCCACCACCGCCAAATGGCGGCACGAAGGCGTGGCTGCAAGTGCTTGGCGCCTTCTTCCTCAATTTCAACACGTGGGGCCTGTCCAACAGCTTCGGCATCTACCAGACAGAGTACTCGCGTACCTTACTCGCGTCGTCGAGCCAGTCGGAGATCGCGTGGATCGGGTCCCTGCAGGCCTTCCTGATGCTGTTCAGCAGTGTGTTGTGCGGACGCGCCTTGGATGCGGGATACTTCTACGCCGACATCAGCCTTGGCATATTTCTCGAGGTGTTCGGGATGATGAGTGAGTTGGTCCCTCTTCTACCAGCGAACCAATCAATTATGCACTGAGTTCTTATTTACTGACAGGGCGTGCTTTCGACTCACTTTAGTGACTTCCCTCAGCACAAAGTACTGGCAGATAATGCTCGCGCAGGGCGTAGTGGTCGGCATCGGAGCCGGCATGAACTTTATAGCCAGCGTCACGGTGGTAGGGACGTACTTCTCGACCAAGCGGTCGACGGCGCAGGGCATAGCAGCAACAGGGTCGTGTTTCGGCGGTATAATCTACCCGATAGTAATAAAGCAACTGCTCGCCGACGGGATGAGCCTGGCCTGGTCGACGCGCATCGTGGCCTTCCTGATGCTGGGCACGCTGCTGGTCTCAGCGGCAGTGATGCGGCCGCGGTCTGACCTGTCCCCGCGCAAGTCGGGCCCGCTCGTCGACGTCGACTCACTACTGAACCCACCCTTTGCAATCTGGCTGGTGGGATGCTTCCTCACCTTCATCGGGCTGTACATCCCGTTTTTCTACGTCGAGGTCGATGCGCTGAGCCTGGGTATCGGTGAGGATATGTCCTTCTACATGCTCACCATCATGAACGCCGCCTCGATCCCCGGGCGTGTCTTCCCCGCGTACCTGGCCGACAGGGTCGGCAACCTGCACGTCATCATCCCGGCTGTGCTCCTCTCTGGCATCGTGGCGCTGGCCTGGATCGCCGTCACGGACGAGGGCTCGCTTATCGCCGTATCTGTCTTGTTTGGGCTCGCCAACGGCGCCATCAACTCTGTCGTTCCGGGCGCTGTGGCCTTCCTCTGCCCAGACCTTCGGAAGCTGGGGTCCAACATTGGCATGACCCTGTTTGCATCTGGCCTAGGCATGCTGGTCGGGAGTCCTGTTGCTGGTGCAATCTTGGGGGGAGACCAAAAGTTCTGGGCTGCATTTTGCTTTACCGGAGTTGTGGTGCTGGCAGGAGGCCTGCTTATTTGTGTCTGTCGGGTTTTGAAGGTCGGCTTCGCAATCACGAAAGCATGAGCGAGCCAACCGCCCTTACCTGCATACTGGAAATGATTGATACCGAGCCACTGCACGTTGTGGTATAGATCTGCCATTATGGAAAACTGTAGCAAGCGGCGTTGGGGAGAGTAGGCATACATTTCATAGATACATTTGATTAACGAATCAGCTCCGAGTTGGATATCATTCCTTCTTTCTCGCCTTCCCGTGCCTCCATTCTTATACAGTTCAAACCTAGCCCACGCCGTGTGGCACCTGAGGTAGCCGGAGTCTCCTGCCCTGGTCGGTTTTCATGGTCAATCTCAAGGCCTTGAAGTCTCGGGGCATGATCTATGCTGATAAGACGGGCTGTGACGTTCTCAAACCATACGCCATGAGATTTGCGCTTCTGCCACAAAGCCAACCAATGAATTTCACCTCACAGTATTCGGTTCCCTATCCAACGCCTTTCGTGTTGCTGAAGAGTCTATGTCTTGCAAAGCTATATGATATATAACCGAATCAACGTAGTCAAGCTACGTTCAAATGTTATACTCGATAATGTGAAGATTCAGACCCTCAATCAAGTGTGGATATGCCACAGCAAATTCACGCGTTACTCCCCACCCTTCCAAAGACATTAGCGTTTTAAGAAACTCGTCCACCAACTGACGGGTACCATCATCTCTCATCTGCAGAAACTCCCTACCCCAGGGCCATCGAAGTTTGACACAGCAGGCAAGAAGCTCAAGCGTTTCGTCCAGCTGAGAGTCTGAGTACTGATCCATCAGAGCGAGCCGCAGGCTCGCCCAAGGCAACATATCGATCCTTGCTGGGTGAGGCTTGCTTATTTGTTCAGGGATGGGTCGGAGGAAATGGGGTATTTTTGCAAAGTTCTCCCTTGTGGGTATGATGCGCCATCGGCTAAAGATGTAACAAATCCATCCCATGGCAAGCCTTTCGGGCTCGGCCACACGCGCTGCTCGTAAGGCTTTGTGGATCCCGTTCGCCAGCAAGTTCTTGCTAGATCCGAACAAGAGGTCTTCAGGTTGTGGCACGTCCGGCGCGTCGGCCACCGCATGCGGGAAATTTAGCCAGTGACAGTCCAGTTTCCTCGGCTCATGGGTAAATGTATTTGAAGGAAGTAGGAGCCATCTGATACTGGCCGTTGGTACTGAAACGGCTGTATTCTCGTCGCTGGGACCGTTGGGATTGGGCCTCTTCTCCGCAGAAGCTGATGAAGTGCTTAGCGCGGTAGGCTCCGTGCCAACATCCTCAATGGAGATGGTGGTTGTGATTGTAGATACTTCTGAAAGGTCCGTTTGGGAATGATGATCTATCCCAGTGGGCGAAAAGTGCTCATCAATGTTGTGAAACTGGGCCTGTTCCCTTCCAAGGGCACGACAGTCTCGTGTGACCGCTGTTGGAGACGAACAATTTGAAGGATGAGAGGGCAACAACGTATGACATCCATTAGTGACAGGAGCCTCTCTTCCAACGAAGAAAGAAGTTGCTGTGTCTCCTGTATCAGCAAAATCCACGGTACCAACATCATCATCGTTGGACCTTGTCGGCGGAAGTTGCTCTAGAGGTAGCGAAATCTGACGGCGCATGGCTATTACGTCGGTCTCGGCTTGAATAGAAGTGGAGTCGCAGCTAGTTGTCAAGCTGGTTTCTGTGCCTGCTGTAGGAGACAAGAATGACTTGCAAGTGTCTTTTCCGGCGTTGACTTGTCGGTGGTGCTGGTGGACGGAGAAGAAAGTTGCTAGGGATTCTTGGAAATGGTTTGCAAGTTCCAGCAGTCTGTTGTTTTCTCTCAGCAGAGTGTCATTCACAGCCTCCATTTTCGCAACTTTTTCCATCAGCGCTCGAATTCTGACAGGTTCATGGTTACGTTGACAGAAGGCGGCCTGATCTTCCAATCGCTTGATGTGTGAATCCTTTCTCTCTCGATGTTTTTGCTGGGCACGCCGGTCACGAATCCTCTTCCTCTCCATAGAAGATATGCCGTTGTTTTGAACCATATTAGCCTCTTGTCGAAAGCTAGCGCAACTGGGGAAAGGAGGTGTCTAAAATAGCGGGTAGTGCTGGACGGTGGGCTGGATACGGTCACAACCGTCGTGTCAAGGAATTAAGCTCTGACAGGGCGTTTGTCTCAGAGTTTTCGTATGTCGGCTCTCATATTTCGATGGCTATCTTCGTCATTCAGGTCATTGCAGATCTGACGCATGAGTGAATGTGTTCAAGACGCTGCCGACGTTGCTCCTCTCTCACAGCCTCGGCGAATCGGGAAGCGTTCAAACTCCGATGATTAGTCACAGTAGCCGAGTTCCAGGGGTCATTATCCGTGCGGGTCCTGGCGATCAGGTACCGTGCACTACGCAATAGAACGGTACTGGCATCGGTCACATTTTTTACGATCAGTCAACTAGAATTCTTCAAGTTTGCTTGGGGGCTGCGCAAGTGGATGGCTTCAACTTGCCGAAGACCAGACTACTTGCTTGCATACTCATTCTCAACATCGAGGCCTAACCGTCCCATTCTTCCGTAGAGTGAGAACGAGATAATCTGCGCCGCGTATGCCATCTCGCCTGAGCTTTGCCTAGGTAATTCTGGTGTTGTCCATACCGCTCTTATTGGCAGTGCGGCATTAGATTGTGAACAGTAAGACCGCCAGCTCCAGACCACACGAAGTGATACATGAGGCTGGAGGACAATGGTTATGTTAGTGGCAAATCCTCCTGCTCGGTAGCTCACCGCAATGATGCTATCGCCGCGCAATGGAAAGTCTACCGATGTGGTGCAGTCGATCTCTTGAGATTGGTGTGTAAGATGGGCTAGCATCAGTTCTCAGAGGACTAGAGAACTGATATTGGACGCATTCGCGATTAAAAATGTCATGGGGGATCTATTGGACAAGTCTGAGATCAGAATGGCTTCAATGTATGTTAATCGTAGTTATTTATGTACTATGGCAGAAATAGATATATAGAGCTTCCGTCCTGGCGTGAAGATGACGCTTTATATCCCCACGCTATTATGTGTTCTCTGGTCATGCGCAGAATGCGAATTTTGTGTGCGCGTCTCGTCGCTGGGTACCTCAGTAGCTTGTGACATTCATGGTCTTTGCCTACCCTATGGTCAACGTCTGGACGCTCTTCATGACTGCGATAGGCATCAATTTCTTAAGGTGCACGAAAGGTCAAAATTGATGCAACAGCTGAAAGTTATGTCAGGAGACAGGCCGCATCAGACCACCAATTATGGAGCGGACTCTCAATTATTTATGACCTGTACTCCAACGTAGAACACATCTCGTGTACGACTACTTTTCTCAACGGTCTTTCTGCATCTCATGCACTCCTCGTGTTCCCTGTCTGCTGTGGGTTAGGGGTAATTAAGGGTGCTTAGCGGCTTGAACAATCTGACCCACGGGCACGTCAGACTCGGCGGGGAACAGTCCCTGTCGAGAACGCTTTGTCAGTGGCGCTTTGTCAGTGTCACTTTGTCAATGTTTGGGCTACCCCATGTCTGGTCCAATGGGATGACAGCGTCCGGCGGAGAGGGGCTGAAGCACTGATTCAGCACTTGGACATGTCAGAATTATTTCTCACGCCCTACTGGCCATCGAATTGGTCCTCAACGATCTGATATCTTCGATTGCGACCAAGTGGACTCCCTTGTCCTTGCCTTGAACATTAGAACAACTGGTAACCAGAATACGTAGCGTTACATCTCGCACGGAGCTTCTCACCTCCCCGACGCCGTTGGCACTGGGACTGGACCCTGACAGCCCGTGTTGCATCTACGACCTCTCAGCCCCAAACGAGGAACCTGGACTTGATAGAAGTACATCAATCACAACTCAGGTGTTTAGAGAGGACTTAGTGGTATGCGAGCGAGGACGCTGATGGCTTTTCCAATGTACCTAGCAGGCACTTGTAATTCTACTTCTTCAGACATTTGCTGACGCCTCTTACAACTTGATTGGGGCAGCCAAGGTAGTTCGAGCATTGGCCTTCACATGCCACTGAGAATTCGTGATGGCACTATGCTTGAAACTTAATCATTCAGCCCCGCTGCTCATGCCACAGTTTGTTCAATCTCAAATCAGAGAGCTGGTATTGGCGGTGAGCAAATAAGCATTGGCGAACTTGACTTATTTGCAGATTACCTGTGCGCCAACAGCAATGCCATGGCTACTATACACTGACAAAGCGCCTCCTTACCATTCACTTCCCTCATGGGGGTGCGGGATGCAAGAGAGAGGGGAAGGTGTTGTAGTATCACATTCCTTGCTCGCCTGAACAATTCTCCACACACCCTTTTCGAATCCCCATATCCATTTGACATTCAAGCTTAGGAGCCCACTCAAGAGATTTACGGTATCTTCTGTCTTGCAGTTGAGTCCTTGTACTTCGGAGACTTCTGGCCGTTCCGCGTCCGGGTGACCCGAAATGCGCCGTCATGCAGGTAACCGCTTTTCAAATCCCTGTGGTGGAGCAGAATCCTACACCAGAATGCACTGAGGCGGGAGCTTCATATATCAGCAGTCTCCCCCCCCGACTGTCCATCCGGTCTGTCTTCAACCACGAATCATCGTGCTCTATTCTCCCAGCACACAACATGACAGCGCAACCACTGCATTCTCCTCTGGCCCATCGAGACCTGCTGGCCACCGCGGACAGCTTGAAACTCTCTTCTGAAATATGGACTATTCTGGGGGTCCTCGTAGCTACCGTCCTGGGCTATGGGATCTGGAGTCAGCAAAATTCCAAGTTGCCGCCTTTCATCAACCCAGGCAAGCTGTTTGACCTTACTGGAACCGCTGTCAAGAAAGACTTTGTTCAAAGAAGCAATGAGCTTATTGAGGAAGGGTCCAAGACGTTTGGAGAGCAGCCTTACGGCATCTTGTCCGACACGGGTCCCGTAATTATGCTGGCTCCGAAGCATGTTGAGGAAATTCGCAATCATCCGAAGCTGAGCTTCCTCAAAAACACGGAGCATGTAAGCAGAAATGTCTGTGGAGTGAAGAAGAGTTGACTAAAGTAATATAGGATTTCCATGCTTACCTGCCTGGTTTCGAACCATTCGGTGCGAGCCGTGCATTTCAAATTCTCATCATGGTTGCTAAGAAGCAACTCACCAAGTTTCTTGGTAGGATCCTGGCCATCTCCTCCTGCAATCTGCGTTCAACTCATGTCTGACCTCATCAATAGCAAAGATCACCAAGCCACTATCTGATGAGGCTGCCTTCTCCTTTCAAACGGTGCTCGGCGAACCGACTGGTCAGTTCAAGCCCCATCTTCCGCTTTGCTACAGTTCTCTAAGGTGCCATTGCATATAGAGTGGCAGGAAATCACCCTGGGCCAAACCGTTCTAGATATAGTCTCTCGGCTTTCATCCCGTGTCTTCCTCGGGTCCGAAATCTGCCGCAATGAAGCATGGTTGAACATCACAGTCATGTATACGGTAGAGTGCGTCATTGCAGCCGAGAGACTCCGCATCGTTCCGAAACCTCTAAGACGTATCGTTCATTGGTTCCTGCCCGGGTGCCAGCGGGTTCGCAGCCACGTCGCAGAGGCCCGGTCCATCATTCAGCCTGTCATCGACGCCCGAGCCCGCGAGAAGCGGGCGGCAGCTGAACAGGGGCGTCCGATCCCGGCATACGACGATGCCATTCAATGGGCAGAGGAAGAGTCAGCAAAGTCGAAGTATGACCCTGCGATTTACCAGCTTGCGCTCGCTGGTGCAGCGATTCATACTACGACGGATCTGGTGACGCAAGTTATATTGAACATCCTCCCCAGACCTGACTTGGTTGCTGCTCTCCGGGCTGAAATCATTGATGTCCTGGGTCGAGAAGGCTGGGCGAAGACTTCACTGTACAACCTCAAGCTCATGGATAGTGTGATGAAGGAGACGCAAAGGCTCAAGCCAATAATGTCAGGCAAGTGACGAACATCCCCACAACGGGCGCAAGCCTGAGATGCTTACAATGCAACTCCAGTTTCTCTTGGCCGGATCGCCGAGGCCGATGTCCGCCTGTCCGACGGCACCCTCATCCCCGCGGGCATGAAATGCGCAGTCGCAAATACATCAAGACACAACCCTATACTCTACGACAACCCCTTTGAATTCGATGCCTACCGGTTTTTGCGTATGCGTCAGACGCCTGGAAAGGAGAACCAGGCGCACTTCGTCACGACTAGTCCAGACTCTCTTGGGTTTGGCCACGGACAGCATGCATGCCCCGGGCGTTTCTTCGCTGCGAACGAGGTCAAAATTCTCATGTGCCATTTGCTGCTCAAGTACGACCTTGAATTGACACCGGGGTCAGATACATCGGTGCAAGTGTATGGCTTCAGTCTGAACTCGAACAAGGGGGTAAAGGTCAAGGTGAGACGAAGGAAGGAGGAGGTTGATTTGGATGGCTTGTGAGGGTTTCTGCTTCCAATCTTCATGATTTTGACAGAAATGGGTGGTTTCGTTTCTAATCCCCATACATATAAAGTGTATACGGTGCCTTCATACAGTGGCAAACGCTCAAAGATCCAGCATTAAAAAATACAATGCCGATATCGAAATCACAGTGAGTCTCTTGGCACGTTGTCTCAGCTACGTGCTGCACAGATTCTTCTCTTCCTAGTCATAGTAGTATGTGATATTACCTCATGCAATTTATGGCAGATGTAAGGTTTGGTTTGTCTGAGACTTGAACTGGAGCAAGATTGTCAACTTTTGCACTGCGTGAGTATGAAGATTTCATTACTATTAAAGAAATCCCTCCAGCCCGCTCGATTGTGTCGTAGGGCTAACAGAATCTTCATGACCATACCCCCCCATGTCTTGCATCATTAAGCAGTCCACGCTGTCAAATTCAAAACCCTGGCCAAAGATGCCATTGAAATTGAAATCAAAGTCTCCAAACCCGCAATGGGTTTTCTGTGGCGGTGAGATTGATGATGCGCTGGAATGTGTCGGTATATCTCCATATGGCGTTGCGCTCGGTAGCAACGATGTGGGCACGGGGACGACGTCGCTTGACGGAGGCAGCCCAGCTGTGCCACGATCGATCCACCGCATGTTGACAGCAGCCTGGTTCTGGCGCAGCCGCAGCTCAAATTCCGTCTTCATGCCAGCCACCCACTCATCCATGACAGAGACCCCCATCAGCATGAACTTCTGCTTAGAGTCTGGCGTCCAATCCTTCGCAGCGGGGTCGGCCGACGCGTCGAGATTGGACGTCACAGCGAGCGCGACTGCCAGCAGCAGGCTGACCTTTGTCGCCACGGGGCCGAGGCGGAACCTGCTCTGCGAGAAGCGGCACATGAACGACAGCGGCGCGGATAGCAGAGATTGGCAGACAGTGGCGATGGTGTTCCGGGCGCCGGACCACAACATGCGCCCGCTGTCGAGGCGGCACATGCGGCTGACGAGTATGCAGGCGTATAAAGCGGCCCGCACCGCGTCTGGCCACAACAGCTGGTATGCTATCTCTGCAGCGGCGGCCTCTGGTCCTCCCTGGTCACCGAGCTGGAGAAGACCCTGGAGCACGTCGAGTATCGATATGGCGTGGTCCCAGACCTCCATCAACTGGGCTTTCTGAGATGGGTCTGGGAATTCGCATAATGCATTATTCAAGGCCATCATTAGAGAGATACTGTGCATATTGATGGACAATATCGATCGTTGGAGCACCAGGATAACATCGATGGGGTTCTTTGACGCTCCGTCAAGCTTGAGACTCGGTGGGACGTCAGCTATAAAGCTGTCGAAGGTGGAGCCAATGTCCTCCATGTTCAGCTCGCACTGTGAAGCCTTAGACGGCGAGCACAGTGCTCGCTGGATGGGAACGAGAACTCTTGCCAGCCTCGCCGCCTCTAGGCTGAAGACAGCATCTGCCTGCTCAACCTCGGGATCAGAATAGCAGCGAGAAGAAGGGGCACTGTGTGGCAAAGCTTCAGGATTAGATATTTCTCTTGTGGCTGGAAGAGGACAGTCTGTGTCCTCGAGGTGGACTGGGAAAGGACTGCCCGTTCTGACAGAGTAATCGAGACTGAGGCGTAGGTAGCACGCCCACAGGCGTTTCCTGGTTTCCTGCTGGTAAATGTTCTCTCTGGGAAATAGGCCGGGATCGCGGTGCAGTCCTATAGCCAGAACCACCTGGCTCGTGAGGCCTTGGACGCCCATAGAGCTGCTCATGCTGTCCGTATCAGACGCCGTAATAGTCTGCAGAACGAGCAGCAGAAGCAGAGCTTGCACGAGACCTATACACGGCTCACGGGATCCGGATGTGGCGTACAGGAAGTCCTCCACACACTTTCCAAGATGACGGCCACGCAGTCGGTGCTGTTCACTGCGCTGCATCGCGACGGCAACGACCATAAGCACGCGAAGCAACGAGGCGGTGCCGCCGGGCTTTTCATGTGTACATGCCGTGTATGCGATCTCGTAAACAATGTCCATATCCGCAGATAACGTAGCAGCATCGACTATCTGGTATATGCGCCCCCATCCTGTGAGAAAGTGTTGGGCCCACTGCCTGGTTTCGTGCCTATCGCTGTACTCTTCTAGCATACGTCGAAGATATGACGAGTCTAACCCGCTGTGTTGATGAATGAGAGGCGGTGGAAGCTTGTTCGCGGTTCTTGCCATGTCCATAAGCTCTGTAAAAGCCTTTCTGTTTGTCACGAACCCGTCGGATCCGTCCAGCATAGCCTTGATCACCATCATCTCCTGGCACGGCGCCATCCAGTGTGTGGGACCCAGCAGCCTTGATCCAAAATTCGAGCCAGCAAATGGAGTCTCGACAGGAACAGCATTTGGTGTCACAGAGTCAGGCGGAGATGGATATCTGAATTGGTCTGGCCTCTTGTTCGTTCCCTCCTGACCCGCCACATACGCCAGTGTCGGAGGTAATGCTGCAAATGGCTCATGTCCGAGACTTGCCGCATCAGAGGATTCAGCCCAGGCCGGTTGAAAACGTTGCATGCTCGGAGCCGAGACACCGGGGCGAGGGCCGACCGGAGCCGGCAAGGGAATGGCTGAATCCGGGCGGGAGGGCGGCGCCGTTGTCCTTATGCGCGCTGCTTTGGTATATGAGCACTCTTGCGAGCGATCTCGACATTGCAGGCAGGGCAGCTCACGGCTGCAGCGGACCTTTCTGCTGCGGCATGGCAGACAGGAGATGGCCTCCCTGTGCCTGGGGCCCTTTCGCCCGACCCCCTTCTTGCCCGTCTCGAACGTCTCCGCGCTCAGGTGGCTGAATGTCAGCGGCCGGGACATGCTGTGCTTGGCGAGTTGTGGGTGGCACAGGGGAGTTATGGGCAAGATTTGATGCCGAAGTGATCAGAACTGCGAGTCCCTCTCAATTTTTTCAGGAGTGTAAAAGTCAACGGAATGAGCCTGGTCCTGCAAGCGCCGTCCATCTCAACCGTACGAGAACCCTGACCGCAGCTAAGAGTTGAGGCTAGATGAAAACATATTAAACCAGGCTGTGGGATATCAAGATCTCTGAACATCTACTCAGCAACACTCGAAGTGCAAACAAGCAATTTCGTCCGGTAGTCTACCCGCAGGATAAGCAAGAGGGAATCGGCAATCTCACCGTGCATCGGCAGACGACGTCAAGTGCTTAGGCACATGTGCTACAAAAGCTCACCTCATATCTTGGGGGCAGGCTAAGGTAGTGGTCAATGTACCCAAAGCCCGTCTGTGGAACATGGACTAATCAGCACACGTACTGCAACCGAAAAACCAGAGTTCCCGAGACAATTAACTGTTGTGGAAGCCACGTCAAGTCACCGGGCCGAGCGGCGTTATCGGGTCGAAATCGGGCTGCGCGTCCTTTTGGCGCCAGGTGATATATCCATGTCTACTGCTTCGTATTGAGCCTTTGCCTGCCTGCCTTTCGTGGTAGCTGACATGCTGGTCGGATGGTACCCGAACAAGACCTAGGCTTGGTCATTCACCGCTCGATTGCACCCTCATTATGATTCATCGCGGCCAGCCTCGTAATGTTGCCTCTCCCATCGAACCCGGATTGCCACACAGGGTGGTCGCGTAGTGAGGCACGTTGGTCTCAGTGGGAGGCATGATGGCGGCGGTGGGGCCAAGTGAAGGCTGACAGGTCCAGGCATGGTACACGAGAGGTGAGGTAGCTTACTGCCCTCTTCCGGGATCCCCCGTTCACCCAGTGGTCAAACACTCAGCCCGCTGTGGTCAACGCAAAGTTTACGTGTACCTGCCCAGGTAAACCCGTCACAATTCTACCCATCAGGAAGTCATGTCAATCGACCTATTGTAACTTAGCTGTCGCGGATATCGCGGTTTATATCTGCCCTCAATGCGCGCAAGTAAAGGCCGTAGCGTGGCACGTGTCAGCGTGTGCCACGTCGTCGCGGCGGCTGAGCTTCCAACCTACAGTACCGCGGCCCCGGCTCGTGCCGCCTTACCCGTGTGTCAGGTTATGTAACACAAAAACAGGCGACGACACACCCACATCCAGTTGCCCGGGGTTTCATCTTTTGGTTGACTCCCAACGCACCATCAATCTCGTCGTACGAGACCGGTAGACCTATTTTCTGCTGACTTTCAATGAGCCTTGAGCTACTCGAGGGGCACGAACGTAGACATGGCCGCAGATAAGCCAGTCATCCTACTCATCCATGGGGCATTCTATCAGCCGGTCCATTATCAGGAGGTGGTAGATAAGCTAAGAGAGAAAGGATTTGCGGTCGAGGTCCCAGCGCTACCGACAACTGGGACGAATCCCGATCTCACATACATGGATGATGTCGAGGTCATCAATGAAACGCTACACCCGTTGCTCGATGGCGGCAGAGAAGTAATCATGGTGGCTCACAGCTCGGGAGCTCTACCTGCGAGCCATTGTATAGAAGGCGAATCTCTGGCTGAGAGAGCAGAGTGTGGTCTTAAAGGTGGGATCCAACATTATATCAACGTCTGCGGTTTGGCATATCCGAGACGGGGAAAGAATTTCATCGGAAATGAGTACGAGACGCCGTTGCAGGAGTTCCACTATGTCGAGGTGAGGCCATGGAAAGCAAGTTTATGAAATTGAGTAGCTGACATTAGCCACAGGACGGAATAATACACCTGCTCGATAGCGCCAAGCCAACTTTTTACAATGGCCTCCCAAACGAGAAAGCTGATAAAATATGGCCTACGATGATGAAGACGCATAGCCTGATGAACTGGAACAGTCGTCCCAAATTCATTGATCAGGAGATCACAGTCCCCAAGACCTATGTCTTTTGCGAAAATGATGTCGCCCTACCTACAGAGTATCAGGCTTACTTCATAGGAGTGGGTGGGTACGAGGACGTCAGAAGAGTCCAGTCAGGCCATTCCCCGTTTCTGACAATACCAGAGATAATGATCGAGATCATTTGTGAGGTCGCTGAGAGGACTTGAAACTGCCAGAGGCCAAGACGCGGCGTCATTTCCTCGGGCAGAATGGATACCTAGGTAACTACCCTAGGGTAGCGAGACCGAACCAGAGGACTCGAAATGGCAAAATCGAGATCAGCTCAAGTTATCAACTACACCTGATTCCGCAAAGCTGAACTCTATCCGAGCCCCTCAAGAACGATGCCATCGAGGTTGTCGATATACCACAGAGTGGGTTAGACTATTCTGCGTTCGGAGCGGAAAGAGGACGCTAGCGCCGCCTTCATCAACAGCCCAACATGTGCGGCCATCGCGAAACACGGAGACTTGCTGGCGATTCCCATCTTGGCTGGTTCCCGCGAATACGATCTCTTGGCCTCATCGGACGAACATCTGAGGTCTAGACTGGTTTGACATCCCAGCTCAATTGCCCAAATGTGGCTTCCATGAGAGCGACCACGCACTATTTTACATATTAGCTTTTTGCGACGAGGTTGAATTGCATGACAGCGCCGCGCCACATGTCTCCAGGGCCGCAAGATCGCCTACGGCTCTGCCTCAGATATTCTCAACATCATTCTAACTTTGGATTCATCCCGTCCAGATGGAACATGGTCGCAGGTTGCCAAGATGCGAGTTGGCTGCCTTGGCTGCTGTCACAAGCACTGGCCTATGGGCACCGAGATGCTTGATCTGCGTCCAGATGAAAGCACTTGATCTTTCGCCTGCTGTGTATAAGGACACTTGGCCCTCTTCAAGTTGCAAGTCGGCCCGGCCACCACCTTCATAATTGATGACCGGGCAAGAATAGTTCCTATACACTCGTTTTGAGCTTCCAGGATGCGTCCTAACGTTCTTCGATCCATCCTGCTCCTCGGCGGTCTAGCCACCGTAAGTCTCCAAACAGTACTTACTGAATCCCGCAAGTAAAAGGACCAGGACTGAAAAGTACAGGCCCAGGCTCAAGCGCCAGATGCACCGGCTACTACCCCAGCTCCTGCCCCAGTTGGGCCAGACGGTGCTGCTTTGGCCCCGTCCGACACTCTCTGCCTTTTGCACAAGGAGCTGTGCCTGAAGCCACCGGACAAGGAGACACCGAAGCAGCCGAAGCCGCCAAACGAGAAGACGTCTGTAACCACAGAGACAATCATCTCCGTTGAGACAAGCGAAGGTCAGACTCGGACAGTGACTGTGGGACAGACCGTCACAGTCAGCTACACTGATAAGGAGCCCCCGAAGCCGACGCAGCCACCACCGCCGCCGCCACCGCAGCCGCAGCCTGAGCCACCAAAGCCATCGACAGTAACGGAGCATCCGCAGCCGACAACCGTCACGCAGCCCGGACAAGAGACAACTAAAACTATCACAGAGTCCAAACCGGGACCGACCGAGACCATAGTTCAGCCACCTCCACAACCGTCCAAGGAACCGCCCAAGGAGCCGTCAAAGGAACCACCCAGGCAGCCCAGCCAGACCCAGCCTCCCCAGACAACGCCCGTCCAGACCGGCAGGCCTTCAGAGACCCAGCGGACAAGCCGGGGAAGCCAGACTGGGCCCGGTCCGAGTGGGCGCCCGACAACGACGAGGCCGGTTGTGACAGTCGGCGAGGCTGCACGTCCAACTGGCGCGGTGATGATTGGGGCGCTGCTAGGCGGTGCTGCTGCGATAATGAACATATAGCCCGCCACGAACTGTTTTTATAAGCATTGAGTTTTATGACGCGATCCTCGATAGAGCATTGATAGTGGCCGCATAGTAACCAGGCCTAGGATAAATAATAATGCAAGTCTAGTTGTGGTCTTTCCATGTACAGTCTCAGAATACATCACGCATTTCTCTTTTACGAAATATCATCTAAAAATGGTTGCGCAAAGGACGGCTGGATTTGGCACAATAAGCCGTGATTAAATTCGTAATGGGACTGCCAATTAAACTCTAGCAGCAGAAGAGCTGTAATTGCCCCTTCCCTATGGATGTTCCTATGAACTAGTAGCCGCCGTTCGCCGACGCAATAGTCCATGCGAAGGCATCAGTCACTCCCTCAGAACGAACGTAAAACGACTCATCCGTGGCACCCCCTCGGTAGACGTACCCAAACCAATACCGCCCACCGGTGCTGCCGCTATTTGTTGCTAACATTGACTGTTAGCCTGGGAAGTGGTGGAGGAGCTCGGAGTGCCTCGGGGTCGTTGACACTGGACATACCTTGGAAACCGTCGACCGATGTACAAGCTGCGAAGCTCTGGCAGGCGTCTAGCATATAGGCAGACCATTCCTCGGCAGAATACTCGGCCAACTCAGCGTTGTAGCCCGCGATGATCTGTGATGGGAACAAGGCGCTTCCGGCAATCCAATTCAGAGGAGGTGTCAGCGCCACCTGAGTGAGGTTGAGGGCGGCGGCAGTAGCAGCCACGATGTCGGCAGTGATTTGAACCATGGTGATTGATGCTGTAATTGTGTCACACCTTGTATTGGTAACAGAACGGCATTGCGGACGAGCTGGGCGGGGTCTTGGCTACTGATATAAGCAGAGCATCGCAGCATTCCAGATAGCACATTCCAACGGGCCACAATAGTGCCACAGGCACCGGCTCTTCCGTCATGTTGCATTCTCACCCAATCTGGGCCGGCGCATGTTCCCAGAGGAGAAGGTGATTCCTAAAACGGATCCTGACCTGCCAATTGCACCATGCTGCCCGGGTTTGAGCTCTTGGCAGGGTCCAACGACCTTATCGAGTCGCAACATTGAAGGTTGCCTAACGTGGGCATAGAATCGAAGAAAGAGATGGGTGGGGCAACATCATCGTCGTGGACTGGATGAGAGCTTATGCGGCCCACCCATTATCGTCGCACCGGCACAAAATTCGTTACATTACCGGATGATCGAAACTAGATCTGCTGGGGGAATTGGAGATGTATTTCTTAAACTTGATAAGTTCTGGTTAGTCTAGGAATTAAGACTCTAGTTATGGTGAATTGTCACTCCCGTGGCTGGCCTTCTTCGTTCCCTGATTTCATGAGAAGGGCTACCGGCCCTGTTGATGCTTCACCTGCACAATGTTGAAGGAGGATCTATTGGAATCTTGAATGGACTTTGACGACAATCCAAGTGCTGTGGGGTGGATGAGCCCGGAACTAAACGAGGCAAGGGTTAGGGTGCTTACTCATGAGGGATTAGCAAAATCAAATGTTGAGAGAGGAGTGTTTGCCGCGATAGTCTTAGCTCCTACAGATGACATCCCATCTTCCCAAAGACACTCCTGCCGTCACTAGACACTCAAGAGATCACACAACTTGCTTTCCGGTGGGCCATTTGAGATGCCTGAGCTTTTGGACACAATAGAGCTGTGTGACAAGTAAGTTTACCGGTGACGCCGGCTCACTGAGAACTCAGAAGACCCAAGGGTCCAGTCACGAAGTCTATCCGCACTTTACATTGTGGGCCATGTGCTACGCACCAGAGCCAAGCTAACATCCGTCCTCAGTTTCCCACAAGATGAGTACACCGGGTCTGAAGCTCACGATCGAATGATCCAATCCCTGTGGCTATTCTACCTGCCAGATGACCCACACCCTCATGGCTTCTTGATCGACTCCGTGGTCGAGCGAATGCCATGGACATCCGACTTTCGAGTCACAAGCAGCCCGCGCAAGGAAGTCCACTTACTCAAGCCCAAGGTCACAGAGAACTGGCAAGAGGCCTGCAGCCAGGCTATTCAAACACTGGTAGACCTGGCCCGCGAGCGGAAAGTATTTCCCAGGCTGGGAAAAAAGACACAAGAGCAGTTTCCCATAGTCGGTGCGGGATTCGACATCGGCATCGAGCGCTCGGCATTCAGCTTGTTCGGAATCATCGGGCGGGGCGCCCACATGACCGTGTACGTCCGCACGTCACAGGGTCTCAAATTCTGGATTCCAAGACGCAGTGCCACCAAGTTCACCTATCCGGGGATGCTGGACCAGGCTGTTGCGGGCGGTATTGCGCGAGGCGAATCGCCGCTGGAGTGTATAGTTCGTGAGGCAGGCGAGGAGGCGGCACTCTCTGCAGAGGTGGTGAGAGAAAATGTGATGGCTGCGGGGACGGTAACGTGGTTCAACGTCTCGGACGAAAAGGCCGGTGGCGAGCCCGGGCTGATGAACCCGGGCATTCTCTATGTCTATGACTTGCATGTTGGAGAAGAAGTCGTATTCAACCCGGTAGAGGGCGACATCGACAGCTTCTCGTTGATGGGGGTCGAGGATGTGAAGCAGTCTTTGCGCCGGGGAGACTTCAAGCCGAGCTGTGCGATGGTCATGCTGGACTTTTTCATCCGGCACGGACTGATCACTGCAGAGAACGAGAAAGACTACGATGTAATTGTCAGCAGACTACACCGGAGATTACCATTCCGGACATCACCGAGTCTGTGAAGTGGAGGTTCGAGATTGCTGGGTATTCTATTCTTCAGCTCCTGTACCAAGCTCGCTAACACCGCCACAATCAAAGCTCCTCGTTCTTGAAGAGGATCGTCCGTATTGGGCGAGATGCAGCGACTTATAGGATCGTACGACATGTGATTGGTGGAAGTGTGAACAAAGCGGTGTGAAAAGAAAGTGTGCAGCATGTGGTTCAAACTGTCATGCTATCGGCTAAATAGCCATTGACCCAGGCCTGTTTTCTGCTTGCTTGGTAATTGCCAATGCATAAGAGATCGCATATAATTCGCAGGCCCTGGTAGTACCGGCGGATGACTTGTTTCCTTACTCCTCCTGTAGGGATACTCAATAACAAGTTCCGAGTGGGGTGTGAACCAGATGAGGCACAGGTGTGCCCTCCAGCAATCGCAACTCTCCACATTAGATCCATGCTTTCCGACGGAAAATGCCTTCCTCGCGAATTAATTCATGTTTGCCAGAATCTGTGATTCAAACGCTCGGAGTAATCAACCCATAACATCACATCTTTGCTCTACTTCCATAATGCTAGCAATATTGGCTGCAATCGTGTTCAGCGGGATTACGACTGCACTTGTGCCTACCACGTGGAACGGACGTGCCTATGATTGTAAGTGTTATGTTGGCGATGAATGCTGGCCGAAAACCGAAGAATGGTCTGCTCTAAATACGACTGTGGATGGCAACCTTGCCGTCCATGTCCCTCCTGGGGCTGTCTGCCACAACACCTTGCAGGGCCCACTCGGGAACATCAGCACATACGACCAGGCTGCATGTTCGAATGTCCAAGTGAACTTCAATAGCGCACAGTGGGCGTGAGTTCAATCCGAGTTGAAGATGCAAAGGGTCTCGATTACGTACTGATAGCAACGTAGAACCGACCAACCCGCGGCAGCATTGTGGACTTACTATACCAACGAGACTTGCCGACCTACAAGCAACCGCAACACGCCCTGTACGCTCGGATACTATGGAGTTTATGTGATCTCTGCAAAGACCTATGGGCACGTGAAAGCGGGCGTCGACTTCGCTCGAACTCACGATCTGCGGCTGGTCATCCGCAACACCGGCCACGACTTCCTTGGCAGAAGCACTGGCTGGGGGGCGCTGGTCATCAACACTCATGGCTTCAAGAATGCAACATTCACACAATCCTGGGAGGGCATTGGGCCTTACCATGGGTCAGCAGTCACTGTTGGAGCTGGTATCCAGGGCCTCGAACTGCTCAAGTTGGGCAGTGCTCAAAACCCGCCCGTGACGGCTGTAGTCGGAGAATGCGCAGTACGTAGACTCTGCATCATCATGAATGACTTCTGAGGTTTCCAAATGACTAACAAGATCTAGACAGTTGGAACGGCTGGCGGGTTTGTGCAAGGGGGCGGCCACGGCCCCTTGACCACGGTGAAAGGAATGGCCGCAGACACAGTGCTCGAGTTTCAAGTCCTGACAGCTGCGGGCGAGATAGTAACCGCGAACTTCCACAGAAATATCGACCTGTTCTGGGCGCTCAAAGGCGGAGGTCCCTCGGCCTACGGTGTCATCCTCTCGGCGACATTCAAGACGTTCGACGATGTCCCTTCCGCCGGCGCCACCCTCGACATAAATCCCAGCCACACAGATAATCGGACGCTCCTCTGGGAAGCTATAACCATCTTCCATAGCTATGCGAATCATTTCGTCGACAACGGCCTCTATGTATACTTTGAGGCCGGTGCTTTTGGCCTGCACGTCCGGCCCTTCGTGGCCGTGAACCAGACTTCTACGCAGCTCGACGATATCATTGCCCCCGTGCTTCGTGATCTGGACGGCATTGGAGTCAGGTACAGCACGACCACGAAGCAATACCAAACATTCCTTGCGCTTTACAACGACCTCTTCGAGGGTGAAGGAGCGGGCATCTCGGCTTTGACGGGCGGCTGGGTTTTCGCACACCGCGATATTGCACAAAACAACACTAACATCATCGAGTCATTCAAGAACCTTCAAAGCAAGGGGGCAATGGCCATTGGGCACATGTGGAACCCGGGTTTCGGGATGCCGAAGTCGAACAATTCGCTGAATCCGAAATTCCGCGATGCAAGTGTCCATGTTATCGCCGCCATGTCTGTTTCGGGCACCGCAACTTGGGAGCAGAAGGCGGCGGCCCAGAGGACGTTGACGAGTGACATCAACCAAAAGATGAAGGAGGCCGGCCCTAATGGTTTTGGATACGTGAATGAGGTGAGTTAGAATAGCATCGCAATGAATCTGTCGATTACCGCTCGGTTAAAGGCACGGCTGACCGTGGCATGCAACGCACACAGGGCGATGCAAACTCGCCCGACTGGCAAACTGACTTCTACGGGACCAGCTACCCTCAGCTTCGTGACATTCGGAAGAAATGGGACCCGAACGGTGTCTTCTACGCCGTTGCCACACCGGGGACGGAGGATTGGGAGGTCATCGATTATGGGACCAAGTTATGCAAGAAGATTTGATTTGAAAAAATGTGAGGGGTGATGGACCAATGCCTATCTGAGAACACATATACAATCCGGTCTATAGGTGCGACTGCACGACCGGAAATACTCTATCAAGCATCAGATGGCCAGGCCGGGTATTCCCACCCGCTGACTCCGTTCGCCATCAGTCTCGTGTCCAAGCCATCAGCGCCCTGTGAGATGTAGTACACCTTGGTGAAAGGCACGACGCTGTAGTACTGGAACGCAGTGCCAGCAGGGACGAAGACCACATCACCAGTCGCGAGCTGGATCGTCTCCCCGTCGACCTCGAAGCTCAGCAGGCCCTCCAGAACCTCGAATGCAGAGTGACCAGTCAACGCCGTGCTGCCGCTCGCACTAGTGCCCGCAGCCGCGGTGGTGTCGTTGCCTGGAATGCTCATAGCCGACTCGTTCGAAAGCTTCTGGGACACGGTGATAGTGGCGAGTGTGAAGTTGCCAGCGGACTGCGTGGGGGTGACGAGAGGCTGGACGATCTGGTAGAACCCGGCCTCATCACTGAGCCACTTGGGGCCAAAGTCCTTGGCCACGAAGTAAGGCGTCTTCTCGTCGGCGCCCAGCTCAGCCGCGGCGGCGTGCCAGCCGGCCACGTCGCCAGCCCCCTTGGCGGCCGAGTACGAGCCGTTGACGAGCTCGCGCGAGGGCGTGAAGTTCAGCTGGGCGTAGACGTCGAATGACTCCAGCGCCGCGATGACCTCGGCCGGCGGCGAGCTGCTGGTGGCATTGTAGGGGCTCGCGTCGTTGATGTCGTATGGGCTCTGCAGCGGGGAGGTGTAGTTCGCGTTGGCCAGCGCGAAGAAGAGATCTTCGAACCCGCCGGGCTGGATGACTCCGACCATGTCAGTGTCTGGGTCGAGGACCTGGAAGGTGTGGGTAGTGTTGTGCGGCACGGCGCCGTAATCTCCGGGAGTCAGGAGGCGGGCCTCTTCGTTCTCGAACGTCGAGGCCGAGGAGGTCCAGAGCTGGAAACGGCCCTTGAGACAGAAGAAGTTCTCGTAGTGGCTCAGGTGGGCGTGGGGCAGGACTCCCAGGGATCCTGACGCCGGCGCGCCAGTCGAGATCACGGTGAATGCATAGTCCGAGCTGGGACCCGTCACTGGGAAGCGATATGTCTGCGCGCCGACGACGACCCCTGGGATGCCATAATGGCGGACGGCATATGGGCGAGGTGAGGATGGCACCTCGGATACCCAGAGAGACGAAGTCGTATCGGACGGAGCCTGGCGACGGAGAGGTGCACGGCCGGCTGGGTAAGGTATCGTGGCAACGGCCGAGGCAGAGAGCCCGAGGAGGGTGCTGAGAGCGGAGAGCTGCATGATGACTCGGTGATGGGGAAAACGAGTGGATTCACCAGAGATGTTGTGCTAGTAGTTATGGCCTTGAAAAAGGATAAACGTCAACACTGATGGCCCTACCATGAAATCGTGAGGATCTCATCATTCTTAACCTGCCAAAATACAGGGCAGAATCGATACTGTCGGGAATTCCATCCCATATGTCGTCGCCGCCGGCTTTTCCGAACTGTGGATATCGAGGACCACAAGATCTACTAAACGTTGCATTTACTGGGGTATCTGGGTGGATTGACAAGCCGGAATGGGCCTTGCAATGCATATACTCATCTCCGATAACTCGCCCCAACCCGGTTGGGGTGGTGCTTGACCCCTGCCGCCAGCGTTATGCCTGCGCGAGGTCACATTGAGTGTTTTCCCCTCGCGTTTCGTTTCAATGAATTCAAAGTCAACGGTGCCAAGCTACTGACTTTCAAATCCAATTCGTATCGATTCGGTCCCTAAAAGAAGCTTAAAAATTTCCCTAGGGGATGTCTGGAACCAGAAGGCACGGCTTTCGGTGATTCGCACCAAAGCTCAACTACTACATGCGTGCCATTGACGGGGCTAACAGCTCCGGTGAGTTTTCTGAAGTATTCAGAAGTATCACGCGATTTTTGAACCGGTAAGGACGAGCAAACAAGGCACTGTGTACTTCAAGGTAGCTCTTTGTTTTTGACTGTTTGTCTTAAGAAGGGCCAAGGAGTTATGCTTGCCCTTGCTCTACGCGTGAAGGCCTTTGCCGGGAACATTGCCTTCTGGAATCTGCCGGAGTTCAGATACGCGCAAGCATGTGGGACCCGTGAGTTTGCAGCGGGACCCCTGTTCTCCACACAGTTTGTGAGAGTCTCTTGGTCGGCCTGTTCCGGTCACTGAGAATGTCCGAGGCAACAAGAAATGCGAATAACTATATCGCACCGATATTGGCTGGCGGAGCAAGTTTTTCCTCTGTCAAGCGGTCGTTGCAAAGACAAGTAGCTCTCAAAATTGAAAGGAGAGCGCAAGGAGCAACCCGTCGTCGTTATTGTCGAAATTCGAGCTCTGAATGTGCTAATATGTGGCATTCCGCCTGTTGCTAACAAAGAAACAAGAAGCATCAGATGTCCAACTGTTATATGACGTTGCCACTTTCACTGGTATTTCTAAGTCGAATCAGAATGCCGTAGCACCAATCAATGCCACCCCCTCAACAAAGACTTTGGCCCATACCACCCACCTTGTCTGACTCGGCAAATCAAGTCGCTCGCCCAGGTCGAGTTGCATAGATCAGTAAGGGAGGGGCCCGGGACGAACACAGTGCCGTCCACGGAACCAAGCCGCTCTCTTAACTTGCGTCAGCTTCGGTGATTTGCACCAAGAAACTGTCATCCATCCATACACTCCAAAGCGAGGAGTTCCACGGCTTCGACGGGTTGACAACCTGGAAGTCAAAGTGTCGGAAAAGCTGTTCGATACTCGGTTAGCGCCACGCAGCTGCCAGGCCGAGGCAAGGCCGAGCACTCACCTCAAAGTAGACCTTGTTTAGCTCCATGGACGCCAGAGGCTTTCCGGCACAAGCAAATCGGCCATGACCAAAGACCATATCGACTGTCCGTTCCATAGACAAGCGCCTATCCTCATCCACCTCTGTAAAGCGCTCGGGCCGGAAGATATCTCCGTCATGGCCCCAGTAGCTAGGTGAGCGCATCATAGGGATCTGGTTCCAACCGACAGCGGTGCCGCCGGGGATAAACTTCCCATCGATCTCGTCGCCTTCAGGTGGGACGACCTTTGGGAACTTGATAGGAACAGGTGGCCTCATGCGCAAGCCCTCATATATGATAGCCTAGCGAAGGTGAGCTCGCGGCCTTCAGGCCCACAGAGAGGGGAGGCTTATTTTGAATCACGAACCTGAAGGTAGGGGAGTTTTTTGGCTTCCTCCTGCTTAATTGGGCTCGACACGCGCCCACCCTTAACGGCTTCTCTGATCTCCTGTTTAAGTTTCTGGTACACACGCGGAGTCGTCATGAGATACAACATTGTGGAGCGTATAGCGGACGCTGACGTTTCTGATCCAGCTACCGTGGAGAACAGGGCCTCGCTCATGCATTCGCCCATTGAGAGTCCGCTGCGCATGAATGCGCCCTAGACAATCAAAAGCCGCTTCTCCATAGGTGGGCGAGGGATTACTCACCAGCAAGTCTTTCTCCTCAGGGGCGCCGGGTTCGCATCGCTTTTTCATTGTCTCTTCCAGCCTCCTATCACACAAGACGCATCAGTATTCAATGCCGCCAAGATGGTGCGAAACGGGCTCGAGTCTCACCCAATCATGAGGCCGGGTCCCGTTTTGTCCGTACCCTTTGGACCAAATGCGCCGAGGAAAGGTCGCGAGGTCGTTATATATCGCAGCCAGGGAATAGCCATAGGAATAGTATATGCCTTGATCGATGATCGAGCAGCCTCCATGAGGCCATATACGTCCGAGTGGGTCTCTAAAAAGCCCAACTCTTTTCCGAACGAAACACGAGTGATTACGTCCATCGTGAAAGAGTCAGCGACATTGACGAAATCAACAACAGCTTGCCTCTTCGGCCCCGAGGGAAGCTCGTCCCGAATATGCTGCGTAAGTACCTCGACAAGGTCGTCCACTATCGGCTCCATGGCCAGTGTCTCGCGGCCGCCGTATGCGCCTGCCAGCTTAGCCTTGATCGCATCGTGAGTTGGCGTGTCTGTCGTTGAGAACATTGTGTCGTGATCAGGGTGCCTGAATGAGGCATTGTAGAACGCATCTTTGGTATATGAATTCCGGACACCCGATATTCTGCGAACGACATCCGGGTCGTCCGTGAGAATCGTGTTAGGGCTAATCCTTATGAGATGCCCGTGCTTCTTTGCCAGGTCGTTGTAGACCCATGGTTCTTCTATTACGTGTTAGTCACCTGCTGTGGATCCTCAAAGGATGGATTCTAGAACGCTTCAAAACATGAAAGACAAGGATCTGTAAGAGAGCAAGAATGGTACGAACGGCCAGTAGCAGTGATCGACATTTCCCATAATGACGTGATGCCGGCCATGAAAGGGCCTGGCACATGTCGAAGCCGACTCCAGGAATATATCGTCGAGACGAAGTAATAAACCAAGACGGCTGTTGCGAGGATTTTCATCCAGCCAGCAAACGTGAAAGCAAATACATCTATTCCCGTCATCTTCACCTAAAGAAAAGTAGCAGTCTTTTCATGTAGCGTCTGGAAGTAAGGTTGTAGTTCAGCACTCGTAAGAGTTGAGCCCAAGGTTTTGACTGCGTCCATTCCCCTTTTTATAGACATCATTGCCAATAACACATGCAGTGTTCTTGTGGATGGTGTTTATCGCTATCCCACCAGCGCTGCGTAAGCCCAGTTGGCTGTATTCTGCCTAGACCGCAATGATTCCTCATATTATAGCTTGGGTAGCATGCGTTCTTCAGAGATGATCATTCCCACTGCGGGTGCTGAGGCGTGGGAGTCATTCTGCATTGGAGCACGAAATGCTGACCGCATATGAGGCCCATACCACCCTACAGCTGTCCTCTGACGGGCGGGGTAATTACAAGAAGCAAAGCCAGCGCACAGCTTGGCTTGAGCTGTGCAGCTTTCAGTTGGGCCCCGCTCCCCCGAAAGTTTCGTGCAGGCGCATCGTCCAGACGTCTGTATCACTCTTGCATAAGCACCAAGCCATGCGTTCTTCATGGAGCACCTTTTTGCCACGAGGCTTGGGGTTCCACCTGGGTATTGACGATAGTTCGGATATGCGTATGTCAGCCCATCTACACTGCAGGGTATTATAGGTTCTAGGCTGCTCGTGACGAAAGCCAAACAACCGATCCGACCTCAGCGCTGGGATCATCACACTTATCATGACCAGCCTATTGGTCACTGCTCTGCGGCTGATGCCAGGGCTTTTTGAGTGCTTGGCAATGTGTCGAACACGGCTTATTAGTCGCTTATCAAGTCATCGAGCAACACGGTGGACTTGGCTCGAACAGTGTCGGCCGATGCGAAGGGAGAACAACAGACCATTTGGTATTCAGAACAAACATGTCATCTATGAAAAAAGCCACAATACACAACAAAGAAGACAACCCAATATCGGGGCAAGAAATGAATATCAAGCACAACATATACCATGAGAGCATTCATGTCATGGTCTAAGACGACACGCAAATCATACGAACGAAACGAGAAATTCAGGGGCTAAAGAATGCATTGATACTAGAGATGAGAGAAAACTTACCGCAGATATAGATCTCACTACGCGCTACTCTAAGAGTGTTGAATCCCAGATCTAACATTTACTTTTCCAGGCCAAAGAGCGTTCTAGCCCAGTCAACCTCTGCATCAGTCGGAGCCGTAGTGACTTCGATGCCACAAACAGCTTCAAGTCGAGACATGAGGACCTTGAGTGCCTTCACTCGAATTTTCCATCTCATCTTCTCTGACACAGTTTTGGCATCATCGGCCCGCGCCTCCAACTGCTCGATCTGATCCTTTGTTTCAATTTGACACTGCAGAACCATCTCATCAACTTCCGAAGAACATGGCGAGACTTCACCACCGATGGCCTTGTTGGTCAAGGACTCAATCTTCTGAGTGTGCTCGGCCATTTTGCGGATGGTAAGGGTCAAATACTACTGATGCCTGAGGATTCGGAAATGGCTGAGTGGTACTGAAGTGTGTGTTGATGAATGCCAAATAGTAGAATAGTCTGGAGAGCTCGAGGTCCGACTTTATAGTGTTGCTCTTGCATCAAATTCTTGGCTCAAGTCCTCATCTAGCGGCAAGACATAATGGAGATGCTTTTTATATGCCAGAACAAGGCAGTCTTTATGTTTTAGCGTCCCCGTCCTTATTCAGGAAATTTGCGAATGCCCCATTCTTGTACACCTTTTGATGGTTTATAGTCCTCGCATTGTTCTGGCTGAACTATAAACACAACTTACAACTGTAGAACAAAGCAGGCAGTGCATATTGTGCTCAATTCCCGATGGGGAGGCATGCCCCAGTCGGGAGTCACACCAAACCTGCCTGAACATCATAGCACAGCCAGGATAATGTGTGTATTTCTTCAGTGTAGTGTTTGAAATACGTCTACACATACAAATCAAGTGAGGATGTTATGATCGCGCATGGATTTGATACAACTGAAGAGCTTCATGGCCCCCCAAGGCAGGGGAGGATCATCTCGGCACACAGCAGTCAGACCGTTGTATGGATCAATTTAGAGGAACTGCAGCCAAACACCGTCACCGATGCTTGTCAGTCTCAGAAACAGGCATCAATATATATAATATGAAATGCTAATTGAGGAGAAAGAAAAAACGCTGGTCTAGCTATGGGTATATGGTCTACATGCATCTACTATAGGAATATCAGAATGCCACCAACTTCGATGCCTCTGCTATTTTGCCCGCCAGATCCGCCATGGGCGTGCTCTTGAGGATATCACTGACATGCACACTGCTTTGCACCTCCTTCAAGGCCCATGCCCTAATGTCCACTGCAACCAGGCTGTCAACGCCGTACATGTTGATAGGCCGGCTGGCATCCATATCGTCCAATTCCATCATCAGGCCCCTTGCCAGCTTGGCCATGAGCCCCGACAGCACGACGCCCTTCGCCTCCTCAAAACTCTTGGCCGAAGCCAACGCCAACTTGACATCTTTTCCGTTCTGGCCTTTGGCTGCGCTCTCGCCCTTCGACTGATGCGTATCATACAGACGCATAGCCGAAAACCTCGCGTCTCTGAACCAGTACGGCTCGTCCCGGCCCGCGTGCTTGATCAGGCCTCCCGTTGCGAGGCCAAGCACAGGCTGGCCCTTGGACACAGCCTCATCATCACCCATGGCCGCTTCCATAATGGCAAAGAACTGACTGGCCTTGAGGTCCCTGATACCGTCCCGTACGACCTGTGGAACTTTGGCGCGCTCTGACTCTGCCACGAAACCGATCTCCCCCATCCAGCCGAGATTGATGCTTGTTCCCGGGAGGCCCAGTAGTCTCCGGTGCGCACACAGCGCGTCCTGGTAGTTGTTGCCCGCGTTGTAGTTCCCCTGCGCGATGGACCCGATCTGTCCGGCCGCGGAGGACAGACAGATGAAGAAGTCGAGATCCTCGGGGAGCTTTTTGTGCAGGTTGCGGGTGACGTTGTGCTTGGGTCGTGTGGCGGCGACGAATTCAGAGTGGGTCATGGTTTCGAATAAAGCATCTTGCACGCTCATGGAGCAGATGATGGTGCCCCTGATCGGTGGGAAGCCAGAGGCCGAGAGGTCTGACAACACAGCCGCGAGTGCGGTCTCGTCGCTGATATCGCTCGCGAAGACCTTGATATTCACACCTCGTTCCGATAGCTCCTGGATCACAGCCTGCGCTTTGGCACCACGGCCGCCGGAACGAGAGGTGGTCACTAAGTGACGGGCCCCTCTTTCAGCCATCCAGCGTAGAAGAGGCCGGCCTAGGCCACCCAGACCACCAGGGACGAGGTAGGTTGCATCGGAACGAAGCTTGAATGGCTCGCTTTGCCTCTCACCGATGACGGGAACAATATCGGTATCCTCGACTTTAAGGACCACCCGGCCTCCTCCAAGTTTAGACCTGGACTGCAACGTCCTGAAACCCTCGGCCACTTGGGAAAGCTTCAGCACATGCAGCGGTGCCGTCTTGAAAATGCCCGTCTCGAGGTATTGCATCGTGTCTGCGAGGACGCAGCTGAACAGATTTGGGTTGGAGTATAACATGCACTTCATGTTCACGCCGGTGAAGGTGGTGTTGGCCGCAAACGGGACCATATCTAGACCGGTGTTTGATCTGATGTCCTTCATGCCAAGCTCGACGAATCGACCGAAGGGAACGAGGCAGTGCCATGACTGTCTCAGGGCTTCTCCAGTCACGGAGCTGTTGATCACGACATCGACTCCGCGATGCCCTGTGGCGTGCTTGAGCGCGTTGGAGAACCCATCAATGCTAAGCACGTGGTCGGGAAGCACTGCACCCGACGCAAGAAGAGCAGTCCTTTCCGCCTCGCCAGCCACTGTTGCGTAGATCTCAGCTCCGATATGCTGCGCAAGGTGGACAGCTGCCATGCCCAGCGCCGTGGTGGCATCGTGGATCAAGACAATGTCTCCCCTCTGAAGCCTCGCGACATCAGTCACCCCGTATTTGACCGCACCATATGATCTCATGATGTTCGTGCCCTCTTCGAAGGCCATGCTATCAGGCAGCTTGTGCACCGCGGCGCTACTGCTGCGGAGATAGGTCTTGTACCAGTTCGGCCCGATTCCAAACGCCACCACTCTGTCGCCGACGGCGACGTTAGACACGGCCGGCCCGACTCTGGTCACAACCCCGCTGTACTCGACGCCAAGCTGCGCGTCCCATATCTGGCCAACGGCGATTGCCATATCATATGGGTCGAGTCCCACAGCTTTGACTTCGATTTCGACCTGGTCGCTGCCGAGTGGCGAGGTGAACTCATTGTCATCTCGGAACACAAAGCTGTCCAAGTCGCCCGTCTTGGTGAGCTCCATCTTCAGCGGCCTGCCATCCTGTCTCAGGGGTTGTGGGCTTAGCCCCTCTTCTTCGCTCCTGTCTTTGTCATCCTGCACCACGGAGGAGAGAATTTTGCTCAGGCGCTCATCGGGTATGATTCGACTGACGTGCAGAGCACCGCCTCGCTCGACGAACTCATGCTCGTTATTGTGCTCCTGGCCCTGTAGCTCCATCACGCGCAGGACGCTGTCAGTCCAGACTGTCTCGGGGCTCTCTTGGTCTAGATCAAGTGTCATCAGGTTGATACCGGGCTCTTCGCCCCGGATTGAACGCGCTGAGCCGGTGAACATGGAGTGCTCCGGGGTGCGGCAATCGATTGGGGCGCCGCCGCGGGTCAGCCAGAGCGTGCTGCTCGCGGTGAGGATGAGGCGTTTGATGGCTTCGAATTCATTTTGGCTTATGCAGCTGAACAATTGCTGGTCAAGCTCCACGGCAACGATGCACTTGGACGTCGCGAGGTCTTCGGGTGCGATGTCGGGTATATCGCTGAGTGCGACGTGCTGCACCGTGCTGGCAGATTGGCCGAGCTTCTTGGATAGTTCCTGGACGAAAGGCCTTGCGGTCTGTGAACTGACCACAATTATCTTGTCGGCCGAGGCAGTCGTCTCTTGCAGCGCAGTCGCGCGTGCCACCATCACGCTGCTCGACCACCCCTCATCTTCACGGTCCCTGAAGGACCACTCAAGGCCACCAAAACCACTGCGTCTGAGCCTGACATCCCACTCGCTCTCGAACATCTCGGGCCCGTTCAGCCGGCCGTCTTCCTCGCCGAGCCACCAACCGGGTAACACACCAAAGACGGCTGACCTACGAGCCACCTTGCTTGTGAGCTCCGTGGCGACGAGAAACCCACCGGGGCGGAGGAGCTTCCGACAGTTAGCGAGGGTCTGATCAATGCTGCTCGTAGCGTGCAACACCTGGAAGGCAACAACAACATCGTACGACCCGAGGTCGAGCCCTTGGCTTGCGGGGTCCAACTCCAGGTTGAAGACCTTGAAATCCATGATACCGGATCTTCTCCAGTCATCAAACTCGTTCTCTGCTCGTTGGAAGAACGAGGCAGATTGATCGGTGAAGGTATACCTCGCTATACCCGCTTTGCTGAGTCTCCTCAGGATCTTGCTGGTCGCAGACCCGGTGCCGGCGCCAACCTCGAGGATCCTGAGCGGCCTTTTATGCGAGAGCAGAGAGATGAACTCGCACTGCACGGCTGGCGTCTTTTCGTCCGACAGTCCAGATCGATACAGGTCATCCAGCAGCCCATCGCGGTTCATGACCTCCCACGGGTCGGTGATGCCTGCCAGGATGTCTTGAAAGCTGTCCAGGATGCGGACCAGCATTTTCCCCTCTGATGAAACTGCAGCTGCGCGAGAGAGGACGGTATTCTCAGCCGCCTCATCCGCCGACAGCCAGGACGCTGTTTGGCATGGGAGAGAGCTTTCCAGTGTCTTGGAGAGGTCCACTTGACGGCGCAGGTAGCGGTAGAATATTTGGTGATGTTTGGCCATACTGCCGGCAATTTCAGGAGTAACACCCTGGGTTGCACGCTTACATAAAATGTAAGCTGCCCATTCGAGATCCCTTATGGAGTCGTATTCCACGTTGGGCGCCTGGGACCATGCCTTGTGCAGGATAGTCTTGACTGCATCGGCAGGAGAGTTCTCGACGTCGATCCCCCACACGGGGAACGCACCCAGCTTTGTCAGGGATTGATTAGTAGCCTCGGCAGTGAGTTCCACAGCTCCAATTTCATCATCCATATCTGTTGTCTTAAAGCCTTCAAAGAGAAGAAGAGGTTCGGAAAAGGACGAGTCGGACACGACGACGGTAGAGTTGGTGCCATCAGCCCACTTCTCATTGACCACACCAAATGCATTGAGAATCGTGCCTGGTGCCAGTGAAGAGATTGAAGCAGACACAAAAATGGTCTCGATATACTTTGGGACCCTGACTTTGTCGCAAGCTTCGGAATCGCACGCAGAAAGCAGTTGAAATGCTCCTTCAAGCGTGGTTGGGTGTACTACATGCTTTGACTCGAAGTTCTTTGGCATGAAACTGGCCGTATCTTGTATCTGAACAGAACCAGTGGCTGAACGAAGGCTGCCAGAAACGTTGGCGGAGTGGAGAGATTGGTAGGCCTGCTGCCATTGCATGCCGAGATTGGAGAACTTGTGGTTTTCTGTCAGCGCGTTTGGTTTCTCGACATGGCTAGAATCACGTAGAAAAGAACTCACTGTCTGGTAGAACTCGCCAACGGACCTAGGCTCGGCACTCTCATCGGCCTTGATACTCATCCACGTTGACCTCCAGGCCTCTTTGGTGAGCTCGTCCAGGACATCATACTCTATTTGCACGATTCCCGTGCTATGCTGTGTCCAAGCCCCGCTCCTGTCTCGGCTGGATAGACTGAACTCGCGCCAGTACGTCGTCGTACTGCGGCTTCCAGCTCTCCAGGCCCGCAGCGCCAGCCTCGTCTCGACACTGCTCTCCTCGATCTCCTCGAGAACCAGCGGCGGACCAGGGAACACGTCTCGGAACCGATACCCTACGACCGTCTTGAGCGGGTCAGCAGTCCGCCTTACCCCTTCAAGAACAAGTGCCAACATGCCCGAAAAGCCAAGGACGGCTTGCCCGCGGAGCACACTGTGCTTCAGCCACGGCACCTCGGCCACGCGCAGGTAGTTCTTCCACACGGGTTCGCCGGCAGTGTCCGGGCAGGACTCGTCTAGCGTGCCGAGGAGGTCGTGCCGCGGGTCGGCGCGCATGCGGTATGCCTTTGTTCGGGGTGTTTCGTACCAGAAGCGTGACTTGTGGTTCCACGCGAAGGTGGGCATGTCGACGAGGTGGGTCAGGTCTTCCGGGACCGAGCTCGTCGAGTTCACGACGCCGAGCTTGACGGGGAGGCCGTGCTGCCAGAGTGTTCCCGCGGCGGTCAGGGCCGTCTTGACAGCATCCTCGTTGTGCGTCAGCAGGCTTATGTATGGTATCCTGGCGGTATCAAAGGCTTGGTGTGCACTCAGGATTTGCTGGACGGGTCCTCTGAACGCGCCGTGGGGCCCGCACTCTATGAACACGAGGGACGATGAGAGTAAGTTGGCGTGGACATAATCAAGAATCGCACAAACGGCTTGATGAAACTTGACGGGAGAAACCATGTTGTCGACCCAGTACTGGGGGCTCATCAATGCCTGATTAGGAACCTCGGAGCCAGTCAGAGACGAAAACATTTTGACCGTATTCTCGGGCTGACTTGAACCCTCGTTGATATCATTCAAGGAGTTCAGATAGGGCGTCGCAAGCTCCTCCATGAATGGGCTGTGGTATGCAGTCTTGACGACGAGTCTTCTGTGGAACACCCGACTGCCAATCAACTTCTGCACTTCCTCGAGTCCCTCCGCCGACCCAGAGATCGTCACACTTTTTGGAGAATTGATGCACGCCACAACAGGCCTAGGGACAGCCTTGACACGGTCAATATACGCAGCCACCTCATGCTCCCCCAGCCCAACAGCCATCATCCCCAGTTCTCTGCCACGGGTATCCAGGCCAGCAGAAAGCCTTCCACGGTGGTACGCGATAGTCCAAGCCGCAGCCCGCGAGATGGCCCCCTTCGCATACGCAGCCGCGATCTCGCCGCTGCTGTGCCCGACCACGAGCGCAGGCTTCACGCCCCAGTCCGCCAGCAGGTCGACGAGCGCGACCTGGACGGCGGTGCACGCGGGCTGGCTGACCTGCGGGTCATTGACACGGGGGCTGGCGATCTCCTCGGCCAGGTCCCAGCCGCAGCCGAGGGCCTTCAGGTGCGCGCCGGCCTCGGCCATGCGCTGCCTGAAGGTCGCGTAGGCCATCAGCTCGAGGCCCATGCCTGCCCATTGTGCGCCCTGGCCCGTGAAGACGAAGAGGGCGGTGGGGGTTCCCGGTAACGGACGGATCGGCCTGGCTGGGCTGGTGAGGTCGGTTGGGGCGGATTCGACGGATGGGGCGACGGTGAAGGATGTGAATGGGAGGCGGGTGCGGCGTTCCGAGAGGGTGTGGGCGAGTCGTGGGAGTAGGGAAGGGTCTGGTGGGAGCTGGCGCTCGCGGAGATACGCGGCCAGGTCTGCTGCTGCTCTGCTGATGCCGCCCTGTTCGTGCGAGGACCAGACAAGAAGCTTTGGCGTGGCTGGCTGGCTGGCCTCTTTGAGGATGGAGCCTAGGGAGAGGCTGCTGTCTTGTTCCGAGTTGGGTGTACTGAACCCTGAAGATGAGGACGCCAAGTCAGAAAACGGACCTGGGCTTGATGGTTCATATGGGACGAGCGGACTAGTATTGTGGCGTCCGGAGAGGCCATGGCTGCTGAGGTAATTGTACGCGTCGTCGAGGATGCAATGTGCGTTGGTGCCCCCGTAGCCGAAGGAATTGACGCTGATGCGGCGAAGGCCACTGGTCGGCCAGGGTGTAAGAGCGGTGGGAATCTGTATGGCTTTCAGCACACCGGGTATACTTGGATGCCTTGCAAGAGGAGTGAGCTAATACTCACGGCAAGTCCCCAGCCATCCAGATCGATTTTAGGGTTGACTTTCTGCAGCCAAAGGTTCGCTGGGATCTGCCCCTTTTCCAGCATGTACAAAGCCTTGACAAGACCAGCTAGTCCTGCAGCGCCTTCCAAGTGGCCAATGTTACTCTTTACGGAGCCGATATACAATGGCTGGCCCGGTTTTCTGCTTGAAGCAAAGACATTACCAACCGCGGCCGCCTCAATGGGATCACCTGCGGCTGTACCAGTACCATGTGCCTCGAAATAGCCCGTCTCCGAGAAATCGAGGCCAGCACTGGCATACGCAGACCTGATCATGGCCTCCTGTGCAGCGGTAGACGGCAAATTGATCCCTGGCGTCCGACCATCGTGGTTAACTGCAGTGCCGCGGATCACGGCTCGGATTGAATCACCATCCTCGAGGGCTTTTGCCAGGGATTTGACAAGGATGACACACACACCCTCACCACGGGCGTATCCGTTCGCTGCGACACATTAAGTCAGATTGGTATATGCACGGCAACAGGGCTTACAACGTCAAGGGGGAGCGAGTGGCATGAGGCGTCCAATGGGCAATGTCCGACTTGTTACTCCCGAGGATGTGACGGTAGCTTGTGTATGTACAGGAAGACGGATGCAATCTGACAGAATCCGCGGTCACGAGAGGGTGGCAGGCCATTAAACGGCGGTGTTCCGATAGGGGTGTCTGCTTACCGCTTGCATCAAAAGCTTTTGACTTGGCATCTGGGCTGAGGAACGTCAACGAGCTAAGATGATTTGACGTCTCAGGCATCAAAATCAAGTTCGTGGCGCCTACGAGAGCCTGCACCCAAGGTCAATCTCTGCCTCAATTGAATTGGGTCCGATGCGCCATTGTTGCCTAACCTGTGTGGTTTCTCCAGAGCGTATACTCTGAACTGCCAGATGCAAGGCCACAAGTGACGAAGAGCACGCCGTGTCCAAGCTGAGACTGGGGCCTTTCAGATCAAAGAACCACGATATGCGGTTCGAGATCATGGCGGCTCCCATGCTCCCATTGGCTTCGTAGCGACTATTGCAACACGGTCATTGAGTGTTTGTTACTTTGTTTCCTCTCTCTGGCAAGTGTCCTCACACGCCATGCAAGCTTACGGGTACTCATGCGGGTCTGTGGCACGTAAATTGGCGTAGTCGCGTAGGCATGTTGCGATGTAACATCCCGTTGGTGAGCCGGCTATGGCCTCAACCGAGACTCCAGCTGCGGATGATCAGCAGTCGCCTACAGGGGGGGCTGGTGCGAATCCATACCATTATCCAGGGCTTCGTAACTCAGTTCGAGGGCCAATCTCTGGGCAGGATCCATGGCCTGTGCCTCCTGGGCGGTGATTCTGAAAAACGGGGCGTCGAAAGTCGCAACATCTTCCTTGACTTGACACGAACTGCATTAGCAGCGTCACAGAGGAGCCGGCCGGTCAGTGGATGCCCACTCACCGAAGTAACCGCCCCGCGCATTGTGTGTGCCCTGGTGTTCGGCACTTGGGTGATAAAAAGCATCGATGTTCCATCGATCCCTCGGCACCTCGGTCAGGGCAGATCGTCCCTTGGACACCAACTCCCACAGCCCATCTGGCGATGAGGCGTCCCCGGGGAACCGCCCGGAGACACCCACAATGGCGATGGGTGCAGTGGCATCGCCAAAGGTGTCCCCCATGCCGGCAAAGTTGTATTCGTTTCCGGGTGTCAGCCACTTGCAGTGGTTCGTGGGAGTGGGAGTGCGAGTTGGGAGGACGGGCGTGCACCGAGCTCAAGTCCGTGCCTTTTTTGTATGCATGAAACGCTATAATTTTGCCGTTGCTCAATGCTCACTGCTCAACGCTCGTAATGCAATGCATAGAGTCACACGTGGCCGGACAAGGATGGCAAAACAAAAAGACAATGGCCTGACACAATCATAGCAATGACGGAAGGATGTGGATGAAATGGGCGAGAGGGCCCGTGGCAGGATTCCCAGGACCGTGCATGGTAATAATAATAAGAGGTCGAGCATTATGCTCGAGACCCACGCTCCCTCGTCTGCCCAGTCTGCCAAAGGGACCTGCCCACCCGAGGTAGCCATGGGCCGTGGCTTGTGAGCATCGAGGACCCATGATCCTTCACTCTTACCCCTCGCGGTTGCATCCTGAGGTCCCTCCAATCCTGTTAGCTGCGACTTTGTCATAATGATTTACGCGATGGGCCGCCATTTTCAGCCATGCAGCCCCAGCCAGACGCCAGCAAGCCGACCTGCGGCCCACGGTAAACGGCTTCGAAAGGGTATAGGCCCAGCAAGCCCAGCTACCGACGGGGCGGATACGTTCCTGGAGAGCTCGTAGAATTGCACGTAGCAGCGTTACATCGCACGAAAACTCACCATCCGGCCAGGCCGGTCCACCCGGAAAAGACATCTCGGCTGGGCATGGCTAGCAAGGTGCGGGCGGGGAGAAGAGCGAGGTATGGTATAGCACAACTTTGTACAGAATAGTACATATAATACATCCCACGGTACCGTGGTAGTACCGTGGTAGCAGAGCCCACACAGCCAAGCAGGGCCCATAGACAGCCGCGACAGCCTGACAGCCTGACAGCCACTCGTCGCGGAAGCTACGGGTGTAGTGGATGTGGGTCCGGTGTGTGGTATGAATTAGGCTAGCACTGTTCGACAATGGCTTGGAACCTTGAATTCGTTTTGGTGGGGGTGCAGAAGGCAGAAAGGGGGGGGGAAGGATAGGAAAGTGGTCTTTGCTTGGGCGGAAAGGATTCCCGGCACTGGGTAGAGCTTCCAAGCTGGGGAAGCTTGGGAAAATCTTGCCGTTCCGTTCGCGCCCTCCCTCTCCGATCCGCTCGCCTGTGGCTTCTCCTGCCTGGGCTAATCTCCCCACTGGTGCCCGAGCAACACAGGGCAGACCGTGTCTGTTCTCCTCCGCCGGCCTCCGCCTCGCCTCGCTTCACTTCACTTTACTTCACCTCATCTCACTTGGCCATTTCATCCCTTCCCATATCAACAACCAAAGCCTGGAATCCCGTGCGTCCGTGTCTTTTATGATTTCGCGACTAGGATGACCTCATTGGGATCCGTCACGCTCCTTACGATAGCAGCCCGCTGACACACGATCTCGGGTACTCTCTCATGTGCTGCACGCTCACTGGCACGCAATCCAGGTTGTGATCCGCCGTCCCCAACAACGAGCTGAGAAACCTTTGAGGTCTGGACTCTGTACAGCGGCACATGCACCTTACCACCTCCACGGTAGTCTAGAGCACCCCCTCGCCGTATCTCAAACCAGAAACACCCGGTCGAGATGGTTGAAGAAGACATCCACCTCATCACCCAGCTCCCGCAGAATGCCTGGTTCGAGGGGTTTGCCATCCGGCCCAACGGCTACATATTAGTGTCCCGGCTGGACGAGCCGATCCTCTACACTTTCGACGCCGAGGACAGGGAAGCCGATCCGCAGGTGGTGCACACATTCGACGACGCCACCGGCCTCATCAACCTGTGCCCAATCCCGGGCCGGACCGATGAGTATGCCGTCATCAGCGGGACGCCAGACATAGACGGAATGCAGTTCTACAACAAGGACTACACCGTATGGCGCGTCGCATTCACCTCAAAAACAGATGTCACCGTCACCAAGATGGCAGATCTGAACGGATTCGGCTTCTCGATCGGCATCATCCCCGCCAGTGAGCAAACCCTGCTGGTAGCCGACTCGTTCCGCAACCGCATCTGCACCCTGGACATCGCGACGGGGACCAACACGGTGCTGGTCGAGGACAGCAGCATGAAGGCGGTGGACGGGGCGCCCTTCGGGCTCAATCGGCTGCGCATCGCCGTCGGATTCGTGTGGTTCACCAATACCAGTGCGGGTACCCTCTGCCGCTTCCCCATCTCCATCGACGGCGCCAAGGTCACGGCAACGGGCCCCGTGGAGACCATCTGCGACGACGTGGAGCACTGCGACGGCCTTGCCATCGCCGCCGACGCGAGTGCCGCGTGGACCGCCAGCATGACCAACGACTGGCTGTGGCGGATAGACCTCGACAAGGACGGCGACAGCATCGCCTCCACCACGTCGGTCGTAAAGGAGAACCTGTACAGCCCCACGGCGGTAGAGCCGTCCTATGTCGGGGACAAGCTGAGGCTGTATGTCGTGTGCAACGGGGACAGGGAGGAGCAGCAGGCGTGGATCAAGAAGGATGACCACCCCTGGCCCGACTTCCAGAACATCACCGTCACTGAGAGCGTGTCGGTGTCTGTTTCAACGAGCGAGTGAGGGACAACCAAGGGGGGCGTCACTTCCATCTCTGTCCACTGTGTATAACTGGGAGCCAACTGGAGTTTTTCATTGTATAGGGCGCGTCATCATCATTATCATGGGTGTCTTCATTTTCTACAGGTAATACCCAGCTGTATTTTCAATACTCTTTTTGTGCGCGACGTGAGCCTGAACTGAGGTCATTCTTGTGTCTCACACCAAATCTACTCCTGAAGATAAGCGAGCATGCCGCCGCCCTGCAGGCGCAAATTGGCCCTGCAGGCCACGCAGGCGCAGGCAGATTCAGCGCTATTGAGGCAGTCAGCAGGCTATCGAAAAGCCAATGCCGGAACTTCCCATTAGCACGTAACAGTGTGTCAGGTGAGACCTGACCCTAGGATTTTTCAGCTCCCTAAATTTTTCTCAGCTGAACGGGGACCCTGAATGTCATCTCACCCGGAAGCGCTCCTCGCGGAAGCGCTCCTCGCGACATGTCACTTTCATCCATCCAGCCACCTCAGCGGTGATTACTCAATGAATACGAGTTGGTAGATGTCGTGCATGTTGGTGACACAACATATGAGCCAGTGGTCCACGTGGAGATCTGTCAGCCACCTGCATCGTCTGAGCGATCATGCGGCACAGCCCTCGCCGTCCAATTAGACCACATCCGAGCCGTTATTGCATGCCAATTCCAGCTAGATAGGCCGAGCCTCATGTGTGCTGCAATACTGTGGTATGTTATTCTCGTGTGCCTGCTGCGCATCCATTGAGCCGGCACCGAAGAGGTCCCGTGGCGACGGGCCGGCGGGTCACCGAAGCATTGTCTATCCGACCCACACTGGTGGAGCAACATCGCACGTGGCATACGGATGAGCCGAGGCGTTCCCCCTCCCAATAGAAGATCAGTAAGCACCTTGGGTGGGGGGTGGGGGGGTGGGCATCCCAAGCCAAGGACTGTCGCGAGGGTCATGCACGATGTCGTCCCACAGAGGGGCTGACAATGGCAATCGTGAACTTGTCATGTCACGATACCGCAATACAAATTCGGATGAACAGAGCCCCGAACTGGACATCATCCTTCTTTTGCATCTAGATCGGCAGTTTCATGTGGGGCATTGCCTTTGAGGCCCAACATGAATGTCGATGGTGATCTACATCAGCTGCGTTGCCTGAAAGAGGGGGTCGACCAACATAGACGGCATCCGAAGGCAAGTAAGTTTTGGCCAACAAAATTTCTTTCGCTTCTTAGCGCCCGCTGCGAGAAAAACACAGGATGTTCTCAAGTCATTTTCTGGCGGGATCCGCGTATAGATGATAATTATGCAGAAATGGGGCAGACCCGCTCATGTACTCAGACCAGCTAGGAATAGACTCTTTCCAATGTGATGATAGTGGTTGTCGGCCGAATAACGTAACGCAATCCAACGCAACAGCGAGTCCTACCAAGCAAATATGTTTTGCAAAGCGACGCTGGTTTTATCGCTGCCAACTCGGAGGCTAGATGTTGTGCTGATGTCCGGGGCCGGAGGGATCGATAGGCGTGGCTACAACATGACGGATGGAGCAAGAAGGTGCAAACCTAGTGCTGGTGGATATCAGCCCTGGAGCCCTAGACACGGCTACATCCGCATTGAAGCCCTTCGTGTCATTAGCTCCATTAGACTCGGGTGTCTTAACAATCCTTGCTGATGTTGCAAGCGGAACAGACGTTGAACGGTTCACTAAAGCGACGGTCGAAAAAGTTTAGTCGCCTCGGCTGTGCGTTCCTTAACACAGGGATAGGTTATTCATCCACGAGAATTTTTGATACGACCTAAAAGATCTATGAAAAGATCATGAAAGTGAACTTTAAGTCAGGTTCGACTTCCTGAAGTCATGCACGCCCGAAGGGCCTCGTGTCTCATGTCGATTTCCTGAAGCTTTCCTTGGTATCGAACACACCGGTATTTATGCGACATCTTGGAAATGGAGGAAGTTTTGTCTTGAATTCCTTAATCGCAGGGCTGAGAGGGACACCTGGCCTCGTCCTGTATTCTAGTTCCAAATTCGCCCCACGCGGATCAGCCCTGACAGCCGCCTCTGAGCTGGGCCAGCATGGCATGAGGGTCAACACGATACACCTTAGTGGAGTGGATACGCCCATGTTTCGAGCGACTTGGAGTGAGGAGAAGTTGGAAAAGCTTCGTCGTACCATGCCCTATGGCCGTTTTGCGGAAGTCAACGATATATCTGGAGTCGTACCCTTCCTAGCGAGTGATGACTCCAAGTTCATGACAAGCGGTTTCATGAAGATCGATGGGGGGTGTCTCAGTTTCTGATTGATCACGGATTTGGTCTTGAACGGATGATTGAGATGGCGTCAAGTACAACTCTTTCAATTTACAAGTCTAACTCCAAGTTCTACAAACAAAAAGTTCATACTGGAAAATTGAATATAAGTTGTAATACCCCGAAACAGAATTATGTAATACTGCCTTTGAGCCTGCGAATGAACGAGGGGGTACAGAGAGGAGGCCCCCAAGGAATGGGGTGGTTCTGTTTCAGATGAAGAGGGGAACTTCGCACCAGACCATGAGCTCGCTGTGCCAGCAGCCGACCACAGTGTTGAGCCGGGTCAATCAATAAATAGTTTGGACTTCTTAAATGTGGGTTTGCAAATTGTGAAAGAGGAATATTCGTAGACAAACTGCGCCTCGAAGTCGCTGACATTCGTGTCGGCCGTCCTCGCCATCTGATTCAAACATCGGGATATCCCCTATACGAAGCACCATGTCGTCAACTTGCTCAGCGATACAATGTTCTACCATGAAACATAATTCTCCATCAACAATGACATCTAGTTGGCAATCTCATTGGGATAGATAGATCTCCAAGATCCGCGTAGCCCGTTATCGATGATCCAATGCCATGGCAGCCAGCCACAGACATGAGGGATATTGCTATCCGCCCCGCATCCCAGGAGCACCCACAGAACCTCAACTGCGTGAACTGTGTGGTTAATGAAGGTGAGGTCGCACAGGCCTCTCAGTTGTCTGTAGACTTCAAGGAACCATCTCCTCACCTCCATTTCATCGATGATACAACACCGCCGTCAACCAATATGTCGTTTCCGGTGATAAAGGAGGACGCCGGGTTGACCAGGAATCCCACAGCATTGACTATGTCTTCCGGCGTACCAACTCTACCAGCAGGTGATGATTTCACAAACTGCCCCGCAGGTCCCTCAGTCTCCTTCCGGCCAAGCTCAGTCGAGATCACGCCAGGGCTTATGGAGTTTATCCTGGCGCCTTTGAGTCCCCATGCAGCAGCAGATGCCTGCACGCGAACCATATTTGCCCGCTTAGAAACGGCGTACGCCTTTCCAGAAGCACTTGGTTCTTCCAGGTCGTCGATGCTCAAATCAGGATGATCCAGGACATTCTCTCGGGGCGCAGTAGCGAGATGGCGTTCAAACTCTGGGGATAGAGAGGGGCAAAGGTGACCTGCCATGCTTGAGATGCACACCAAATTGGAGCCGGCCTGCAGTACTGGCAGGAATGCGTCGATAACGTTGACTGTGCCGAGGAGGTCGATCTCGTAGACTCGACGAGCCGAGCCGACGGAAGGTCCCACTCCTGCCGTGTGAACGATTGTTTCTACGAAACCAATCTCGGCTGCTTTCTGGGCCAGGTGGGCAACGGAATCGTACTCTGATATGTCCACGAGAGTTGTATGCACAGAGTAGCCTTCGCTGGTCAAATTCCTTTCAGCAGTGGCCAGGTTTTCGGTGGAGAAGTCTGCAAGCAGAACCTGTTTGCCAATACCCAGCCGGCGGGCAACGGGGATGCCCATGCCGCCGCTACCAATTACGACGAGGACGTTGGTGGTGAGCATTGTCGAATGGAACAAGTTGATTCGAGAAATTTAGATGATCAAGAAGACGAGACGATGACATGCTGCCAGAAGTCACGGCACGCCAAGACGATCACCTGGGCAGCGACACATTAATATGTGGGCGGGGTGACGGGGTTGTTTGGTTTCCTGCCCTCCCGAACTTCAGACCCATGGTTTTAATGAATTTGTAGTACTGCGAAACGTAACAAGTCCCCATACACCGAGCCAACGTACCATAGTTAAGTGTTCGTACTCGTTCTCGGTCTCGTACTCGTGCCATCATTACAGCTAGCCAAAGCGGCCCCCGCTGTCTAACACAGCCTGTGCACTGGATGATGCTCTTATTCGAGCCTGCCACCCAGAAGCACATCCACACTTCTCATTTAATATCTTCTTTCTTGACATACTATCTACTATGCAGTGACTTTCTTTATGTAATCTATCAGCTCATCTCTCTTTCCTGGGCCAAATCCGTCTTCGTATACACCAATCCTAAACTGCGAATCGATCTCTTCTGCATCTGGAATCGCATGTCGCTCATAGTTGATAGGCCCATCGGAGATGGAATGGGGGATAAATAGTGATGCGTTTGTCGTGATAGGCGTTCTGTCCTCTCGAATACCCATGCCAACGGGGTCGCCATCGACAAACCAGAGACCAAGAACCGGAAAGTTGGAGTTGCCCTGCGCATCCTTGAAGTCCGGAGGCAACGCCAGCTCCTGTACGACATAGCCTTCTGCTCCGTAGTATCCAGAAGACGCGTCCTGAAGTACTACGCCGTCGACCTTAAGCACCACATCTGCACCTTCGCGGGAGAAGATCGGCTTCCGTGCAAAGCCTGTCAACGTAGCCGGCACCTCGTCATCGAAGTATGTAGGGAGCAGCCACTTAGCCCGCGGGTCATCTTTGAAGAGCTCCCAGAGGATAGCAAAGAGTGCCTTGTTGCTCCAGAGCAGCTTATACGGCGCCTCGATCCAGACGGTGCCTCCAACATAATTCCCGGCCTCGTCGCGCGCGCCAATATTCTCCATGTCCTTGAAACAAGCCTCCCCAAACTTTTGCAGGACCATATACTCCCACGGGTATAATTTGAAAATAACATCAATATGCTCGCCCTGTTGGTCGTAGAAGCGGCCGTCAGTTCTGGACAGAGAGATGTCCTCCATGGTGATAGCCTTGGTCTGCCATCCCGCCTGGTGACATGTGTCCATCAGGAGCATCGCATTTGACGCGTCCTCGCCCGTGGGCTCACCCTCCCCAACGGCGAAGTGGACGGTGGGCTTGTGGCCCAGGGTTTCCTGGACGAGGGTGAGGTTGCGCTTCCAGCCTTCGACGAGCATCTCGGTGATGTGATTAAACTGGTCATTGCCGTGGCCCGTCTGCTCCAACCATAGCCACTGAATCGATGCGGCCTCGACCAATGACGTTGGCGTATCCGCGTTGAACTCATAAAACTTTGGCACGCGAAGCCGCGGGTCAGGGTGCTCGAGACCGCCAAAGCAGACATCAAAGCGGCCGTATATGCTCCCCCAGGCAGGCTCTCGCTCCCATGAGTCGACGATCTGTTTCAGCGTGAATGCGGGAACCGCCATCCTGCTCGTGATAATGTCTTGGTGCTCCACGAGATAGTCCACAGCCTCGCAGCACATTGCAAAGACGTCCTTGCCTGCCGCCTCCAGCAACGCCACCTCCTCCGACGTGAAGGAATAGTACCGGTCATCGGGCCAGTAAGGCTCTATTCCGCCGGGAGTGACGAGGTCGGCGAAGACGAGCCCTTGGCTTTGCACAAGGCGCGTGGCATTCGGCCTCTTCTCTATAGGTACACGACGCATGATCGATTTGGAAGATATTTCCGGCTCCTAATTCGTGGGCGCTGACTGTATCTAACCGTTGACTGGAAGTATGTGGGTTCGAAAAAGGAAAGCTGGGAGAGTTGGACTTGAAATTAGTTACCCAACGATGCCAGAGACGAAATCTAGTACACTTTGATGAAAGTGGCGCCTCGAACAATGCAAACTTGGCTAAAGACCTGTCGTGACCCAGCATGCAATCTGTCTATTTGTTACATTATGCGAACACGACCACTATTGATAGATGGTGGTATCCATATGTCGTCTGACTTTGGGTTTACAGTTTGTCAGCTGATAACGAACGACTCAGTGTCACGGTGATCAAACAGGAGGCGGCAGCGGTCTTGACTGGCACCATCACAACGGTCGCAATTCAGGGTGCCCGGGTGATGGAATCAAGCTTAAGACCGACCAGAAGGACAAGCACTTGGCGGAGTGCTCTGAAACGTTATTTACAGTGGGCACGGTGGGCCCTGTAAACCTTATCTGTGATCACAAATCCGATGAACTACAATTAACTTTTCGGCTGGCAAAACATTCATCTGGATTTAGACGCGGCCAGAAATCTTATGGCAGAGTCACCGAAACGTCCGCACTGCGCCAAAAAATAACACATTCTACGAGATTTGAAACTTCTCTTTCAAGTTATTTGGGGAGCACATGACAGAATGGCGAATTCGAGATAGAAACAGAACTCTTGATTCAGAAATAATTCGTCATGACATGTAATCTAATCTCATCTAATCTACCAACCCCACAAGTTCTCGATATTGTTGCACCATTCGGTCGGCAGCCCGCAGAATCCCTGGTCGGCCTCTGTTGGAGCGCCGAAGCATTTGTTCTCCCCCGATGTGTTGCGGATGCAGACAGACGTCACTGCCTGCGTGTTTGGCCACGCCTGTCGCAATTGACAATCCGGGTTGAGTGTGATGGTGGTGCCCGCGTCGCCAGATGCCCACTGCCAGCCGCCGTCGCATGTATTGCTGAACGAAAAGCCTGTGATGGCGTCTCCGGTGACTGTCGCGTCTATGCATGTCCCAGCGGCGTGGGCCGAGACAAACAGCGCGGCAGCTGCGACGATGGAGGAAGAGCGCATCTAGAACAATGTCAGCCAAACGAATTATTGCTCAGCCAAGACGGTTGACGACTACTCACATTGTAGGAGATGTATTGCAGTAAAGACCGTTGAAAGGAGGAGTAAATGAATGACTGTTGCGAAGATAACTTGCGCGTGGAAGCTGCCCGAGAACGTCGTCTTCTCTCTGGTCACATCAAACCTCAGTATTTATGTCGGAAGGGTCAACATGAGTTCGCACCATGGATAAGAATACGCGTGATCTTCTCGACCTCTAGATGTCGATCTCGAATGCCAAGGATCCACAATAGCCCTTTGCATTAATCACTGCCTCCGGGCGCTCCGTGCGTGAGTCGTGCGATAAACATCGAGGAATTTTTAGAACATTGTGAATAGATCATTACTCAACATTCGAGATATGATCGACGAATAGTATCGCATTGGCCAAGCGTTCTCGAGGAGCTCGTCAGGCGTCGCGGATCCAAAGCGCACTAGGTTGTCTTGCACCTCAACAACATAAATGCGGACTTTTCCATCGACTTGTGATGTCCTGATTTCAGTAACCAACCCTCTCACACTCTCTTAGTCTCCCAGCCACAGTCCTTACCAAGACACTCTTTTATCTCTACTATCATGACCAGAGAATCCGTTCCTCTGCCTGGCTTGCGAGCCATGGCCACTGCCTTCTTTCTCGCCCGCATCGCTGAGGGCAAGGCCTACTGTGCCGACCTAGACAACAAGGTTGTGGACTATAACAGCTGCGACGCCAACATAGGACAGCCCGCAGACACATTCTTCATGTTCGGCAGCGACGACCAAAACATTCCTCTAGGCACCACTATCGACCCAAGTCAAACAGATCTATTCGACAGCTCCGACCCAGTTGAGCGGCAGAATGTCCTCCTTCCACGGGACGTTGAGTCCGGTGGCTTTGGAAGACGCCAAGATTGCGGCGGCGGCAGCACGGGTGACGACGGGACTGGCGGCAGGGCCCCAATTGGAGGCTAAACTGTCCACAGATTAAGTGTCGACAAAATGGAATGTCTTGGGTAGAAAGCGCCTCACACGCATTGGAAGGGAGAGCATTTTTGTGTAGAACACGAGAACGTTGGATAGACGTGGGCGGCAATGGCGGTAAAGTTCCCTGTCGCATAGATACTACCGGGGCATAGCAATGAAGCTAGATAGTGACTTTCTCAATTTAAGCGTAAAAGGACATCTTAACTCTCTATAAGAATACACGTCATGAGGTAAAAGAAAATCTCATCTTATGCTTATCATCACATCTTTTAATGATTAGCTAAACTTGCCGGCAAATCCTGTTGATATGTGCGGCTAGTCACTGACAATTTCCAGCAGATAAATGTTATGCGGCGTGTCTCTCAGCAGTGCCGGATATTGTGTGGAGTCTTGGAACTACAACTTGATGATGTGAGTTTCCGGCTCTCTCTCCGTAGCTACGCTCCCATCACCAGCTTATTCCTATCTGGCATGCCAAGTAATCTACATCGTGTAGTCCGAACTGTGCCACTGGGAAGAACCGATAATCCTTGCCACGGCCGCAGGCAAGACGCAAGATCCGCCACAAGAGCTGGCCAAGCAAAAGCATGTATACTCCATAAAATGTAAGTGGGCCCTTCACCATAACAGTCATTGCCTCTTTTTGTTTCAAATTGACCCCCATCTGATGGGATGAAAAGAAGCCTCTAAATCCTTGTTATCTCTTCATGCATTTCATTTGTCAAAATAGTGCATGTGACACATGGGACCCTTCGCCGGTTCGAAAGGAATCTAAAGAGTGAAACCAACTCTTCTGCCAACCACACTGGTTCAATCATGTGAAAGCTTGATGCCTCCGTACCATCTTTCCCCTATTTCGAGCGCTGTGAACATTGAAAGGATTCAGCAGAATCGGGGGAAAAATCCGTCACCCGATTGTCCCAAGTAAAACTCGAAATTATCAATTGCCAGCGCTAGAGCAACATTCGCACCATTCTCAGCCTGCGCCTTAAAGCTGAGGCTAGTGACCCTGTTCCATCCACAAGGCAACTTGAAGAACTGTAGCGGCTCAGCGTTGAGGGCCAGCCCAAAGAGGTTACTTGCCGGAGCGAAATTGAACGTGGTCTCGTCCGTGGTCTCGAACGTCGTCCCATCATCAAAGTAATTCAAAAAAGTCGCAGTAACGGTGACAGTGCTAGGCATAGACAGAGGCGCAGCACCACCTAGTAAATTCCTTTGAAAAGTTCCGATGAATATGGATACGGGCTTGATATAAGGATCGATAGCTTCCAGAAATGGTGAGATGACGGCCGTAGCTGCCTCTGGGGAATTCGGGGTCACTACGAATCTGTAATGCTTGACAATTCAGCGAGATGCTTCTCAACAGGGTGGTACTTGATATTGAGGGGATCAGACTTGCATTTTGCCCTGTGGCAAGAGGAACTGCGCGGCGATTGAGGGCGAGACGGCATATAAGTTGGTCCAATTAAGTTCGGTGTAGCCATACGGTACAGGTGGACTCGCCGTAGATAAAAGGCTTAGGGCGGGGACATTTGGCAGGCGCTCAAACTATAAGGAACGTTGTTAAATACTTGGTTCTTGCAGGACAAGCTGGCAGCTTGTCAGGGGTGAACTAAGGCCAGTCTCACATCAGCCATTTTTGTATTACTGCAACAGTTATTGTAATCAACTATGGCTGCCTTTGTCAGACCACAAATGGCAATAGAGATGTATTGGATAGTTGGAAAGCGCATATTGGCGTCTGTTGGTGGTGTGAAGAATGAGTTTCCACGCTATTGTATCATAAGAAGGTCGGATAGGAGAAGGTGCGGTGAAGCGCGACCATCTACATACAGATCACGGTGACAATCGTGGCAATTTGTATCTAGAATTTTCCGGGTCTTAACGGCTGATTTGACTGTGTGAGACATTCAGATATCAAGCCATCAAGCCACCAACAGATATGTGGCACATCACGACTATCTCCAGCCATGAAAATAGCCTTTCGATATAGATCTCACAGTGGACGACGAATTTCTCTTACCTAAGTCGAGAAAGGGATGTAATTGATTGAGGGATTGACCAGGGATAGGGAGGAGCCTTGACTTATATTGAGGATCAGAGATCCTTCTCACCGCTACTTCCCCCCCGTGTCTTATGTGTTACAATTTTTAATACGTGACAAAATCTCGTGGTTCCCTTTATAGAGGCTGAGACAACGCCTCCATTCCTCGCCAGTCTCTTGAGGCCAACAGACGGCCGGGTACATAACCCTTCCCAGGGAGAATTTAGAACTGAATGTAGAATTAGCACTTTAGAAGGAATTAAGAGGGTAAAAAGGATATACATATTGGTCGCATTATACAGGTAAATAACTACGCTAAGTAAATTGCGGTTTCAAATACTGTATTTAGTCGAAAGTATACAGCAAATTAGGACTTATTAAGTCCGAAGCATCAGATTGCTTTGCTTATATACGTATTATTTGAACAAATAAAACAAATGTCACGACTGGGGCTTATATACTGCTACGGAATTTCAATGTCGATTGGAGATTCTGGTCTTTTGGCCAAGCGGTCTAATTTCCTAGCAGTAAAAGGATTCGCGACAGTAGATGCATAATAAGTATATAATAATCTTAAGGTATTAAAAAAACTATTATATATTTCTTCTATAAGGTGCTAGTGAGGTGGTGGTGTTTATGTAGTGGGCTAGAGGGTAGAGGGTATTGTGACAGACCGACTCCATTGCTGGAGGTCACATATTTTACGAGCTGTATATGATGGCGTGCTCTATGTGGTTGGTTATCATCCGAAATCAAAATAGAGAGGTCCAGATGGAGGGCGAGGAGGGCCTTGTGAGAGATAAAGCTTGGTGTGAAGTGACTGATTAGAGACAGTTACAAAATGAATTCGTGTAACATCCGTAGGCCAACTGGAATCAAGCAAAGCTCTCCGGAACCTTCTCGCCTCGCAGTGGAACGAGTTTTGTGCAAAGGCTGCAGAGGAAGTCCACAAAAGGTAATCTGCCTAGAGAGTTATATAATGCAAACCCTCCATTCTAGTTGTTAGTCATCCTTGAATATGACCCGACTCTTATCCTATGTACCTATTGTAGCTAGACAGCCTAGATTCTCTCAATACTAGGATGACATGTTTGCTGCACAAGCCGGGTGGGACGTACCTGAAACTTCCTGTCGTAATCCCATGAAGTAAGACATCGCCAGGTAGTTCGTCTGTCATATGTCATTCGAGGACTGGGTCGCTTGACCCACAATCAATGGCTGGACTCTGGCCCAATGAAGTATAAAATAGGATTTGAGTTCTAATTAATTGCTCAGCAGCTGGAATGCTAGGGTGGTTATATATTCGCTTCTTGTTCGTAGATGCCCATGTGATCCCTTGCAAGGTTCTTGGTTTGGCTCAAAGCCGCTGTGTTGCGATGTTCCAAGCACGTTGACCATTTTTGCCGCCGGCGTAACGATCTCTTGACCCTAGAGGAACGTATGGCAAAAATGAACACCGAGGCTTTCTACGGCGGACAAAGAAGGCAACAAGCCTCAGCGTCTTGAATGAGATGTCTTGGGTGATGCCAATGTGTAGTGGGCCTGCGGTCGTCGGTTGAGGCCCGCACACATGTGACGTGAGGTTACATGCCCACATCTCCCGGGCGTGGTGGGGAGGATGCAAGCTGAATGCAGGCTGCGCCGCAAACCCGGCTCCCCCCCAATGAGGAGTAACCCCAGCCACACAGCAAGCGATATCAATGCACGCAATCGTCCCAATCGGAAGAGCTGACAGTCGAGAGCGTGCCTCACAAAGCGTCGGTTGGCGGCAGACGGTGCTGACATGGCGGCCCACACGAGCCACGAACCACCCACCCACAACTTAATTCGTGCTCCCTGCTGCGGGTGGTGCTGCGCCGGCAGCCTGCATGATGAGAACATTGGAGTGAGGGGACGGGGATCCAACCGGACCCCAACCAGCCATCAGCACACTGCCCGTCACACTCGGGCCACCACTCGAAGGCGTCCAATGCCAACCCCAAGGCCGTCCCTAGACCGTCCCTCCGGCCTTCCGGTCTTGGCCCAGGCACTCCAGGCAGAAATGCTCACCCCTGTGGCTACCAAGACTGCCTGGACGGCCTTGCCTCCGAGGCCTTGGGTTGGCCCTGCAGGCCCTGGAGCCGGCCTCCCCTCGCCGGGTTCTGCCTATTCAGAGAGCTAGAGCTGCTGTGTTCGACGAGGTGCATGTGCAGCCTCGATCTTCCCTGCAGCTTGTCCAATGTGGGAGGTTGCATCCGCTCCAAGATGTTGGCAAATGACATGATGGGTGGGTGAGCAGAGCCTCATCTGACTCCAAGACCCCAGGTCTTCTACTTAAGGCTGACGGGCTCACGTCACATCACCTTCCTCGCTTCCCCTCTTCTTCACCCCTCCCTCATCCTTTCCTGGCCCAGCACAACCTCCTTGGGTCTTTGCACGCCAGAGAGAGCAACCCGGTCATCGTGAAAGGGTCCCGCAATGTCGCTCATATCAGAGTTCAAGGGGGATGCACGCCCTGTCCAGGATGACGATGCGTACTCTGGGACCAGCTACTTTTCGGACGAATACACCCTCCCAGGGGACGAAGTAGAGGACGATGCCCGCAGCATCGCCAGCGCCTCGTCGTACGAGTCCTACGACTCCTTCTGCCCGCGCGAGCGTCTTCCCTCTTACCGCGTCCCCAGGGCTCAGGGCACGTCCCAGCCCGTCTACGAAGCCTGGGTCCTGTGCATGTCGCACGAGACCGACCACGAGGTCACCAAGCTGACATCCTGCGGTGTTGATATCCTGTCTACCCGCGATGAGGAGAGGCCCTTTGTGGTCTCCCGCACCGAGACCTACGAGCAGCAGGAGCTGAGCGACATGACCCTCGCCTCTGTCAACAGCTATCATGCAGCCAACAAGCGCGGGTTTGCTGCGCGCCTCTTTCGCGGGAAGCCAAAGACCTATGAGCAGGACATGGATGAGCGCCTCCACAAGCTCCCCATGTCCCTGCAGTCGGAGCTCAACGGCCTCCTCCGCAACCGCGAGGAAGCCACTTCCAACCGCTTCCGCCGCCGTGACTGGACCGTCGTCATGATGCGCGAGCAGTATCGCTACCGGTTTACAAGCTCGGCGCCTGAGCAGGTGAAGAAGAAGGGCTCCTGGAAGGGAAAGGACCCCCGCCGGGTCGAGTTCCTGTTCGTCATCAAGGGCGCCGAGGGCAGGGTTGCCGCTGACGACAAAGGCATGTACCAGCCGCGCGAGTTTGGCAACCCGTGGAAGAGGGTCGACGAGGAGGAGAGGATACTGCGCGAGCGCTCAAGGGACATCAGGCGGCATGGAAAGGGATTCATCCGGGATGAGTGGTTCCCCCAGTCAAGGAGGAGATCACTCTCTCCCGTGCTCAACCCCCGTGGTCCTACGTCACGATCCCAGTTCCAGGACTACCCACCTCCTCCGCCTCGAACTCGCACCGTCATCATCGAGCGCGAGCGCGGCAGGCCTAGCAGCCGCAGCCGAAGTCGAAGCCCCCATAGCCCCCGGAGCCCGTCTTGGTCACCGGTGAGGCATGAGCGCCCCCCTCACCTCAACCCTTTCGTGCCCCTGCCCGTTCCAATGGGCGGCATGCCTCCTTTGCCCCCTACGCCTCGCCCGTACTTTTGCCCGACTCCTGGTCGGTTCATGCCCCCACCCCCACCTCGTGCAATGCCGCTTCCAGGAGGACAACACATGCCCCCCTTCGGACTGCCGGCTTTTGAGTCCTGCATGCGGCCCCCGATCCACGGCCCACCGGCCCCGGGCAACATGGCCCCGGAGCCGTGCACATGGCAGCCACTCGGGATCCCCCAGGCGTACGTAGACGGCGAGCCGATCCTGCAGCCCGACCAGTTCCCCATCCCCATGCCCGTGCAATACGCCGCCGCCGCCCCCTTCCCCCTGGAGATCTCGTCCCCGCCGCAGTCCCCGCGGGCGTCTTTCTGCTGCATGGGGGGCGGCGCCCCTCCCGCGATGCCGATGCCGCCGCCGCCGCCCGGCATGCCGACGATGGAGGCCTGCCACCGCCTGTTTGACGCGGAGTTCCCGCATGACGACGATGAGGAGGACGACGACGAGGATGACGACAGTGGGTTTGGGTCCGGCATCCCGCCCCCGCCGCCAGCGCCCAAGCCGAGCAACCTGACCACGCCGACAGAGTTCTCGCCCGCGTCGTCCCACCACACCGGGTCGACCGTGCAGAGCACGGACGGTGCCAACACGCCCGGGGCCCCCGGCATGGAGGTTATCTGGGACTAAAGGCCCATGTGCTGCTGCGAATCGCGCCTCTTCCAGCGGATAGGGCCGTTTTTTTGACGGTGGGGGGATGCCGGAGCGGAGATGGGGGTGGTCTGGTGCGAGGGAAGGGAAGGGGTAGCGTGTCTGACGGTGTGAGGTTGTTTTGACGGTGGGCCTGTAGCGCTTATTTGGCCGTCGGGAAGTGTCGTGGGTGCATGTGACGTGAGCCTGCATGGGACCCGTTCTAGAATATGCGAGCTTTGACGTGTCCCCTGTCTTAAGTGTGTCCGTTGGTATGGTAGTATTCCTGACCTCCGTACCGGTCTTTCTTTGCTCTTTGCGAGTCAAAATTTAATGTTATCAAGCTGGATTCATCCCATGCCCTGGCTGTCCGAGGCTCTGTGGGGCTGTCCAGTAACGTTCTTATCATTTTGATAGTCTTGAACAGTGCCGCTTTACCGGGTGTTGCAAGTCAGGAAAGCATCGCCGCACGATCAGTAGAAATCCCTCTGTGGCATCGCAGACATCCATGGAGGTTAGACCTTCACATGTGATTGTTTCTCTGGTGTATCCCTTGGAGTGAATAGTGCATAAAGCACTTAGTTTCTTGTCAAATAGGGAGCCTGATGCGGTGACAACATGGTTGTGTATTGATGATAATTCAATATTGGTCAATGGATACAGCAGTGTGATGACACCGCCCAGCCAGTGTTCCTTGGCGTCGCGCGGGAACTTTCATTGTCTTAAGCTCTGTTCGTGGGGTTCGGAAGCTAACTTTATATTAAAGGTTTTGACATTTGTGGGCTATTCTGTTGTAGTAGCGTTACACGACCGAATGCAAGCGGTCACAGAATTGAATTTGGGAGATTTAGGTATTCCCGCCTTTGCTCGTTCCTTATCCCTCTCCCCAAAGAAGGCCCAGTAGACTGTGATGATTCCATTTAATTAGGCATGGGGGAGGAGGTAGAGGGCTAGAACATTACCCTCCAGTGTAAGGGTTCTCACATGCATCAATCACATGTCATCTTAGCTGTAACTCGTTCTCAGACCAACCAGTAGATGCAGGCCTAACTAAGGCTTCCCCTGTTCAGAGCTTCTTGCTTGGTCTACCACATCCCGAGACGTCGGGTCTTGTTTCCCCAGCATATCAGCATGCTGCGGGCAATATCATATGCAAATTCGGTGGCCGGAGGGCCAGAGGCTGTGCTTCCTTTGACTCGCCAACGTACATAAGGTTAAGCGCCTTGAATAGGGCAATATGAGTTGCGTATGTCTCTTAGATGGCCCGTGAGCGGGTCTGAGTAAGGGCTCACCCAGCTCATGCAACTGACATAGCAGACTCACGAACAGGGTGCCGCATCCGCGCACGCAGGATTAAAGCTTAATAGCTTCCAACAAGACGGTGAGTTTACCATTGTGCGTCTGGGAACCGGCCCATGCGGTTTACCTCCCCTGAAGTTCGCTTGCTCCCTGCCAACCGATAAACGGATCCGAAAACGAGAGAATCTTCCACCCGAGATACACTTTCCGTGTTTGCGGGATGTCGAAATGCCAAGTGATCCAAGACGGGAGATTTACGATCGGTGCCGCGAGCAATATCGGGCCAGCATCGAATAGAGACTTACGTGCAGGATGTGATGTAAACGTGTAATGATTTCATTGCTTTCTAGAATGACTTTCTATTGGTGGGTGTCACGCATGCTAATGCATCTCAAATCTTCTCTTATGCTCCCCCTCCAAAAAAAACCTCACTTGACTATGCCCTCCTGTTCCAAGCCTCTACCTCCAGCTCAATCCTCATCTCCGGAAACGCTAATCTAGGGACAGCTACCGCGGTCCAGACTGGCCGGTGGCCCGGGATGCGCTTTCTGAGTTTCGCAGAGACGTAATTGTACGAGCAGTCCATTCCGACGTGGTATGAACGGACCGAGTAGACGTCCTCCCAGCCCCGGAGACCGGCCGCCTGCAGGACGCGGTCGACGTTGTCGAAGGCGAGGTTGACCTGGCCGCGGATGTCATAGGGGTCGACCTCGCCGCCGATTGTCCAGCCGCCTTGCCCGGAGCACTTGACAGTGTCACCCAGGACGACTGCTTGGGAGAAGTGGCAGATGTCGCTAAGCTTTTGGCCGGCACCCGGGTCGTTGACGTATTTTAGGGAGGACATGTTTGAGTTGAGAGTGACTCGAGTATGCGAGCAAGGCGCGGGCTCGAGAGTTGATGCAGTTGGGAATGCACCAAGGCGTGCTGCCTCAGCGCAGGAACGTCGGTGTTATCGATGAGAGGGGTGATTTGAGTAAAGGTAGAGCGAGTAGTCAACGGCGCCAAAGTATGAAGGTGAGCATGGCGAAGATTATTAAATACGCCGTTGATGAGACTCTGCAAGACTTTATATCTGTGCGTGGTCTAATGTGACCCACTTAGATACGACCAAAACACTGGACGGCGAGACACCCAGACAAAGGCCCAATTCGAACACCGAAGACATCGTCCCAGACATTATCTGTCCCTTCAAGTACACCCAGACTGAAGATAAGCTGCGGTCAGACTTTCGGGGGTCTATAGGCCAGTGAGGCAAGACATCACCTGTGGAGAACGGAGAACTCCATGTATGGGGAGAGGCACGAAACTATGTCCCAGTGTATGTCGACCCGTCAGAGGGCACAGATTATACTTTACAACACTCGAACCGTGCTGACTCGTTTTGACAAGAACAGGGAAGTGAAAACTATAACATCAATACTGATAGCTACAATAGGTATCTAAGCGGTATGTGTCTCACCTCCACATGCGCACTTTAAACCGGGCCCTGAGGGAATCTCGCCTTGGGTTAGCTGCTCGCACAGTCGCCCGGAACTTGTTTGACAACATACTCTGCTCAATGTTATGAGCGCCTTCCCTCTGTATACCAGCCGTCGTATATTGTCAGCTCTGAGAGGCAATTTTGTACGACACGGTACCACAGTCGTCCATGCCATGGTCTACGAACAGTTTCCCGCCAACACGGATGGGACTCTAGGTGTGCACATAGATGACCATCTTCCTGCCGCAGCGCAGCGGCCGTGTGAACGAGAAGTTCGGTTCTCCGCATGAGTGGTTCAAGAACTGTGCCCTTGCGTGTGCGTAGAACTCAACATGCTGCGGATGCTTCAACAGGAAGTTCCAGGGCAGTTTCTGAGCCGGGGTAAGCTGGTCACATAGGCGGCCCATGCCGCTGTAAGCCTGTAACTATAACCCCAGCACCGCTGTTTCCTGAGGAATACTAATATCCTTTGCAAAAACGGCTGTTCCCATCTCCTTGGTTCTCACCGGGGTCAATGCTTTTCCGATGGTTCGTTTCAGCATGGAGTACCCTGGTGCTACGAAATGGACCGCACTTCCGGTAGTGACCTTTTTTGGCCCGTAAGAGATTGCCAAGAGATCCGTCGGTTCGTGTCTCAGATCGAGATGCATTGAAGTGTAGCTATATTCGTTAGTCAATCTTACCTTGATCCCGTCATCGCCTTCGACTCAGTTCGTTTCCTTAAGTCATGTTTGCCTGTGACTCGCGAGGGAACGGAGTCAAAAGTACCGCGTGGACTGCTCTACAATCAGTATGTCACCTTGTAGTTGTAGTAAGGAGAGGTGGTCTTAAAAATCAGATACATTTCTTGGAAGACCGATGGGATTTTATACTCAAGCAATCCGGGAGTCTTGTCAAACAGTTGAGGGCAACTTGCAAGCTCTGTCCATAAGAACAAAAGCTCCTCTGCTTTCCAGCAGTACGCATCTGTTGTGAGAAGTCATTTGAAACAATGGAAGAGAATGACCATATTACAGTACTTTGAGACCTCGTCATTACAGCGATGTTTGATATGAAGCACGTTGCAACGCTCAGTGCTATTGAAGTTCGACGCTCAGGGTACGCCAGGATCCCCCGATGGAACTTTCCTCAATCACAATGGCCAAGTACCCTTCCTTTTTAGCTCCTCTCTCAAAACTTCCCAAGTTGCTCTGTCCACATCATAATTAACGGCCTTGGACGCAAAGCCGAAAGCGGTATCCTCCAAGGGCTCACTGTCATCTCCTTCAACGCCTCTTACCCCTAGACCAGCCATCAATGCCTTCATAGGATCGTTCGACTTTTGCGTGTCAAGATGGGCATATGCACATCCCAAATTCTCAAATCCGTACTCCACAGCGGCGCAGACTGCCTCCCTGGCGTAACCCTTTCGCTGGTGCTGGTGATCAATGCTGACACCAATATCGGCCGCCAGCACAGTTCCTGAACCGCTTCCTTTGGTGATCTTCCAGGTGGGCTTGCCGCTCGGGGGCTCTGTCCGAGGCAGACTGTTGAATCCGCCGAAGCCAATAACTTGGCCCGTCTCCCGCAGGACGATAACCATGAAAGCGCTTCTGCCTGCTGCCGCTGCAACTGCCCATTTGTCTATCCGTGTAAGAATCTTTTCGAGAGTCAGGTCTTCCTCAACCGGCCACGGGAAGTTGGCCTGGTCGCTGAAGTACGCCACAAGATGCTCTCCATCGGACGGATCTGCGGTGCGGATCGTTAATCGGGGGCTGGTGATCGAAAGGCCAGCGGCCGCAGAGGCAGCGGGTTCAGACGACATGATTGCCAGTAACAGAACGGTTGATCGAATTCTGGTTAGGAGCTTGCCCTGCCCTGATGAAGCCCTTTATGGGGTGTTTCTGGCTCCCCCGCTTGGCGGCACAGGACTCGGGTACTTTGATGAGTCACAAAGTCGGAGGTCGACAAGCCCTGTGCGACAATTGACCAGCCCACGATTCCTCCGGCTTACTCCTTTAGCCTTACCTTGGAATTCCCCCCTTATCGATAAGGCCGTAGGAACACATACCTGGTAGCAGAACCTTTCTTCCTTCCATCATTTCTTTCCTCTCGATAAGCAATGCTAAGCCTAGACTAAGATTGACGCTTTCTTCATGAACCACTCATTTATTTCTGTTCTCTTCCCTTGTACCACCACACAACCTTGTCTCCTTTGACCCATCTGTGGTCCGGATCACACTCTTTATTCTACAAAATGCCTTCCCAGCAACAATTCATGGAGTTCGCTTTGCATGCCATGAGCATGTAAGCACAGCAGTAGCTCAACGTCAACGAAATCACACTGATCATGGGTACAGATTGCTCATAGTACTGACACCATGGTCGTACTTGCCACAGTACAAGAAACTCCTGTCTGTCCAGACTGCAAGTGGCATTTCGGTGGCGGCGACTCTGGTGCTCGCTCTTTGCGCTCAGTCACAACTTGCGACAATGTACTACCTCTTTGCCTGCCCAACATACAAGATGCCTGGTAGGGTGGTACCTAAGCCGCCGCAGCTGATGGACTACCTCAATTTGACCCAGTTGGTAGTGCAGTGGCTATGCTCATTGCTCATGTAAGTCTGACCATTAAACGGGCCAGAGCTGGAGAAGTAGTGCCACTAACCGGCCAATCTGAAATACAGGCTGGCTTTTGTACTTGGAATAAGAGAATCTGCACGCAGCAATGCTGAGATAGATCCGACAACTGTAGCGACGACTGAACAGACGACCGAGCAGACCACGGACCCGACGACTGTTGGTGTCAAATCTCCGTCTGCGAGGACAGCATTAATACTGGTCGCTGCTCACATCCTCTCTTGTGTCTTCTGGGCTGTCCTGGCTGGTAAACCAAGAGACGACTGGCTAGATCTCCCTTTCGTGGTCATCATGGGCATCAATTACGCCTGTATCAATCCTTTGATAACAATTGCGACCGGAGTCGCCTATATGATCCAGGCTATTAAGACTGGTGCAGCTCAGGAGCGAGCCGCATTGAGCCGAACGACAATTATGCTGCAAATCATTGTGTTCTCGTCTTTGGCAGTGCTGTGGCCGTTCAGGTTCAGAGTCCCGCAGAACCTCAGGGGCTTCGATCTGTACCTGGTGAACACATGGTATCCACTCGTCGGCTGGGCGTGCGTGAACAACGCCCTCATTGCATGTGGTCAATGCATCGTACTATATACCGCTCGTGGCACAGCCCGCAGCGGAGAACAGTTGATGAGTCGGGAAACTCAGCCTTTGTTGGCCGCGTGAGGCACGGCTGAAATGGAATGGCGCAGCATATCTTCCGCCAGGAGAGGCTCATACTCATCTCAATCATAATGTGTATCATAGTTGCGTGACTATTTATTTTACGGCCCTTCCAAGTCTACCCTTCGGCTTACTAGCAAATGCTTAGAAGGGTGTGTCCAGAGTCTGCAGGTGGCCACTTCGATCCTTCATATTTCAGTCTGGTTAACCCTCGTGCCATCTGTCGACACACGCAGCAATAGCACAACATACCATAAGAATTGCGACTTCCCGAAACTGCTGCTTCACATAAGGATAAAGGTTTGTGTGGCTTATCTCTACGGTGCTGAGAGGTTTTGTATGGATTGTATACATTGGATTATTTATCTGCGTATGGATGTACAAAGTCTTATGCATGTGATGCTACGATGCGTTAGGATTGGACGGCGGAAGTCCTTTGCTACTTCCATCCACACCAATGCCTCCAGTCTCATAGTAGTGCGCTGCAGCCGTGAGGTTGGTGTCGTGGTTGCTGCTCAGGTCGACAGCAACAGTGATGAATGCCAACAATCCATCCTCCAAGTCCTCACCGAGCTGCACGTACTCCACAAATGGGTCGTAGTCCGTCGTGGCTTCCTCCAACATCCAGCCATCGACCTCCCATGTGGTGAAGGGGATTGTGTTGGTGTTGTATGGGGCCGTCGCCTCGACGGCTTGGACAAGTGCATCGTCAAAGTAAAGTTGTCCGATGTGAACCGTCGTCCCTCCCGTGTACGTATCGTTGGGCTGCACGGTATAATTGTTTTGCAAAACCACATGCAGATGGGTGACACGATCGTCGTAGTGCCCGGGGAACAGAGTATCGAAGCTGGTGACACCCTCAGAATCTGCGATCTGGACACCGCGGAGGAACGTCGAGTTCAGACCACCTTCTCCGAGGCTGGTATCGATCCCAGAGTACACTCCTGTGCTGTTGCAGTGCCAAATGTCGGCAAGGATGTCTGGGATGGCCTCGCAAGTGTTCATATCCACAAGCTGGAGTTCCAGGTGCATGGGCACACCTGCTTGCCCCTCGGTGATGTCGGATCGGATGTACTCTCCGGTGACATAGTACGGGCCGATCGTGGTCTCTGGCACGAGTGCACATGTGTTGTTGGAACCGAAAATGGTATTCTCCGGGGTGTCAAGAGTGTACCCCGTCGACGACATGTTGTGGCTTTGCGATGCGTAGTACTCGAGCATCGTGAGGTCTCTCTTGTGATGTGTCATGCGATCTTTTGGCACTATGTCAGCGCCCTCCTCCGTGTCATTTGCTCCTAATCATAGCTGATGAGGAAATACCTGTTGTCAACCCGCGTTTTTCACGAAGCTCCATTGCCTTAGCTGCACGGCGAGCAGCCGTTCGCTCTCTCAGGGCCACTGATTGAGGTGAATCCTGGCATTTAGCCAGTGCGCGGCTGGCATATGCGTGTTGGGTGTTTCGTTGGGCCATCTCCCGCTTAATGGCCTCGACGTTCTCCCCTGGATGGGCGAGTATGGCTGCAGGCAACCCCAAAAGGGCCACCAGTGCTTGTAAGCTGATCATTGTTTTTGGTTCCCAATTGATGGCAGTCAGCAGTCAAGGGAGTTTCCGTTCACGAACAACTTGAACCTTAGGTTCTGTAACATTTTCAATGAATTGAAGCAAAATACCGTTATATTTATATGGTCATCATGTCTCTTCCGTACATGATTCTGAACTTGCCCCCTTAATCAACGCAGTACGTCAGCGAGGCCCAAGAAAAGTGGCTCCCCACATAATCTGCCAGACAGACTTAGAATGATGTCGCACTCAACCCGGGTAGACCCATAAATCCCTGACTGGATGTCCAATACAGTCGTTCCGTTTTCTAAGCCCCCGGCGGTGCTGTCAACTGTTGATAAACAAACGAGCGGCAAGTGGGGGGATACCGGGGAAAGATTGATCTTGGCAAGTTGTACGCGTCCTGCATTACGATAGGCTTTGTGTGGGCCGTGGACCCCATCGAAGACAGGTCAATAAGACAGTTCGATAAAAAGGCAAGCGACCAGTGGCGCCCCTTATGCGATGGTCCAGCATGTTTACCACGGTCAGCTTCCGAGAAATCAGATCTATCTACTCTGGTTTATGCGTCTCGAGCTGATAGACTTAGACGATCATGTTTGATACACACCAGGCAGGACAATGGAAACGCGACATATACACCGCTCTCAATTCTCAATACACTGTCACCAAATGGCCAATACGTGCAGAGAATAGATTTCAAGCTGTTTTCCAGCACGACAGGTACTCTTCATGGGCACTCACATTCATCGTTGATTTTAGTTCTTGCTACTCTCAAGCTAAAAACGACGACGACGACGGATCGAATTCCTTGAGTCTTTAAGCTTCCACCGTGAACAACAAGGAGGGGGGAAATCACATGCAGTTTTGAGCCCAACACTCTTGCTGCTTACCTGCTCAGACCGTGTTTTTTTTCTCGAAAGTATAACCGAAAGTGATTTGCTCGAAAGAAACGCGAAGACAGCAGCCTCTTCTCTTCTCGTGGCGAATCTTGCCCCGTTGCACGACTACGACGTGTTTGGGCCTATCTCGGCCAGGTGCCTAAAGCTTCTCCGTATAACCGAGAATGTATACACTGGAGCTTAAGTCTGGTTCGACAATTAATGGTCTCCTCGCTCCGTATGTGGGGTATGATATACGTTACGCCTCTTTCGCACCCGAGGAAAATCTGCCGTCGTGGGATGTTATGCACAGCGTTCATGGTACACAGTCGGAAATACGGAATAAAGGTTGCTTGCTTTCCCGGCTCCCCTAGGCAGACGTTTCCTATGCAAGGAGCAAAGTTAAAGCCCAAACGAGTGTGTATAAAAGCATCGTGAGTAATGAGTGTAAAGGTCCTGCGCTGCCAGAAGTCATCGCGGGTGGCCGAACATCTGGTCCAGAAGTGAGTACGCCGTCAACGTCAAAGTGATTGCATCACCCATTCTCGAGTGCCGAAATCCAGGCCTCTAACTTTAATCTTTTCACAACGCTTGGATTCTGGTTGAAAATGAATGATGAAAATTTAGCGGTGGTCTGGCGCGACGAACGGGAGTCATCCGAGGAATATGAAGCACAACGGCGCCGAGTCTACACCTTGCGGGTCCCCGACCGCTTCCCCTTGGCCATCGTGCGCCCTCGCACCGTCTCTCAGGTGGTTTCCGCCGTGAAGCTTGCCATCGGAAAGGATGTGCGTGTCGCAATCCGCTCAGGCGGACACAGCTGGGCCTGTTGGAGCCTCCGGCAGGACAGCGTGCTCATAGACTTCGTGGACTTCAAACATCTGAATTACAACGTAGCCACCGATATATTTGAGGCAAGCCCGGGGACCATCGGCACGGAACTGGTGGAATACTTGCAACCCAAGGGGCGTTTCTTCCCATCCGGTCATTGTGCTACAGTGGCCTTGGGCGGATTCCTCTTACAGGGTGGAATGGGCCTCAACGCAAGGGTAAACGTTGTTTCCAACGGCAACCGTTATGGCGCTGACTGACATTGGAAGGGATTTGGCTGGGCTGCGTCTTACATCCAGGGGATCGATGTTGTTACTGCAAAGGGCGAGGTACTGCATTGCGACAAGGAGCAGCACTCGGATCTGTTCTGGGCGGCACGTGGGGCTGGTCCGGGTGATTACACCAACCTCCGCAAAGAGCTCGTACTAAAAGGCTTGCTGACGACCAATTTAGGATTCCCTGCAATTGTCACGCGTTTCTATTTGAGAACCATGCCAGACTTCCCAGTTCAGCTCAACAGCACTTACATCTACCCCATCCATCAGTATGATACACTCCGAACATGGCTGAACATGGTGATTTGATCCATTTCCTGCTCACATGGAGAGCTGTCTCACTAATATTTGCTAGACCATACCAAGTCTTCATCGTGATGCTGAGCCAGTGGTGCATACGGCAAATGATCCGGATAAAGGATACTACATCGCAGTCATCGTCGTCGCACGTGCTAACACTGAGGCGGAAGCTAAATCATATCTCCAGATTCTGGTGGACACTCGTCCCCCCAATGCGCTGCACGCCATGGAACAGAAGTCCTCTGACCAGGTGCACGACTATGCCGAGTCCTTGGTTTCGATGCCACCTGACCACCGCTGGGTTGCTGATAACGTGTACCTGGACAATAACGTGGAATTTGCGGAGACTGTTAAGGCAGCGGTTACATCGCTACCAAAAGGAGGCATTGCCTTCTGGGAGCCAATGAATCCAATTTCGCGTGAGCCGCTCGAGGACATGGCGCTCAGTTTGCATACCGATCATTACTTTGCTCTTTATGCCGCCTACAAAGACCCAGTGGAAGACGAGTGGCATGACGCCTGGGTGAAAGAGAGCATGGATGGACTTCGCAAAAGTCAGCGTGGCTCGTATCTGGGGGATAAAGACTTGCAGTTCCACGATACCAAATACTGGAGTGACGAGGCTGGTGAGAGATTGATGCTGATCCGGAAGAGATGGGATCCTGAAGGGCGCATCTGTGGCTATCTTGACAGAGGCGACAAGAGCGGGGCTGATGGCATACCGAATGAGCTCCGTTGAGTGCAATTTGGGAACAGGTATTTGTTGATTCGGCTTGACCATCTTCAGGATCATCCTCACCAACACTGATCCTGCCACACTGCCTGCACCTCGCCTACCTTGCTATCACACTGTTATGGTGTCGCCGAGATTTCGTGCTTCTGAGTTTCTGAACTTCTACTGGACCAGGAACCTCTACAAAGGTCCTTTGCTAATAAAGGCCAGATATCTCATCGGATTAGCTGGGACCATGACCAAGGCATAGAGCTTGTTTTGTTCAGCTTGGTGATTTGCTTCCTGGCCGTCCACAACAAATGGCCTCTTCGACCGGCAGCCACATCGGACGAATTTGTGTGATACACATTGCTCACAACAAACGCGAGGCAAAATTTCCTCCCTAGATTGCACTATGTCACTCGAATTATGTAGAGAAAAGTGTCTCCCCACGGAGTGAAATGCGCCCTGGATGCAGCCTGGGATCCACTCCTGCGTGAATGCCCTCATTCACGTATTCTGCCGTGTTGCAGACCGCCCACACCACTACTTGGTCTTAGCGACCAGACCGGGCCTCGCCCACTCTTCCTTCCAAAGAACCAACTCGAATGCTACGCCATTCCTGGTCTCACGCAACTCCTCTTTCTTCGAGCGCAGAGCCTGCTTTCATCGCACAAATTTCTCCTCTCCCTTGACCCGATCATTGTCCTGGGAGAGCATCACAGTGCAGCTCCAGTTGTTGGGCAGCGCCTGTGCTGCCAAGCCTACCTTCCTCGCCTGTCCTGGACGACCATCATGAATGAAGGCTCCAAGGGGCCCAGAGGCGCCTCAGATGCCACCGCGTTGACGAAGCCAGCCGTCATGAGCTCAGATCAGAGTAAGTCAAGACCAATCACTTACAAGCACTTGCTGCCACGTTCGTGTCCAAACAATCACTGGCAGAGATGGTCAGGTCAAATCGATTCGGCCTGCACCAGACCAACTGCCACTTGGTCTGCAGCTGATCCACAGCAGACTGCCCTGTTACTTGGTCCATGACCATAGCTAACGTTGAACGGACAGGTACCCAAGGCGCGCCTGGTGCTGACACGAAGTCGCCTCGCGAACCTCTGCAGCAGCTCAGCTGCCTGCCTGCCGACCTACCAGCGGCCGATCCTCTCCTTGAATCCATGGTAACCTTCCAACCAGGCAGGAGCAAGCTCGAGTTAATGCCTGGCGAGCTCCTTGTCGTGATAGTGGAAGCGCTAGCCCCCGACTTCGCTCTCAAATACACCAAGTGTTATCAGGCTTACAGAGCCAATCTTCGCAACCTGTGTCTGGTTTCCAGGAGAATGGACGTGCTTGCCCGGCCCGCACTATACAGTGATCTCCGTCTGTATAGCTATTCACGTTTGGTCCGTCTCTCTGCCACACTTTTCGCATACCCAAGGCTCACAAGCCATATCAAATCCATCTTGTTCTTCCCTTACCACGAATCGGAACTCTGGCACATCAGCACTCGCATCACATTCAGCTATCAATATCCCCAGCAGGACATCTGCACCATCGATCTCAGACCGCTGCGCTTTTTGCAAGACCCTGACTTCGCATACTGGACGAGAGGCAGCACTGAAGGAAAGGTTTCGCTGCCACAGACAACCAGGGACGAGCTGGCCTACAATCTGCTGTTCAAGATCCTGTCACGGAGCCCGGCTCTGGAGGCTTTGTACCTCAGGCTGCTTGAATTTCGGCCCCCGCTCTCCCAGGATTTCCAGCGGGCGAATGCTGATGCCCACTTCATACATCAGGCACATCTACAGGCGCAACTGTTTGACGGCTTTTGTGGCGAGCCTTCAATTCTCAAATTTCCGAAGCTCAAGAAACTTGGAATGCTTGGGGGGGAGGACCAGTCATACCCATTCGAAAGACTGGTCTCGCTCTTTGAGAGCCTTCTTGGTTCTCCGAACTTGCATGAATTGTTCTGGACCCAATTCGACCTTAATAATAGGGGGAGAAGGGCGCCTTTCATATGGCAAGACCCTATGACAGACTGGGATTATGACGGATTGGGCCTAACGAGTGAGTTGAGGTCTTATTACCCGGTTCTTGCCTTTCTCTTTGTCTTACTCCTGACATCAAATCTATCTAGCTTCGGAAGTCCCCCGCAGGTTGATGTCCAGAAGTGTGAAGAGAATAAAGCTTGGATGCCAATCCTACGATACCCATAACTGTTTGGGGTTCGCAACAGCGTTTCCTTCTTTGGAGTCCCTCACAGTCGACGACAAGTGCTGTTTCTACGACGAGCCATCAGATCGCAATGCATTGGACGGACACAGCATGTTTCAGTACCTCGGAAGATTGGAGAACTTCCACACATTCGAGTTCGACTGTGAACCGAATCGCTTCCAGGTGGACATCACAACAGCATCAGGACCGTCCAAACTCATCCGGTTGTCTGCCATGTCAAAGCTACACACTCTGGTGGTGCCAGTGGACTTTTTCGTCAAGTTCGCACTAGGCGAGGACCGCCTCGTCGAGCGAACTACAGTACTTCTGCCCGATTCACTGCGCCATCTCACTCTGCTTCTAAATACCTCGTGCGAGGGGAGGTTGGCAGAACAGTGTGGAATGCTCAGGCCCCACGTTTTACGTAAGGTTGGACAATACCTGCGAGAGGAGGCACACGCTCTCCTCGTTGACTTTCCTCACTTGGAAAAGATTGATCTCTGCTATCACATGGGGCAATATCGCCGGGACAAAGTCCATACTCTGGCTGCTCGGTCCACATCCTAAGCAGCAGGTGGCAAGAGCGTGTCTCGGATGGACCTGAGCATCTAGAACATGGAAGTTGCGGAGGATTCTGTTTTTCCATACTTTCAGCATCACTCCAGCGCGATCAACCTGTGTGTTGATCCACAACGCCGACTCTCAAACTGGTCACGACAGGCGGTTGATTACTACCGGAATGTTTGGGAGAATAGTCGATGCTCGGGATGCTGTCGGGGCAGTCTCCCTGTTTTCGGCCACCGCGCGGCGCGGCACTGCCATCTTGCAGCCACGCAGAGGAGGTCACCCCGGCTCGGAGGCACTGCCGAACGTCTTTTGGCGAACGGGCACCTCAGCACCGGCCAGACACCCCTGCCAGCTGGAAAGGGCTTGCACGACCATTCAGAAAATCCCGGTCTCCCGCGAGCACGTCTCTGCTGTGGGCGAGTTTTTTCGACTTCGAGTGTTTCTCCGGGGTCCCGGGGAGTCTCGTTGATCGATATTGGGGTGCATGAGGGACGCGGGGTCTCACAGGAAGACCCCAAGACTAGGATGTAACAAATTGTTTGAGGGGAAGTAGGTAGGGTTTTTGGTAGGCGGTCCCATGGTCTCCGGGATCGCTTAGATAGAGAGGGCGGACTTCGTCAGCCCCATCGGCTGCGCCCTCAGAAAAAAAAAAACCGACATGTTAGGAAATCAGTGCGACCAACCAGAGTGAACATCGCGGTGCTTTCCGTCGAGGGCCTCTCGAGCTATAAGATCGGCAGCTAGCCAGCGGTTCCGCGGTGAACTATGTAGTCTAGTGCTTAGATGCCCCTGGATGATCTGCCCTGCCATGTGCGTACCGTAGCAGCGTGGCAGCGTGGCAGCCCGTCGAGTGATTCAGGGTGTGCCTCTGCAGGCTCACATGCAGACATGGTGGCCTTCGAGGGCTCGCAACACGCAATTCTCCACACGCGCCTCTGTTTCAGTTCCAGGCCCCGGGGGACCCTCATTCATGCGCGCGCAGTCTGCCGGGCTCCACCGACAGGGCTTCTAGATCTTCGATCCGCCATCCCAGTTGGCCGTCCGACCAATCGGCCAACTCATATTCCTGGCTAAGCCCAGTCTGGCCCAAGGTTTCGGCGCAAACCCACCTTCTTGGATGCTGCGGGCGGGCGGCACTTGCGACGCCATTGGCGCCCGTCAGGTAAATTGCCCGTATACCTCGCCCGTGTTATACCCCGTTTCTGCTGTGCGTGCTGTTCACCTCTTCGAGCACCCAAGCCCGTCGTCCCCTTTCTTCGAGACGGTTCCTCAGACCCCGGGTGGCGGAAAAAAAAGGGAAACGGTCGCGTGGTGTCGTGCATGGCTCGTATAATGCCAGGCACACCACTGGTTTGGCAACTGTCCACATGCAACATCAGAAACAGACTTTGACATCCCCAAAGTGCCGTGAACCCCGTGGCTGTGGTTAAGCTTCTTTTGGATGTTCTTGGCTGTTCCCTGACATGTCGGACTCACCTTCTTTTGAGGAATCTTCCTTCCCATTCCGGCCTTCCCGAAATATATAGTTTTCTTCTTTTCCCCCTCATCGGTCCACTCGTACGAGATCTACAATCTAGTCCTCTTATCCGTACTTCCTCTGTCCGCGTTGGCCTGGGGCCGCGGATCGCCGTATCCACCCCGAACCACCCTCAACGCAAGGCTGGCTCTGTGCTCAACACCTGCAGAAGCGAGTCGGATCTTGGTACAGGATCGTCAATTATGGACCCACAATCGGCGAGGCCCAACGATGAAGGGTTCGGTGCCTACATCAACGCAATTGGGTGGTTGCTCTTGACGCTGTCAGGGATCGTTGTCGGTGCCCGGATATGGGCCAAAATATCTGCCCGTAAAGGGCTCTGGTGGGATGACTATATCGTGCTGGCAGCTTGGGTGAGCATGAGCCCGTCCCTCAATTACCACGGACACGACAGCAGGGCCGGTTGGAATGGGTCACTAACACCACCAACCCGTAGATCATGCTCCTGGCAGACGTAATCGTCACCACTGTGGCTGTCGAAGCCGGCCTGGGAAAACACATCGACAGCGTGTCGGGCGACACACTCATCCGGACGATGCTCCTGAGCGCCGTGGCGCAGACACTCTCCATCCTCGGCGCCGCCTGGTCAAAAACCTCCTTCGCCGTGACGTTACTGCGGCTGACCGTCGTCTCGCACGTGCGCTACCTGGTCTGGTTCATAATCGTGTCCCTCAACGTCTTTCTGACCTTCACCGCCTTCCTGCCACTGTTCCAGTGCACGCCCATGGGCAAGAGTTACGACCCCAGAGTGGAGGGCAGCTGCTGGGACCGCACGCTCGTGCTGGTGTTGACCATCTTCGGCGCGGCATACTCTGCTGCTGCGGACTTCGCGTTAGCCATCATCCCATGGGTGCTCATCTGGAACTTGCAGATGAATTTAAAGGAGAAGATCGGGGTGGGTATCTGCATGAGTTTGGGTATTGTGTAAGTCAAGTCGTCCATCCCAAAGCAAAGTCCAACAAACTTTCAGCACGGACACGTCAAACATCAGACGGGCTGACATTCTCTCCAGAGCCGGAGCGACCTCAATAATGCGCTGCTTAAAAATACCCCTCCTCCTGACAGACGACTTCACATTCGAATCAGGCCAGCTCTCGATATGGTCGGCCGCCGAGATCGCCACGACGATAATGGCGACCTCAATACCAGTGCTGCGGCTGTGGCTGAAGACCATGGTCAGCGTGAACTCGCGGTACCACCTCTCGTCAGCGGACGGGACCTTCGACGGAAGGGGCGTTATGAATCAGGGGCAGCAGCAAAAGCGCTCGAAGATGCCCACCATGGCCACCACCACGACGATCACAAGCGGCGGCAACAGCAACATGGTCCGCAAGGCGAGCAGCAAGCGCGGGCGCGCGAAGCTCGCGGACCTGGGCTGGGCGAGCCGCAGCAGCTCCGACTCCGAGGACCTTGAAGGCTTCGGGTCTCATGTTGACAGGACTCCTGTTGGGGCCGCAGGTGGGATCGTCAAGATGGAGACCATTACTGTGAATTATGACAGAAGGACGTCAAGCATGATTGGCTAGCCAGACTAGCTACATCTAAATGTCCATATGGCCCTGCGCCGATGAGGACAGGTCTAATTATATATTATTCCGTACTCATTTCTTCCGTGACCAGTGACATACAACCGGGACGTGCTGGCAGTACTGCGTCTTGGTGTCCATGCAACAAATGTCTTCGTCTGTGGTCACGAATCACGTCAACCCATGCCCTCACATCACCAATACAATGGGCTTTTGCTTCCAGAGACAAAGCCTGATGCAGAGATATCCAGTAGTCTGGGTCACCTCTCACAAATCAACCCTGTCCTGGAGCAGCAACTGATATGTCCCCACCATGTGCAGCGGCTGCATGGTCGTCAACCTTAGAGCCCATGGCCACGTGTTTCTTCAAGGGTGGCTGATCCCCAGACCATCAGCATCAGTGTTCAGTCTTCTTCTGCATCATCTTGAGCCGCAATCCAATGACTTAGAAACCACGTCTCTTCAGCCAGCTTCTTCAGCGCGTCCTTTCCGAAGTCGGTCACCGTCACTGACTGAGTTGCAGGCTCTGCGCTGTCCTCACAAACAAACGTAATCAGTTCAATATCCTCGTCGGTCGTACACACACCATCGTGGGGGTCTTCCCGGTACCGTACGACCGCCAGCCTCTCCAGCTCGAGGCTCTCTAGGTTCTCGAGAGCAGTGGATGACACGCGAAAGAAGCTTGCCCAGAAATTTCCCATGCCGTCGGTTGAGTATTCCGGGACAGGCGGATGGTCGAGGAAGCAGCGTCGGAGAAAGACCCCACGTAGCGCGGCGGATCTCAGGGTGTTGAACTTGACAAATATGGCTCCAAGATGAACAGGAGAGATGAACAACCCCTTCAGCACAAGTCTGCGGAGGTTGGGCCAATATACCGTTGTGTCGATTATTGCCTCCTCGCAGCCAGCGGGCTTGCATAGCCAAGCCGTAAAGTCACAGTGGCTTTCCATTGAATCCCCTCCATAGAAGTTCAGCGTCAGACACTCTAGGCTGCAAGCTGCACACAGGAGCTGTCGCAGGCCGAAGTTGCAAGGATCGAAGGTATGCTGATGTTCGATGATGTTCTCAACTTGGTCAACTAATTGGGACGCTAAGTTTACGTCGAGGTGCAATTCGGAAAGGCCAGCCAGAACAGTGGATCCACTGGCATACAAGGGTGCGAATGGAGGCAAGTCGAATGCCTCATCATCCAAGTGCTCAAGGTTGTCGTCTGCGTCCAAATTCGTCCTCAATCTGGTGATTTTGGACGACGAGCTCACCAGGGACTTCAATACGCAGTTGAAGACACGGTCCACAAAGCCCTTTGAGTTTGGTGAAGAGGTTGTTGTGTATCTATCCTGCATTTGGTACGCTGAGGAGCCGTAGCTTCGCATTCCCAGGTTTGGGTAATGGGTGATCTGCTTGCGGTAGGGAGCGTGGCGAAATAGCTTCGATCCAGAGACACTGACCGTGTCCAGGTTTGTGAGGTTCGACATGGCCGCTGACAATAGCTCGATAGCCCTGCCCGTGTTGAGCAGCGCTTGCTGGGCAGATGCTGCGTCTCGCCAGTACCGAAATACCGTGGGAAGTCCCGGTGGACTCGTCGCATAAGTATCCCTAATGTAGGATAGGGTGTCTTTGGTATCGATTTCGTCAACGCCGATGACGAGATGTGACAGGACAGAGGAAAGTTCCGGATGGCGGGAAATATCCAGCAGCGTCTTCAGGCTGTACTCGTCAATCACTGCAGAGATAGTCAGCCTGGCGAAAGTCACCAAATATCAAGAGCCCGCTACTACTACTCACTGAATTGCCTTGTCTTAAAGAACTTCTTTGACCAGAAGGGGAATGCCTTCATTCGAGATTGCCTGCAGGTCAAACGCAGGTCGTTGATATCATGATAGTGCAGATTCTCGAGGACATGGTCCATCAGTTCATTTGGGAGTCGAAGCAGATTTGAATTTTGAGAGATGGTCGGAAAATGTCTGGTTATTTGTGCCGCTATTCACAGTCAGTTGTGCCATCTCCCAAATACCAGAGCTGTACTTACGCTCAGTGATGTTGTACCCAATTGCCTCCCTGTCGTCATGACCTGCCTCTGCACCGAGATGTGTCAGGAGAGGTTGGTACAGGATCGAGAGAACACGCTCAGTGACGAATATCCAGTTGCAAAGTTCAAGAGAGACAGCAAAGTGCTTCCGATTGACGACAAGACTAGGAGTGATGATTGTGAACACGGCTTGATAATCGCATCCAAGGGCCAGATCGTGAATCAAGGAGTGGACAAAATCATCCGTCTCGCCGTCCTGAAGTCCAATTGATGGAGTACCATACAGTCTGCAGGCTTCGAGTAACTGGTGTCTAAGTATGTGCTCAAAAACACTCCACACAGTGTGCCTTGGATTATCGTTGAAAGGCATGCTGGGTTGCTTGGTGGGGAGTGGCCACTGAAGCTGAGATACTAGATGCGCTACCCTTGACGGCCGACACGAAGTTGTTGTCGAGGTAGGAGGATTAACACAAGGCCTTGATGGTCGAAGAAATGGATGATGCAGAATGGAGTGATTGAGGTTGGGTGGAAAGACTCAGCAGACTGTGTGGTCCATGGCTTTCGTAAAGCAAGCATTTTAAATCAACACCCAAATTCTTTCACTTGGGAATGAAGAATTTGTTTTTAGCAAGAACGGCCATTCACCGACCAGGACATCTGCCTCCAACTGCATAAGGGTAGTGGAGTGCCAGGTCAACATGGATGGACAGATGGACTGGGAGCAATTCACTGGGAGCACCAAAGAGGTGAATTCACAGTGAAGTACCTAGGTACCTAGCGTTGCAGGCTTCTGACGACCGATGGAACTTTACCGTTTTCAGTCACGACCACTGCCAGTGATAGACCTTTGGAGACTATTACAGTGAGGCCATTACGACAGTAATTGATGGGTTGATGGGTCACAGAGGATGCATTTGTAGAGTAACAGTGATATATGGAGAGCAGTGTTCTAATGATCTAGATCTTCGTTGTAGCAGTTGACAGCAATGATTTGTTCACACAGTACAAGAGAGAAACTCAGCCGGTATCCTCGTGTAAACTCCCAAGGTCCGGTCCGGTCCCACAGCTCAATGGGGCATGTCCTCATCCTGTGCAAAGTGTTCCCTAGGGTCCGCGTAAGTACTTGAGGTATATAAGCTTGGAAATAATGAACATACCTGGCCCATGGACTCTTGAGCCGTAGGTATTCTCCTTTATAGAAGAATAGAAATGGAATGGCACACATAGGCAAGCTCAAGAACGCAAGCAAGCTGCTGGCCCACTCCACACCGAGGTAGTCGTACATCTGCGTGCCAAATAAGGGAAACCCAGCTCCGACCAAGTTCCTGACCAGAATAACCCCAGCCAAGGCAGAAGCGGCGTATGACTGGTACGAATCGACGACATAGTTGAGAACGGCCAGGATGATGATGTAAATGCCTGCTCCAAAGAACGTGCTTGCGATAATGGGGACGATCCAGTGCACGGTGGGGAAGCTGGTCCAAGCAAACCAGAACAGCGAAATAGGCAGAAGAAAGGTGCCAAACCTAGATAGGTGCATGCGGGCCTCTGGTACGCCCTTGCCGTCGTTTCGAGCGACCTGTTTCAGGTAGTACTGTTCTTGGAGCGGATGGAAGATGGCGGCGACGAGACTTCCGAATAGCAGCCCGACAAACGCTGCACCCCATTCACCTGTGTTGAACTCGTGTCCTCCGTGCCCGAATACGATGGGGAAGGCTTCGTTGAAGAGATAGACGATTCCGTAAATGAAGCCATTGTAGACCGCTGCGGCCATCGTGATTCTAAGAAGGACCGAAGGTCAGTCAAGTGACGGGAAGCGGAGGCAGGGTTCTCACGGTTCAGTGAACAAGAATCTGAAGGGCCGAGTGAGTGTGACGGCGAACAGAGTGGCAAGCCCCTCCTTCCCATCGGAGTTAGCATCCCGTATTGTTCGAGCGGCAGCGAGGCCTTCGGACCGCAGGAGCTTGCGGAGACGTTTGGTCTTCTTGTCAAGGACAGTAGTATGGCGGGTTTCGGGGACCGTGAAGACGAGCAGGATCCAGAAACCTCCCAGTATGGCCATGTAAGTCCAAAAAAGCCACCGCCATCCCTTGATAGTTGCGATATACCCGCTGACGACTAAGGCAAGGGGTGGTCCACCGGTGCTCGAGAGGCCGTAGACGGCCATCGCTGGGCCGCATTCATCTCTTGCCCATAGGTCACTGACGGTGCCGCCCGTATTCTGTTATATACATCATCAGCAGCCATGCCATGTTGTCCAGAAATTTGCTCATGGCAATTGGGAACGGAAACAGCTCACGGTCAACGGTGCACTACCGAAGAAGCCCTGAATCAGACGGCAGGCGATGACGGTGGCGATGTTCGGCGCCATTGCCAGAGGGATCTGGAAGATGACCAGCAGAAGCCAAGACAGGATGTAGACGGGGTTGCGCCCGAAGTATTCGGACATTGGTGCGAGAATGAGCGGTCCGATGGCGAAGCCCAGGATGTACATGGATAGCCCGACGGTGCCAACCTCAGAGGAGACGTTGAAATTGGAGATGAGTTCCTCCTTGCCCGAGCTGTATCCGCCGGCACAGAGGCATCTGTCCATGGCTCGCGGTCAGTCACACCGTAACAAAACAAGGCCGATTTGTTGGACAAGACCACGTACGTCAGGACATTGAGCATGCTGACGAAGCATGTGATATACCATTTCCTCCATGCTGGCCAGTTTCGTGGATTGTCTCTGTCGTTGAATGAGTAGGTGAGATAGACAGGCTGCTCGTCGTCTGGGTGCTCCCTTGCGTGCTGGAGGGCCTCTTCTTCGGTCAGGAAGTTTCGGTCGTGGGGTATTGTCTGCTGTCTTCCGGCGGACCGAGAGTCGGTATGGCGCAGTGACGGTGCAGTCGACGCACGTTCCGAATCCAGCTGTTTCTCCAATCTGGCCGGGTCAGAACGGCCGGGTTTCTGGTGGTCGTCGGCCTGCATGGTTGCTCGGCGAGAGTGTGAAGGCGGAAAGGTGCGATCAGAAAGCTTGGTATCCTTGGCAGGTACAACAGAAGGTCTAGAGCGAGGTCATCTGTGATATGGAGTTTCTGCCAAGATGCAGATCAAGAATTGTCGCAGTGTCTGGGTCATGTCTGTTGCCCAAGAACTGGGGATTTCTTTTTTGTCAGCCGATGTGGGATGCACACCAGGCGCTGTCCCGTAGAAACGTCATTCTTCGGCTGTCATCCTGGAGAATTGTGGTCCTTAGAAATGATGGGCAGGTGCGACCCATTAGCACACTCCAGGCGCAATGACAATCCGAAAGAAGGAAAAGGCAAGAGTGATGACGTTGAGCCGGAGAAGATCGTCCCTTCAACCGAACTCCACCGCTCGAGCCAGGGCGACTCCCTCCGCTGGGAAATATTATCTGCACTGATAACAGTATGCAAAAGAACTTTTTTGACAATTTGAATTGGTGATGATGACTGCGCGTGGCACAAGACCAGTGAGTGATCAGCGGTTCCCCGTCTCTCATTTGATTCACCTGGGAACTTGACCTTCAATGTTCAGCGCTTGTGCCTGCATTTATTCACCAGCTGCTGAGACGTACCTTCCCAAACTTTGTTTTTCTGATACTCGCTTGGAATTAGCCACGCATGAATTCAAGAATCGCATCGAGACTCGAGATCTCAACGGCATTATGGAGTTCCAATGTGCAGGCCACTTGGAAATACCAAAGCAACATTGAGACTTCCCTCTGAGAGTGACAACAAGGTTTGCTCTGCTTTGCCTCGAAATTTCCATGGGAAAAGTATCCCTTTAGTGCACAAAGTGCCCAGAACTCCAGAACTCCAGAATGGTGTGAGTGACCTTCTCACTGTTCGGGTATGGGAACCCATGTCCCCCTGGAAGGTACTCGATCTGCAAATGACTGGACGGTAGCAACTCCAGGATATCCTCAGCTGTCTCCTCTCCTATCACCACACCATCATCTGTTCCAAAGAAGACGAGCAACTTGGAATTGTGCAGAGCTGAATCTGGGCGTGTTCGACCCGAAACCATGTCGCAAACCTTTCTCCACAAATCCACCGCCTGCAGTGGGCCATAACGAATGGTATCCTGGAACGAATGAATATGGCCTTGGTGATGGTCGAACTGCCACTGAAGAAGCGCTCCCATATCAAAGGGCTTTTCCACGCGGGAGGGCGTCATCTCCATTCGACCCTGTCGCCTCTCATTCATGTCGATGTCCAGGGCTCGGCCGGAAGGCGCTACTCCCAAGATTTGTCGAACTTTCTCCCGGATGTCTCCAGCTGATGGTGCAAGGTCGGGCCGATCCATCAGTTGGTCGTCGTAGCCATCCGGTAGCTTGCGGAGGAGACCTGCTGGACCGAGAAGCACGAGAGATCGGATGGATGTGGGGTAGGTAGCGGCAAATGCCAACGAGACGGGTGCGCCGAGGGAGAACGCGATGACTGCAAAGTTCGTGTCGTTTCCCATCCAAGCGATTGGGGAAGACATGACTGCCAAGAGTATTTGCGTTGCAAATAAACGAACATCGTGCCGGCAATCGAGTGGAGTGTCGCTGTATCCTCGACCCCAGAGATCTTACGACGAGCCCCCTTGTCAGCTTTGTTATTTCTTGTGTTATAGGAGTCAACTGGTGAGCATCCCGGCTGCTCCGGCAATATCATCACTGACCAAATAGCATCACTCGGTATCCCGCGAACACAAGGCCTTGGGCAATTTTGGAAAACACTAGGCAGGGAGTGGCATCTCCGTGAACGAAAAGAACCTTCTCGCCATCCACTGGTCCCCACTCATAGACTCGCATAGAGCCATATAATGTTTCTACGTCCCGAGCACCTGGTAGGGCATCGGGCGGGTACGCCAGTGCAGCGGCCTCCTCGGCTGAGATGAAAGGTATCAGCGTTGCTCTAGGGGATTCAATCATATTGGCCATCGCGTGGTGGCGAGCGGTATGGCAGATAATGGTGTTCAGTCAGTTCGAACGTAAAAAGGGCCGGAGATCAGCACATGTGAGCATATTAATTACCCAATCATCCAATGGAGAGAGGTGAGCTCTAGAGCTATGGGATCGCCCGTGAACCCCTGCGCATTGACCACCATCCCAAGTCGAGGTAATCAAGGCCAATCACGAGTAACGACGTAAGACAGACTAGACTGGCTATCTTCTAGATAAGCAGCAGGTTCTCGTCAGTTTGACTTTGGGGCAGAATCTGTCAGACTGATGGCAGGTAGCAGCCACAGGCTACATGTTTGAGAGGCTCGACGAGGCAATATTAGCACAAATATGATGGCCAGCCAATGAAATAAAAAAAGCACTACTGGCTCGAGAATTTGAAAAACAACGCGTCAGTGTGCCATACATCAACATGATAACTCTGTCAGCTATTCCTTATAAGAAACACGTCGCTGTGTCAAGTCTGTGCATACTTTCGGTTCTCTGCCGGTCAAGTCACACGTGCCGAGGCAAACCTTTCGATGCGATTGCTGGAATCATATTCAGCTCGCAGGGCATCCCAGGCTCGGGCCGCTCGAGGTTTGTCGATTGGCTTGTTTCACAACAGCCCCGGTCGCGGTACTCATGTCTCTTGAAACAACGGCTACCAAGCCGACAGAGCTACCTTCGCCTCGGCATGGAAACGGCTTCCGATTTGTGTGCGCGAAAGCACTGCCCAGTTCACACGTCTTATATAGCTCATGCCTTTGCATGACCCCGATCTGGTCGTTTGGACGGCAGTGCATCAGTGTCCTCGAGTCTCACACTTCGACCTGACCATACCAACTCAAGATGGCTGAATTAGTAGGCTTGGCCTCCTCCATCGCCACTCTGGCCGCTGCCGGGTTTCACGTGGCCAGAAAGATATCTACAGTTGCAGACGACCTCGGTACAGCCAGTGCTCAGATCAAGTCGATTGCCGTTGACACCAAGGCGGTGGCTATCATTCTAAGGGACATCGAATTGAAGCTGATGAACGGCAAAGACTCGTGTCGTGAGCTTAATGAAGATACCCGGGATGTCCTCGCCGAGGTCTTGGAGCTGTGCAGATACGAGATTGAGGACCTGGATCTGAACCTGGCACCGCTCAGGGACGATGACCGACGAGCAGACACAGCGGGTCTAAAGCAGAAGGCGAAATGGCTGTTTGATAAGCCCAAAATTGCGGCGAGGCAGGCGTCCCTTGATTCACTCAAGCTGACCCTGAGCCTTTTGCTACACAATGTCCAATTATTCAATGGGGATGGTCTGCAGTAAGTTGCAAAAAGCTCAGGCTTGAGCCGTTTGAAACTTTGAGTTCTAATTTCTACACAGAGAGCCATGCATCGACTATCGTAAGACTGTCCCCAATGAATCGAAGGCGAATAAAACCACAGTGCTGGTACAGCAAGTATATGACGCGGAGCTACCACCTCTGTATCAAATCATCGAGGAGTACCAAGACGAGACGACAGCTCATGAATCTGGAATGGCTCTGGAAAAGACCGAAGGCAGTACGGCGCAACTCGTGCTGTCCGAAGTCAATGATCCGAGCCCCAATTACAGCACACGTCCTCACCAACCATTCATTGACCATCGTCCGAAGCTCATCGAGGTTCAGGAGAAGGTAAGGTGCCTGGCGATCAATAAAAACGAGAGACGAGATGCTAGACGAACGGAGAAAGCCTTGAAAATTGAAGCTTGGAAGGAGAGGAAGCAAGCCAAGCGAAATGCAAGGGCAGCTTGGAGGGAGGCAAGACGTGTGAATCACCCTTGTTCAAACTCCTGTTAGCAATATTATACAAGTACCGGGGGAGCTGCTTGCTTAAAGCTTTTAGCTAGACATTCTGTACTTTACTGCACTTCTATGTCCATATGCACGCGCCAGACTGCGGGGCTGGCAGCCATTCGTGTTTTCTGAAAACGTGTCTCATCCGGGAGCAGTCTATTCCAAATCTCACTCTTGGTGCGGCAATGTTGCCAAGAGCAATCATGATGAGGGCAGGATGTGCCTCGGCACCTACCCGAGCGATATCAGCGCTACAAAGAAATTAACGGTAGGCACACTCCCCAAACAATGGAAGATCCGAGTATAGACAATGGATTCGCTTGTTTGAGGCACAATGCCGGTCTGTCTAATTGAATGTTCACTCGAGCACACACGTGTACAATGCAACCCTCGAGCTCTTTCAACCTGGATCACCTAGTAAAAGGAGAAGAGAATGGCAAACACTTAGCTTCATGTCGATTCATTACACTAATTCAAGGGCGACAATCAAAAACCAAAGGATCAAATTGACTACTGCCTGCGGCCTACGAAATTACAGTTTAAAGAAAATCAAACCCAATCCCCTGGAAAAAGACTAAACACTCACACTTCGTGGAAATACCCCCTACGGACAATGATGGCGATGAGAGTCTCGACGTCACGTGCGTAGTCGAGCAACTCAACCGGAGGCGGCCCTATCTCTTCGGTGCTGATCCAAAAGTTGATACCAGTCTCTTTCAAGAGATTCCCTGTTACGACCGTCTGATCCTGGTTGGGTGGCAGCGGAATTTGAGGTGGCCACGTACCGGTATACTCAACTGTGCAGCCCTGTACGACGACGATAAAGATGTCGCTTAGGAACGGGAATTGAGTTCCGCGGCCCTTTGCAATTGCCAAGGGGATAAGTTGACCTGCGAGTGTGTGCCAATCGTACACAAATCGTATATTAAGACGGCGAAGGGAGTCTGGCAGTCTAAAATCTAGATCAGGGAGGTGAGGACCGATCGGCGCTTCGAGACAGTCACGAATGGTTGACATACGGCCTAGAAGTCCTTGGTCAATAGTCAGATGTTCCAACATCGTGAAAGCACCGAAGTGTGGCACGTCCAAAAATCGCCGCTCTGTAAGGCTCTCGATTTCGACGACAAAATCATCTGGATCGGGGTGCTGCGTGATCAACGTGCTGGTGTACGTTAGCTTCCGAAGACAGTGGTGAACGGCATCAAACATTTTCGCGTTGGGGAAGTCAGGGACATTCGCACCCGTGTAATCCGACCTCCGCCGATGGAAATAAAGCTCTTCGAGACAGGGAAACTCGTGCAACACCCGTGAAAAATGGTGTAGGCGTCCAGGTTGCTCTGCCATCAGAACCAGCTTACGCAGGTTGGGGTAAGACGGCGGCGAACCCGCTGGGATGCGACGGAATAGTGACCAAGATAGTTTACGCTCGTCATTTTGGAAACCGCTGAGATTTGGGAAGTTGAGGATCAAGTTCTCCATCTGAAGTCTCGGGGCGATGTTTACGAACAATATATCCCCCGTCGACTCCGGTATTCCCAAGGTTCTCACTGAGGGAAGGTTCGCTATGGCATGGTCCTGCAGGTTGAACACTCGCTGCGCGATGATTGGGTCCATCATGAGCCTTTGAAGGTTCGGGGCGAGCCCGACGAGAAGTAATCTGATTAGCCAAACATCAAACTTGGTACAATTCTCCTCTGCCTGGAGCGGGTCTTCCAGGATCCAGAGTTCCCCTTCTAACCAAAAGGGGTCCTGTTCAAAAATTGATGGAGGGCGGTCTGTGGTATGATCGGGTAGGTTTAGCAAATCCTTGACGAAATCCGGGACCGGAATCTCGAGAGCTCGACTAACTCTCCTAAAAAGGCGTAGTCTTCTCTTGGTGATCCCGGCTTTAAATCTGAGAGTGAAGTTGCGTATCGAGAGGAACTTGAGATGTGCGTGCAGCTGCCTGTAATTTATTAACCTCTCCAACAGTTCAGGGAGGGCACTGTTGTGGTAGCGGTAGGCTAAATCGACATCCCGAACACGTACAGGATCACCCGACCACAAGTGACGATCTGCGAAATTTGGGTCGCATGCCATGATAAATGAATGGAATCGATGTCCATTTGCAACAGTAAGCAGATGCTTACTGCAGACTGCCAAGTTTCCCAGGTCGCGTTGAAGCTCCCTTGCTTCATCCGTGGAAGGAATCGCTCCATCCTCGATGGAACAGTGCGGGCACATGAAGCTCGCGACGTGCGTTTGTATCTCTGATGGTAGCCTCAGAAAGTCGAAATATTCATTTTCTTGGTTTCGGGCTCTGGTGGCCGAGTGCCTAGACTTGACATTCCCCATCTTTGCGTTGAGTTCCAGCAGGGGGTTGGATGTTCGTCGGTATCTGATGGTAATGGCTGATTGGTGTGTCTTGCAGGTGACTCCTTTGACGTGCCGTTTTGATCGAACATGGATAAGTCAGCATTTGGGAATAGAATGATTTTATAGGCGAGAGTATGTCTGGATTTTAAAGTGATGATTTGTCCAGGGGAGCTTAATTTGACATTGAATACAACCTGGAACAAAGCCCTTGTGTAAGACAATGGGATAGTTATTTGAGAGCTAGGACACAATGCAATGGAGGTTAAAGCCGGCGAATCCCGCGATCAAAGGCATTGAGAATTACGGCTCCAGCAGGACGGCAAGGCAGTTCCGAAGTACATTTTGCTTGGCCTGTCTCTACAAAGTCCCTGGTCAATATCCGATTGTGTGGAAAGTCCACACGACTACCAAAAGGAGGGGTTCTCAGCATGACTATATTCAGGAATTTTGCAACCAGCTCCGAGACTCGGAATCGGTGAACATTGTCATTGTAATCATTGCCGATAGCAATACTATATAGGTTATGCGTGAATGACACCTCGGTTTATGACAGTCGTAATACTAGTATACATATCTTTTCAGGGTCTATCCTGGAATATGTTATGATCTTCTAAGGGATTTATCTTCCTTGTACACAAAGCCATTATGGTAGAAATTGTTAGTTACACTCCATACATTTGACAAGCCCTGAGGTTTGGCCTAGTTCTCCACAGTCTTTGCAGCTTCCCAATAATTTCGAGTGAACCGCCATATCAGGGAAGTCTCCCCAGAGGCTGGATGGCCTTTGGGGTTTACCTGTCTCTCTGCCTTTTCCCCAAGCCCAACTGATTGCATGAGTCTTCTCCATGGCTCATTCCTGGTGTCTGTATCGCAAGAAGCTTGCACTGCCCCCAAATCATTGAAAGCATATTCCACCATCCCGACGAATGCCTCTCGGCCATACCCTTTCCGCCGATATTTGTGGTCAATTTGCGCGCCGATATCCACCTCCAAAATATCCTCCTTGCCCTCGGCCTGGCAGCTGGAAGGACCGATCCAGCGGAACTCATTGTAGCCACCGATGCCAATGAGCCTTCCGGAATCCCGGAGCAGGAACACCAGAAACGCATAGCGGCCTTCTATATTCGCTTTCTGCCAGTTTGAAATACGACGCTTGTAGACATCCGGATCGCTGGAGTCTGCATTACCGTAGGGGTTGTTTTCCGGATTGCCGCGAAGCGCAGCAATGTCCGACGCATCCCCGTGCGCGGCAGTGCGGATGACAAGACGCTGGGTTTCGATTCTGTGTGCCTCACGTCGAGTGGGGTGACTTGGATCGTCCATCTTCCTCCACAGAGACTTTGCTGAATGCGGTGCTCAGGCAGCAGGTACGAGAGCTGGGAAAGGGGAATATAGGAACTTATGAAGAGCTTGGGCCTGAATTGAAGGAAATGGGCCGCACGGAACGCGTGTTAGTACACAGTCACAAGCCTGCCTGATAAGGTAAACCAAGGAAGACCGAAATACAGCCCGTGACAGGGGAACGAGGGACAGGGTACTAAAACATTGAATGTTGGGTCTCCACTTCACACTTGACGCACGTTGCCACACTAATGCTTATCGGGCAGTTGCGTTATGTGAGAAGCCCCCAACTGCAGCACTCACCTTGGCAACACCAACAGTTTCGGTCCTCTGGATGGGCCGGATCACACCTTTGCGGTACAAGTCGTCGACAGCCTGCATGATCTCCACACCGAGGGCAGGCTCCGATTCGAGTATGGCGAAGAGGCCCACCGAGCAGTACGAGGCGTTGTATGGGAGCGTCTCCGCGCCTGGCCGTGCGGTAGGAGTGGCGGTTCGTGGGTCGGCTCGGCCAACATCAACCAAATGTCCCAGGGGCGATAGGACGCGCGCCATCAAATCAAACAAATCGTCCCGGGCTGTAGCACTGACGATGACATCGAACGTCCCCTTGCCTGTCAGCTTCGCAGTGCGCCGCAGGGCAGCCATCTTGGCGGGAGTCGTGATGACATGCGCAGTCGGCATGGCCAGCTCAAGCTCGTCCGTGAGGACCCTGGCCTGCTCGGCCCAGTCAACTATGGCGAAGACGTTGGCGTCCCTGGCCCTGGCGATAGTGATGGCCGCCAGCCACAAGCTGCTGGCCCCGGACTGGAACATCACCGACTTTCCCCTGTTTAGACGCGCGACACGGCCGAGGGCATAAATCGCCATCGCATACGCCAGAGGCATCGACGCCATCCGGGCCAGATCGTCACCAGCCCTGATCTTGCGCGCGAGAGCAGCAAACACAGCTGTATGGGTACCGAACTGGTCCCTACCACGGTGATGGTCCCGGCGTACTCGGATGAGGGGTGGTTGCCGTCCACGCGGGCGGTCCCGTGGTCCAGGTCGCGCGGACTGAACCCGACGGCCGACACGGCCACCTCGATGTGGCCCGGCAACAGCGGCTAGAGGAGCTCCTGATACGGCACAAAGTACTACGAGTTCGGCACGTCCGGCGTCTCGAAGGCGGCTCTCACGGGGCAGGCTGCCGAGCGGTAGCATCTCTGCCTGTATACCGCGCCCACAATCCATGCCTATGGAATGTTGTGAATGGAAACCCGCGTGAGGCAGGTGGTGTTCGACCCACATGCAGCCGTCGTGCCACGAGAAGTTGGCGTCTCGACGGTTCCCGTCGACGAGCTCATCCGGAGGTGAGTCGTGATGCTCGCCTCCCAGGCCGAGCATCCTCTCCCGGTAGGCGACGCACCGGGCGAGCTCCCCCACCTCGCCCGCGCCGACGTCGATCGACACGTATTCGACGGCCGGGTTCTCGTTCTGCAGCACGGAGAGCAGGATTGGGATCGGGGCACCGTCGGGGTTGCGCCCCTTGGAGACGCCACAGCTCGTCAGAGCGACCAGGTACGACGCGTTCCGCGCCAGGTGCTGCCAGGCGCGGGAGGCCTGCTCGCTTGTGTTGACGAGGAGGTGTTCCTCGTCCAGGAGCGCCACCACGCGGGACTCGGGCCGGAGGCCAGCCAGGCTGTCCAGGGTCCTCGTTGAGAGGATCTACAGCGCCCACCATCCTCCGTCGATCCAGCTCCTCCAATATAACACGCGGGTTTTCGATTAAATCCTGAATGGTTCGATGAATATATACAGTCCTTGTATCAAAAGTGATGGAAGCCGAAATTTTGCCAGCCAGCGTCGGGCCGACCTTGAACGCGTCGGGCCACCCCTTGTTCAAGGTCGCCCCACCTCCCTGTTTCTGTGCGCCCACCCTATGCTTAAAATTGGAAACAATCCTCTAATATTTTAAGATATTTATCCAGTCTATCTATCCATAAGAACCTCCCCTTATACTAACCTTCTCTAAGCAGTATTTTATGGTATAAATGTCTCTGTGCTAAGTTGCAGCTAGAGAGTTAGAGGGCTAGGGCTATTAAGATTTTAGAAGTATTTTGAAAAAAAAGACCAATTCTCAGTAAAAATTAGGAATCAGTTAAGTTAGCTTAAATTATACATTTGTTTAGGTGGGATATACACTGTTTCTGTTGTATAGTGTGGATATATGGAAACTGGGACGTGGGGCGACCTTGAACAAAGGGTGTGCCGATGCTGGCTGAGAGTTGTGGTGGTGCTGACGGCTTGTGCTCGGCTATCAGCCCCGGAGGATTGCATTTCTCTTGCATCAGAGCAATAAAAAGCAGCAGACGCATAACATCCTTGAGCTATGCAGCCAAATATCTTGGCGTGTCTTGATAATGTCGAAATATCTTACATGCGTCTTCACACGGCCAATCATGGCATCGGCAACATGCTGTGTAACAAGACACAGTGAGTGTGAGCTGACGAGAGCTTTCTGACCGTCACATAGTTCCTCATATGTACTAGCCGATATCCCAGACCCAGATTAACATACATATCTGCGCTAGTATGAGAAGCTATATCGCGAGAGCGTTTAGCGACCTGATACAACAGGAAGAGCACAATGCGAAGACGATTGGTATTGTCGTGTATACCTGGTATACGAGAAAACAAAAGTACACCAAGCTGAGGGAGAAGCTGGAGTCCTCACATCTTCTCCAGCGAGTGAGTCACCTTTGTCTTCGCCGTGAGGAATATTGTGTAACCCCGAGAACCCCTGCAATCACTGTACACGCCTCCGACGACCGCAGGAGTGTGTCTTGTACTACCACCAACAAGTAAGCCCGTCAGCCGCCAACCAGGCCCATCCGGGTTCTGCAGACGATTTTGTTTAGTCTCTATGGGCAGCCAAGCACCAATCATGTTCTTCTCGTTTGATTACCGATCGGGGAGAAGTGGGAGCTGATCACGAGGAGACCCTCAGACTGTAATAGAGCCTGTGCTGTGAGCCCGTCGGCCCAGAAATCTACAAGCATCGGCCCGCATTCTGAGGTTTTTCGGCCAACCCTGGGATGGGTTACCGATACTTCGCCTCATAGGAATGATTCGAGCAATCAGTAGGTGTAAGCCATGAAGCCATTTCTCAGCCACACTTACGTGTTTTCGCTGCTTCCCGGCATCATTTTGCTCCGACCCAGCCCCCAAACTCCGTTGGAGTTCCCTACTCCTTCATGAAGGGTGCGCCACTTCCCACAAAGATGAGGAATGCATGTTGTTCAGGAGCGAAGGGAAATGTCAATTCTTACCACGTGGGGGCTATCAATCAGCGTTGCCATACAATGACGGTGCGTGAGCCCCTGAGGATTAAATACATCCTCAAGGGAAATGATAGACTTGGATCTGGAGGATTTCGCCTTAATCGGTGATGCCGCATGCAAATTTAGCTCATAAAACCGCTGCCTTGATGTGAGGACTGGCACACAGGCAAGTCATCACTGAAACTTAGCAGTCACTCAACCCACCGGCAAATTAAATCAGGGAAAGATAGCTGGACCAGATAGATTGATCACTCCGGGATGTCAAGAAAGACCCCGGGTCAGGGAAGCATCCCAAATAACACCAACATCGTGTAGTGAGGTTATTCGGGCTATTAGTTACTCCGCATAGACGCCGAGCTCCACCATTCCTGAACTTGATCGTGATGACCCGCACACTTACGCATCTCGTGTTCCTTCACATGTCAAGTATTTTTTTCCCTAGTCTTGATAAGTGAAGAGATAGGGTGCACGGTTTCAGATAGTAGTTGTATAACACACTCCTTGTACTAGCCATCTCAGGCCATGTCTTCCTAGATACATGGCCAGGATGCCGTCACGCGTGGAATCGTCGGTTGGCGAAGGTCAGAAGAAGGTGGCCTTATTTCTGAGTATAGCTGACATTATTTGGGCTGTTTATTCCTAGGTAACAGAGGCTCAGAGCTATTCCTGGGGGTGCCGTCGCTTTTAGCCCATTTCTCCCCTTCCTCACGTCGCTGCGTCATCCGAACGGCCCGCCATATTTAGGCACAATTCTTTCACTCTAGAGCTTTGATTGGTTATTGAATGCATATTTCAGCCAGAGGCCTGGCCATATGCAGGGACCAGATCCAGCTCAGCCCTATCTGCTGATCTCAGCCTCATCCACGTGCGCCTCGCCTTGGTGTTCCTTCAGGCCTAGACCATCTCGTGAACTCATGAGTTCCTAGCCTGTGCCACAGTGGCTTCGGCCTAAGTTGTTATCCAGAGGCTATTTACACTAACCTTACGATCCTACAAGGCAGCACTGAAAGGATGCCGCCCCGTTCCAAGTCGAGGAAGACGCAGGATGTTGGAAGATTGTGGGATTATTCTGGATGGAAGTGTGAGAGAGGTTGCTGGCTGAGTATCAGGCCGCTCTGATTTCATTATCAGTCACACTGAAGCACAGGTTTGCTATATAATGTCGGTTAAATCGCCTTCACTTTCAATACGAAGCTTCATCAACCACTCTTCTTCTTCGTTTCCCCTCGCTATCACCGTTTTCCCATTACAATGAAGGCTTTTGTTTCTCTTCTGTGCGGTCTCGGCCTGCTCCAGACGTTTGTGACCGGTGCCAGCATTCCGAAATACTTTGAAGAATTCCCAACGACCCGTCGCACCATATCCAGTGCTCAAGTCCAAGCAGAACTTGGTCAAGAGGTCTCCGACACTACTGTCATCTATGGACAAGAGGACGCTGGTTTCGCTGAGGCCACCACAAGATGGAGCAGCTTTGCCATGCCTCATATCCAAGTTGTTGTCGTGCCTAGAAAGGAGTCCGACGTTGCAAAAATTGTAAGTAGAATGCAGACTTTCATCAAAGCTGTCTCTGGCTTACAATGAATTCAAGGTGAAATTCTGCAATAAGATGAGCATCCCTTTCTTGGCGATTAACCGTGGCCACGGGCATTCCGCAAGTCTCAACACCTTCAACGGCATTCAGATCAACATGGGAAAGCTTGACCGCATGGACATCCAACCCAGCGGCAAGTCTGTCTGGTTTGGTGGTGGCGTCTTTGGCGGCCCAGTCTCGAGATACCTTTGGGATCGTGGTTACGTTACCACGCATGGATCCTGTGACTGCGTTGGGCTGGTAGGTGCCGGCCTCGGTGGTGGCCATGGGCGGCATGAGGGGCTTTACGGTATGGTTGTCGACAACATGCTGGAGCTAAATGTTGTTTTGGCCAACGGCACCGCTGTTCGCGTCAGCTCGACGAGCCACAGCGATCTCCTCTGGGGAATGAAGGGCGCCGGCCACAACTTTGGGATTGTTACGAGCTTCGAGATGAAGATTTACCCTCGAGGACCAGACACTTGGCACTACCACAACTACATCTGGACCGGCGACAAGCTCGACGCTGTTTTCAACGCCCTCAATGATCTTCACGGGAACGGCGCCACTCCTCCCAACATGGCCGTCAACTTCGGGAACACTGCTATGAACACCGACATTGATGCTAAAGCACCTGTCATGACCTGGAGCTTTGCCTATCGCGGCAGCGCTGAGGAGGCCGAGGCTCTTCTCGCCCCATTCAACGCAATCGGCAGCGCATGGGACCAGTCCGGCGACGTGCCATACCCGCAGGTCGCCACCGCCCAGAGCACCGGCGAGTCTGACTTCGTCTGCACGGACATGCACGAGATGGTAGTCTCGACCGCAGGCACGAAGGTCTACAACCTGACGTCGGAGCGACTCATCTACGAGGGGTTCAGGCGTCGCGCCGCCGCCGACCCAGCACTCGTCGCGGGCGCGAGCATCGTTCACGAGGGCTACTCCACGGCCGCCGTCACCGCGCAGAACGCGGACGACACGGCCTACCCCTTCCGCGACGACCACCACCTCATGCTGTTCAACGCCATCTCCTCCCCGGGCAACGAGACCATGAACGACGCCCTGCGGGAGTGGGCCGACGAGGCCAGAGACCTGTGGAACGCCGGTGAGCCTGGGAGGAATGTCGACGCCTATGTCAACTATGCCAGTGGCTACGAGTCCGTCGAGGAGCTGTACGGCCATGAGCCCTGGCGCCTGGAGCGACTTCGCGGCCTCAAGGCCGCCTATGACCCCAACAACCGCTTCCGTTACTTCAATCCCATCATCAGGTCCTAGACTTACTCTGTGGAAATGGGCAGGCAGTGCTGCAATATAAATCGACTGAGGCTTTGCATGGTCCTACCTTTCACTTCTTGTTATACTTTGCAGGCCGCCTTCTGTCCTCGGCTTTTCATCTTCATTCCTCCATACTCATTTCCTACTTTTACGAAACATGTGCTCGAACGGGTACGAATGCGGTCGCAGTACTCAAATTTTGCATTCGTTGGGAGAGGACACAATATTTAATCAGGGCTGTTGGAGTTACATAGAGGAAACATCGGCAAGTGCGAACATATCAAAGCCGGTTTCAAACAGCAACTTTAGAATCTGGGGAAAGAATTCCTTTATAGATTAGATAGTCCTTCATATCCCATATCTTTTGCGTTACTTTCCTTCTTCCCCCCCCCTCTCGAACGTTGCGGTCTAGACTATATCGTACACAGTCAGGCCACCCATGTTTCAGTTCTGGCCGTCCCACCGGGGTCTGTCCGAATAGGAGAGCCGAATGAAAACACCGTCGTAGAATTGCAATAGTGCATTAACGAATCTACGGCGCCCAGGTTCAGTACATGCGCCACTGGCATCTTGTTGGTGCCGTCCAAGTGTTACTCAAAAGTTACAGAACAGTGAAAAGAAATGCAGTCCAAATGCTCCGTGAATTGCAGACCTAAAGCAGGTTTTGAGTACGGCGAGGGCTAATTCTCAGTCTTCTGTTGCCATGGGACCCGGTCAATGAAAACAAGATCAAAACTACAGCACCTGTGAGAGATGTTCTCCCTGCAGCGTACTCAGGTACCCTAGGATATCTGCCACGTTCCCCTTTCTCCCAAGAGCTTTTCCCTCCAGCTTCCGGAGCACAATTCGCCGCCACGCCCACCGCTTCTAGGACCGAGTCTTGTGTTCATCCTCTCTCCACCGCCAAAGGACAGGAGGTTCCCAAGGTGTTTTCCCAAGCTGGCCAAACGAATCTCCTGGGCCACCCAGTCTGAGTCTTCTGGGTGCCCCATATCATGATCACCTGTCGTATCTCAGAACCTCGTCCCAGTACTGACCCATGTCGTAGATCAATAGATTCATTTCATTCATGAACGCAGGATCCCAGGAGTTTGTCTTGTTGTTCCACTGTGTACATGGAGGAGTGGGGCCTGTATATCCGTGACCGGGAATGCGGGTCCTGAATTCTCTGCATTGGAATATTGCCAGGTCCAGGTGGCGATATTGCCACACGGTGTCTTGTAGCTCTGTCGCGAGGTGGCCAGATAAAGCGACATGACGGGCTATGAGAGTGCCACTCTCAGTCGTCAAAGGACAGCAGGGCCTGACTGGGCCCTTAACACGATGAGAATAGAAGGACGCATCCTGCTGCTGCAAGATGCTCCTCTCGGGTTTCCTTCGCTTGTCGAGGTCCATGCATAGATGGAAGGGCCACGAGCTTCCTAAGAACCGAGCGCTGAGTGCCGTCAGTTTTGGCATGTTTGGTAGGCATGCCACAAGCCCCCGAAGCAAATCGTTGCATACTCGGACCTCGGTGTTCCATGTCTTGCCATCACGATCGTCATCGTCGTCGTAATCGTCCAAGATCCCAGCCAAATCCATCTTCTCCAGATTGGGCCACACTGAATGGCTGGCTAACGACAGGAACTGAGGTGGATCGATGAGACAATGCATTCGCAGGCGTACCAAGCTTTGGCTCCAAAGGGCAACCTGTGGGGCCACAGAGTGTGCGATGATGATCTGATTGTTTCGATCATGTATCCAATGATTTCGTGAGAGGCTCTGGCAGATCTCCAGCTTGGTCAGATTCGGGTTGGTCGCATGAGAACCAATCATCCTCCCTTTAAATCAAGGTTAGCTGACCTGAAGTGGACATGTGGTGGGCACCTTGTACGTACTGCGGGTCTCGAGGATGGTGTCTTGCAAATTGGATGAGGATGGCATAGCAAGCTGTGCACTGTATAGGTTGGGCATCTTCTCGTGAAATGTATTCACTGTGTAGTGGCTTAGATTGAAGGCGTCCAACTGGCCCGCCCATGCATACATCCTTCCAATGGCTGGCACCTCGGGCAGATTCGTGAAGTCGCAATCGTCGCTAGACACAGTAGTCCGTGGTAGAATCTTGGGGATGGATATGTAGATGGATAGTTTGATGCGATAGTTTGTTCTCTCAGCAGGAGTCCAGTCTTTCATGGCATTGAAAAGGCGAGAGACAGAGTCCGTGATATCTTGGTGGGGTTCAGGCCGTGTCGAAGCGAGGGGCCCGAGGGGCCTGTAGCGCTTCTCGAAGTTGAAGGAGATCCGTCTGAGAAGGCCATGGCGCTTACCGCAGTAGCTTTCAAAGTTATGAAGATCCTTTTCCCTTATTGTGAGGTCCCTGAAAAGAATCCGCTCGACTACTCGATTCCAGTCTGAGTGGATGTTTGCGTAGGGAGCAAGGCGAATTTGCAGTCGAATACAGCGCTGAACAGCCTCTTCAATGATCTGGAGGCGCAGCTCCAAGGGGAGCTGGGGAAACATGGGGAATCCCATGGTTGATGATTCCATACTCCAAGATTTCGATGTTGCTGGGTATCACAGCTATGTGCAGAAAATACCTAATTGGTAGAGGGGCTTGGTGAGGTTGCCCTGAAATGTAGTTGGGGTTGATGGAAAACTTTCAAGGAATGGGGGTTGGAAGCTCCTGCTGCTGCTTTGGCTTTTTAAACTGGAACAGAATTGAAGTGAAGTGTGAAGCTCATTAATTGGTTCTGTCTTCACAAGTACATATACACATTCACTGCTGAAGGTGCCTTCTTAATTTTAAACCCTGTGTGATCATTATAGTTCTTGTCCTTTTCCATTCTCAAAGTCTTACTCGCCCATGGAATTTAGAATTCACAGTAACATCTGGGACGAGTTGACAAAATTTGGAGGATGATCAACTTACCCATTCACACCTTCAAGAAAGAAAGACTCTGTTAGATACCACTGCAAGTTCACCTATGCAGAAGCCAGACACAACAAGCTTTAGGTGAATTCCGGTGGTAGGAAGGTGGACGGCGGGTGATTTCGATGGCATGGGGAATTGAGGACCATTACTTCCAACCTCAATAATCGAGTGGCTCCCTCAAGGTCAGGATCGCTCGGCTGGGACTCGCTGGTAGGATACGTGACCTCTCCTTCATCATGATCCTCATTCTGTCGGCTTGGCAGCGAGCTGGTCCGGAAAGCAACTGCCGCTTCGTGTTCGTGAGATCAAGATACATCACTTTGTTTGAGGCCGTCAGAGCGAAACAGAAAGCATGGCTCTTAATAAACTTTGGCATCTTTCCTTGTCTTTGTCCTACAAAGGATCCCAGGTCTGATAGGGTTTGGCGCCTGTCTGGTGCGCCACGCATGCATGTGCATTGTGACATTGCTGACAGCGGATTCTGCCTTGGGGGTTCTAGCGTTATTATTCAAAGTCATCTCATTATTGGCTATATATTAGCTTCACCCTCTGGAGTCCTCTCTCTTCAATATCCTGACGCCGTTTGGCATCAACAACTGTTAAGGTATCTCGGCACTTGCCCTGTCCCGCTTCTGTTCGACCAAATGGTTCAACACTCTTCCCAGTCACCGTGGATAGCCTGTTCGCACGGTTCACATCAATATTGACGGAATTTGGACCATTAATCATCAAAAAAACAAAATACATTTTTTCTATAGTAGGGGGTGAAGTCCCCTTGATGGGTCTAGACATAAAGGTTGATCCAGACTCAGAACAGTTCACGGTCCTCCTCTCGAGTCTTCCCAGTGATGCTTCCCCGAGCCAACCTTGCCCTTCTACGATGCGCGCTCCGGTTGAATAATAAAGAGGCCTTCCGCAGCTCAATGGCTACCTCTACTCCTCGGACCAAGCCCCTCTTCCACTCCTCTGAAGGTTGCCTCCTCTGCGAGCGTACCAGGTACAACCTGTGCCGTGTATTCCAGTTCAGTATTGGGTGCTGTGGGGTATTTCCCACCCCCATGAGGATATGTGACTATTTTGTGGGTGTTTGGCGGAGAGCTGGTAGTTCAACTCGGGTTGATGGGCTGCTCTTTCCAAGACTGCTGCTGAGATGCCACTGATCTTGATCCCCCAAGTACCATAGTCCTTCGCGATGCTCAAGCCATTAGTAGATGGGGTGAGCGAGACCTAGCCCATTCTTTTCTCACAACTCTGCTACACGCTGCCCTTTCATTCTGTCGCAGGCTCGTCATCCTGCTTGGGCAACACGACCTCCAAGGCCAGACCATGGTGCTTCCACGCCGCTGCCTGCACAGCCGCCACCGCGGGTCGAATCGTGTCTTCAAAAAATATCGTCCAGAATTTCCGGATGTTCTTCGAGACCGGCAACCGGTAACACTCGTCGGAGACCGTCAGCTCGCTTGATCCGCTGCACAATCGCAATTTGATTTTGATGTCGGGAAATCGGCGGTCTAAATATATCAGCTTGATGCACACTTCCCTGATACTAGGGAGTGAGACTAGAGCCACAGCCATTGCGCTCAGTATATCAGCCAGGTTCTGACCTCCCCCGGCGTTCAATGGGCTGGGCATGGCCAGTGGGTAATAACAACCACCGAGACTGAGCACCTGAAGATTCGTCCATGCTGTTATCCCGCTGGTATGGCCAACAGTGGGAAATGTGCGGAGAAAGTCGGCTATGTACCAGACATCATCAATGTGCAGATGCTCGATCCTCTCGCTCCAGCTCGATGTCCATGGGACAAGAACCGATGGTAGAAGCGGTGCTCCAACAGTTTCACCCACGCGTAGCGTCTTCAGGGTGGGACAGGTGTTGAATTGTGGTGCTGTGTTTGTAATTAGGCCCAAAATTCAAAGATGTCTTGTGCGTAGACATGTACACACATAGTAGATGGTTACATTGAGGGCTGGCAATTTTTGAACTTACTGATGGTGACACCCGCTCCGAAGATGGAAGTACTGCGGATGAATTTGTGTTCCATGGAAGTGCTGCGGATGTTTGCGTGTTCCAGATTTGACATCCGACTAGCAAGCGACAGTGAGGAGGATGGGGTGAGATACAAATGCCGTCGTGCAGGTGACAGATCCCCCCGTCGAGACCTCTTCTGCACGTCAAGTTGGCCAAAAGGACCCTGTACGAGAGTTCGGATGGCATTTGTTGGAGGAAGCTGTGAGAAGTCACAGTCAACAGCCTGATGAGGAAAATGCTTGTGGAGGCTGAGATTATCATGGTCAAGTGGTATCATGATTTGTATTTCGAGCTCAATCCCTGGCTTCGTTGACTGTGAAACAGCGTGTTCTCCAGAGTCCAAACTCTTCAAAATCCGGCCAACAGATTGGACAACGAAGTCTTTGGTTCTCAAAAAGACTGTGGCTTTGCCAGTATCTTCATGGCCCTCCCCACTGGGTTGAATGCTCGCATTGGTGATCCAGATTAGAAGGGCAATCTTGGACAAGGAGTCGCGACGACGTTGATTGAGCCACAGAAGCAATGTAGGTAGGTCGTCTGTGGTGAGGTACAGGCTGCCAAAGAGCTTCTCTTCGGCCTCCACCTCATGCTGCCACTCGCTGTGAAGACCTCCTGCAAAGGGAGCCAGCTTTCCCGGCACAGTCTGCTTTCGGAAGTCCGCTAGAAATTCGTGGATGACCTTGATTCTCCTGCTGCTTGTTAACCACCTGCCATTGGTCACAAAGTGGGTTGTTCTGGAGTATTCCAAGACATGACAAACTGGAAACTGGAAAATGGGGACAATGGTGCTTACAGCTCAGCAGGCAGGTCGGAGTAATGGTCAAATTTGGCCAGGGCTTGTTTGTCGGCATCCATATCCCCTGCAAGAGACATGGTGGTCGTAAGACTGAAGGGTGTTGGGTGGAGAAGTTGATAAGGCGCAAGTGCAATTCTGTGTAGAATCAAGAACAAGATGAATCCGGAGCTGGTTGATGGAAAGGATAGGAGGAAGCCTGTTGCAGATTGAGCTGTTAAATAGATGCGTGGGCGGTCTGAAAGCGTCTGCAGTGGCGGCAGAATGCAGTGAACGAGGGCATTCACATAGGTTCACTTCACACCATTTTTCTATCTTATCGGCGGTCGGCCTAGACAGCAGCCCTGCTTGGGTTTTGAGAGTTCAAGGGTTGCGCATCAAATCAGTACTTTGAAGTGAAGTGGAAATTTCTTTCAGCCAACCCTCAGCTCTGCGAAAGCAAGATTCTATGGTCGGAATTGCGGGAGGTAGCAGGCGAGAAAGGCAAACTTGGACTAGTATTTTGCAAAGAAGTACCCTGTTATCGACATTGTGTACTATTAAACACTAGGTGTTCGAGTGTTTACCGCTGTATGAAGGGACCATATATTACTCTATAGGAGGATATAACGGATTAAAGACGAAACCAGTTTGCAAAGAAGTTCTCATTGTCTTGTGTCTGGGACCCTCCAATTGTTAATCTTTTAAATCAACCACAAACCGGCTCTCAAGCTCGTCTACGGAATCACGGAGTCATGACATAACATATTGACGCAAACTTCAAAAGCAGCATCAACACTGACCTGGGACTTGAGTTCGCTCATGTGCTAATTGTCCTGGCTGAAATCATATTTGTATCAATTAAAGCCCCTAGCTTTCCAGTTGCTCAATATCAATAGGTATCCAGAGTGTCAAACAAATACATCAACATGACCGAACGGTCTCCTTTCCGTCCGCTCCTCATTTGGGCAACCGGCGGGCTAGGGCGCCCAACAACTTGGAAGAGCTTGGAAGCTTTGAGTGACACGGTGAGCTCTCAGGGATTGGACACAGCCGTTAGCCAATCGCGAGCTTAAGCACTCTCTTTAGCTGCTTCTGCCTTCTCAAGGGGGTCATCTGCCGCGGAAGTCGCCTCAGGATCAATGTCATCTCCTCCGGCGTCCGCGATGGCCTCGTCCAGTGCCGCTTCGCCCTTCAGCCCGTCCTGAGCAGCCTGTCCGGTCTCCTTCTTCGCCTCGGCCTTTTCGAGGGGATCTCCGGCTGCAGTAGTCACCTCGGGGTCTGCAGGGCTCATTGTCGTTAGCAATGGGCACTCCGCAAGCTCGTCTCACCATACTCAACGCTCACCTTTGGTTGGAGCCATTGTCAATAGATTAATTAACGATGTAAGGTATTGATTGAAGTTGATTTAAGAGTAGAGACTTTCAAACTTGAAACTCGATATAAAATGGATGGAGTCTTCTTTTAAATGCTTCCATCGACGTTGATCACTGCGTATTACTTGCAGAACAAGCCACCAAATTGTCAGTCATGCGCCACGTCGGTGTGTGGCGTCGACAACCCATCGTCATTTGAGGTCACAAGCCTGCTTGAATGTCCAATGGTAATGCAGTGACGTCAAATCGAGCACATCGTCTTTCATTTAAGGAGGGATTTGGGAACACCCGATTGGCGACCTAATCTACATCCCTCCAAGCTTGGCCCAGCTATGCGTTCTAGCCGCAGCCACCGCGACAGTAGTCCCGCGATCATTGCCCAGCATAGCACTCCGTCCAAAAAGCTACCACCTCCTCGACCCGCCTCATAGTCCCAAAATGCTCTTTTCTCTTGGTCATGTAACGACATGCATTACTGTGGTTTCTGTACCTCCCCCTGTGTTCTTCACTCTCTGGTCATCAATATGCCAGACTTGCGCGGACTCTAGGTATGCATTGCTCGTGTTATGTGAAAATGAGCGGAACTTGTGATGGTAAGAGCTTCCTCGAAGCCTGGTGGGCGTCTGCATCCATGGTGTTGACCGAACGGCAGTCCCCGGGGACCTGCTCTCGAGATCTCTCCTCACGGTTTACCGACCAAGGGACACAGCTTGCAATGCCATTGGCTTCGTGCAGTTTCCTGCCACTTGTCTACCGTCTCCGGCTGTGGCTTGGGACCCTGCAAGAACAGCCATCCGTCGCGCAGCGCCGAGCGGTCATCCCGTGGCGGTATCTCCATGTAGACGATGACACTATCCTCGTAGCAACGCCCGTTCACGTAGAAGTCGAACACTACGTTGATGTCGAGTCTGGTTATCTTTGGCATTTGTGGTAGTGCCTGTGTGACGGAGTCGTGGAGCTCAGCCGCGAAGGCAGCGTCTTTCGAAACGTCGAGGTCGGAATGTCCCGTGACGACGAGGATTCTCATGTTGGGCCACGCTGGGGAGCTCTGCTGCGTGTTTCCTTTGGCGCCCCATGACTCTTTCAGGAAGTATGGCACGTCGACTATGTGCGTGAGGTATAACTCTTCGAGTTTGCACGTCATGGCAAAGGTGGATTGGCTCAGATGTAGCGAGGGGGGGCCGCGCAACCCGAGCTCGGCCATTCTGAGCTCTTTCGGGGTTGATTCGAGATAGAGTAGCTTGAGCTTGGAATCTTGAAAGCGCTCGAGTATCCGCAGTACCTGTTCGGATGCTGACTTGGCAGCACGCTCGGTATGGAGGGTCATTCGATCGGGCTCGTCATCGGTGTTGTTGTTGCCGGCGTCGAAGGCAGCGGTAGTCCTTGCGTCCACGGGTGATGCTGTGTGCCCACTGTCGACCTTCCACAGGGAGATTGAAAGATGAAGTTCCGAGACTGCGCTGATGCGATCTGCAACGCAATTATGCTCGAGGTCGTCCATGGCGTTGGCATTGTCAAACAAACGAGGGTCCATAGAACGACGTCTGCGTTCGCGGTTGTCGAGGGCGGTTGTCCTGCCGAAATCAGGAATCCGAAGCGAAAGAGAATGAAATGTGTGCTTTTCGATCACAGAATTCCACTGCCAATTGATTGTGGCGGCATACTCTGCGAGTCTGTGTCGGTGGCTTCTAGGCTTCCTGAACGTGGCAGGCCATAGGGAGGAGAACTCGTCCCGTAGGGGCAATTTTACCCGGTATTCTTTGGTGTCTACTTCGCTGCGGAGCCACTCCTCAATGATGTACAGGCGGAGTTCGTACGGAAGACGAGGAAACAAGTGGAAAGAGGGAACGAGGTCACGAGGAGACTCCATCCTGTGTGATGGAGGCTGGTGGTAGTTGTTTGTCCTGGCTGACATGTGGATAGAATGCACGCAGAAACACTGATAGATCATGTAGAAGTTTTCGAGGGTTGAATAAGTGAGCACCAGAGTGCAAGAAGCCAAGAGCTGCTTGGATTTGAATTATTACTGACGAATTAATCGCCAGTGAAATGCTCAAGATATTGACTCGGTGTCAAATGTGACTGTGATGCCACGGCACGTCAGTCTGCACGTGCCGTAGAGAATGGATAGGAACCAAGTGAAGCTAAATACATCCAGCCCACTGGATTCCGTGACATTGGTATCAGTGAATAGAGTTGAAATCCGCCGGCAAAGTTAGCCTGCACATCCAGGGGTTGTAGGCTCTGGTAAATGGCCACGGTAAAATGTCAAATCAGTACGGATCGTTGCATAGGTGAAATATACTGCAAATCATGCCTCGTCCATTCCCCTTTCTCTCTTTGCGATTAGGAGGTAATGATGGACACGTATCTCACGATGAACAAGCTGCTGAGTTCTACGGGATAGAAGATCTCAGCCTGTGCCTGGACACTGGCAGGCTACGGTTGGGAGCACAGCAATGCAATTTCACCTGTCCGACATATTTCATAAATCGTGGTCAGGAAACTGACAGTATTGACGACCATCGTGGCCAAAGGCCCCAACGAATGCCACAAGGGCTGGTCCAAAAATTCCGCTGACCAAAGCTTTCTTATGATAAATCCACCTATGGTAGTCATTTATTTTGAGTTTAAACTAATCATTTCTGTTTTGTTATTGGACCCTACAAGCACCCAGAATTGTGCTTATGTAGAGAACAAATAATCCAGGCCCCTCTTTACCTGATCGGTTCGTAGAGACATGTGCATCCCCTAATTCATGGACTCTCTATCTCCACACCCCCACGGATGATACTTCTTCGCGCGGGCCATTTATTCTAAGCCGGTTCACCAGGTGCCGGCGTAAGATGGGAGTGGGCGCTGTGAGTATGCGGTGGCGGCGGCAAGTCTCTGCCCTCGGAGTCAAAGGAAGACAGAATGTTGATCTCTTTCTCTTCGTCGGAATCAGCGTACTCGTACGGCTGGCGGCCAGTGTTGTTGGTTGTAGTCTGTCTCGAGTATTCGGGGTAGCGATGCTGATATTGCGCGGGCCTGCCGGGGGTGTTCAAGGCAGGATCGCTGTCGAAGCTCCTGAGGAGTTTGGGCAGCATCGGGAGACAGCAGGCGATGATACCCAGGCCGGTCTCTATCTCTCCCCATAAAATGAACGAGCCAATCCTGTACAGACGATCAGAGGCCCCCGTATTGGCAGGCCCCTGGAGCTGGGCTGGGATACGAAGAACGGCAGGGAGGCAGGCAGTGCCACCCATTGCCAGGATCACCCCCGTAGATAGCTTCAGACTCTTCTTCATTTTGAGGCCTCGAAAGATGAATATGGGCAGCACGGCAAGCGAAATATCCACGAGAATGTAGACGCCGACCACGATCCAGTAGAGAATGGAGATGGTCCTGCTGGAGTCTTGACACCGTCCGTTGGGGTCACAGCGTATCAGGAAAGTAAGCAGTCCGACCATGGTCGATGTGACCACCGCGGACAACATGAGCCAGACAGCCCAGGTAGTCTTTCGTTGGCCGGTCCCTGTGATGATCCGCAGCAACGTGCTGCAGATGCTGGCTTTGGTGAAGCCCATTGCCAACAGGTATGTCAGATTAAGCCCTGAGATCAACAGTGTCAGCAAGTTGGAGAAGAACACTGTGGAGATTTGTAATGGCTTACAGTATATCAACCGTACGGCAGTCCCCACCATTGGCATGGTTAACATCGAGTCCGGGGTACCGATGCCCACTGTTGTACCCCATGCCGCGACTTCATACAAAGCCAAGTTCGAAATCTGCAATGTGTCAGTACCGCCACTGCTACTGTTCTTATTGTGAGAGTGAGCACTTCCTCCCCCCTATGTGTTAACTTACCAGGCCTAGCCATGTGAGACAGTCGTCAACGTGAAAGCTCCGGTCACGAATACGCAGCCAAGTACGAAGGCTCACTGAGATTGCGCAGAGAACACCGAGCAGGATCGAGAAGGTGAAAATGATCTCTGCAAGACCTATCGGCTTCATGGAGCTGGGCCCTGTCATGGGAATCAAGTGCGAAGACATGGCCGGCGGTCAAATTGTGATAAAATGTGCGGAAGCCGACTGATATCATCAAATGGCCGTCATACGGTTCAGAAGTCTTGTAGTAGACGAGGAAGATGGTCCGCCGACGTTTCGCTTCAGCAGCGGAAAAAACGGATGAAGAGGTGTGGGTTTCCAGACCCTCGGATGTAATCTGAATTGTCTTTGACTGAGCAAGGAGATATAACAGAGGCTGCTCATTTATCAAGATGGTCCGTTTGCGGAGTGAATCTAGAGTACCTAGAGACCTCTCGGGCCGAGAATCACTCTAATTACTTAATGGGGCAAGATGTCCAAGCATCCGGGAGAAGATTGATTTCAGGAAGTGAAGTAGACGTTTGATTTAGGTGACACCGCACATGTTGGAGCTGATGGAGAAGTAGATTTTATGACTTGATTGTATAATTACACCAAGCAATTCACCCATAGGGCCTTTTTCCATTACCAAAATGCAATGCCGTAATATGCTGCCAGAATGCAATGCCCTATGCCGGATTCCACCAGAATGCAGATTTCGAGGTGAGATACACTAACGTCGTACAAAATGGCCCCCCTGGGGGGAACACCAAACCCTTTCACTTAGTTGGAGAAGGTCACGGAACGGGCAGTAGCGCAGCCAGATGTGTCAATGATGGACCAGAGAGCACAGTTCGCCTGAGGAACCAGGCCAATGGAGCAGCCGGGCAGGATCCCAGTCAGGGTGACGGCCCGGCCGTAATTGGCGGCGCTGTTCTGGACGGAGCCCGCGAAGGACGAGATCTGGCCGTTGACAATAGCGAATCTGGATGGTCCACATGTCAGAATCGCACTCTGACGAGGACGTGGGAATACTTACCCCTGGAGGTCACAAGTGCCAGACTGGCGCGCCTCATTGTTGCGCTTGGTCGCCGCGCCTTCGTCGAGGTTCACGACGGCCGTCTCCAACAGAGCAAGGTAAGCAGGGTCTACTTCACCCATGACGGCTTCATAGGTGGCGACGGTGGGGTATGTGCGAGCTTGAAGAGCTGGTGCGGCATAGACAGAGGCAACGAGTGCCATGATTGCGTTGATGTAAGAAGGCTGCATTTTGGGCTGTAGTAGATCGTGGTGGTGATGTGTGAATAATTGGAATTTGCCGGTAGATTAACTAATAAAGTGACCACTCTTGAAGAATTGTAAGGTGCTTGTCAGGATGAGGGCTTTGAGGACGGGCTCACCGTCTTTTTATACTTTTTCTTTTGCCACCAAGCGCATCGGCCGAACCACCTTTGGATTCTCCATATCGACATGATGCTTTGATATCTGCAACTGTGTAATTCTATTGGACTTTCATACAGAACCCAAGCTTCACCATTCCTCAGTGGGATATGTCCGTGATGGAAGACGCATCCCCACCATTTGCCTTATCAAGGACGAAGCCAGAATCCACATGCAGCTCGACTCATTCCACTAAACCCATATCGTTGTCAAGATCGATATGTCACTCCCAACATCACGAGATCGGGTTTGAGAGCAGTAGCGCCGGTGGGTTGCGGCTGCAACCTACGACGGAGGCATGATTGATCTCGGCGGGCCGGTCTAGTGAGGATGAAGCGGAGAAGTCGATAAGGATTTTCTAGTTGGGTCATATTTCGGGTTTTCCAGAAGAAGTCCATTGGTGAGTATCACCTCTGTTTTGGTTAAGAGACTAGATATTCGTACCCAAAAAAATAGATACTATACCCAAAATAGTAACTAAGTAGCCCTCTAGCTAATCAGAGACTACTATTTAACTTTACTTACTACCCCTTTATAGTACTTTTTATAGCCTTAAATACATACCCTATATAATTTCCTTAATATAAAACCTTTAACTACCTATTAACTATTAATAAATTACTTAATTATATCAGTTCTTATTATAATTAATTAATTTAATATCAAAAATATACTTTTATTTATTAGATATTATTTTTCTATAATTATAGTAATAATAAATACCCCTAATTACTTAAGCCTTAAGGTATAATAATAAGCTAATTATTATAAATAAAATACTAATATTACTATTTTAAATAACTACTACCTAATACTTTCTAGCTCTCCTTTATATTTAAAACTTTTTAATAATAAATATAATACTTATAAGAATTTAAAAGCTAATTTAAATAAATTTATAAGCTTTATTAAATAGCTAATAATAATCTAATAATTAAAACTAACTTATACTATATTAATTTATAACTAAGGTACCTAGTAACTCTCTACTACTATTATAAGTAATTATTGGAATAGTACCAAGGGTAATTACATAAGAGATATCTTAGTAAGAAAGGATAACTAAGCTAGGAAGAGAGAGATAGGTAGACCCTTAAGGTCTACTATACAGCTTCCCCTTACATTTTATAATTTCAAACAGACACAAATCTAGAGAGTAATTACATAACTATATACATATATATATTATCACTATATAATAAAAAAGCTATTTAATACTAATTAATAATTACTTAGTATAATTATAAATTAATAAAAGTAAAAAAATAAATACTAGTACAAATCTATAATTATAGCTATAAAATACTAAATAGGATATAAAAGTAACTAAAATCGCATACTTATACTAAAAGCCTAAAGGCTACCTTATCTTTCCTACTAATTAAAAAGGAAAAGGGACCCCCTAAAAAATAAAATCTTCTCTATTTATATAAATTAAAACTATTATATTAAATACTAAATAGGATTTATTTATAATTAAAACCTTATATAATTAGGAAAAAGTAGTATATGCTAATATATAATAAAAAAGATACTATATAATAAAGATAAGAAAATTATATATAATATTATCCTCTAATATACTAAAATCTACTACCCTAATAATAGTAATAGGTTTAAGTAATCAGGGAATTAATTAAGTAATATATAAAGATATAAAATCTAAAAGTATAATCCTACTAAATATATAAAAAAGTATAATAAACCTAAAATTCTAAGACCTACCTATTAATCTTAAAAACCTACTATCTAATACTTAAATTAATACATACTTTATATAAATCCTTATAGATATTATTTACTTAAACCTTAGCTAAAATAATCTACTAAATTTATTTATAAATAATCTAAAAAAATAAACTATTTACTAATTTAATAAAGTTAATTATATATTTAAAAAGGTATTTCTAAATATTCTAAAAAAAAAGAGAATTCCTATATAAGGTAAATTATATACTAAATAGATTATATATATTATTTAAGCCAAAATAATAGCTAAAAATAGGCTACTATAATTATAATAACTAAGTATATAATAAATAATTAAGCCACCTTAACTACCCCTAAGGTTACTATTATATAAAATACTATAAGCTACCTAAGCACCTACTATAGAAATATAAGCTACATAATAAACACCCCTAGGAATAAAATATATACAAAAGGTAAACAATTTCCCATAATAATATAGTACAGTGCTTACAATATATTTAGTTTATATAGATAGTATACCATATAATTTACCTCTAATACAAATTATTTATAATAAGCTAATAAATTCTTAATAAATATCCTCCTTTTAAAAGGGTTAAAGAAAAGATAAGAACTATATTAATAAACTATATAACCTATTATATAATAAGGTATAGATCTTTATTAATATTTATAAACACCTATAGATTATAGAAAATTAATACTATATAGTTTTCCCAAATATTTTATTTAATTATATAAAATACTTCTATTTATACTATATTAAGCTAGATAAAAAATAGGATAAAATATATAACCTTATAGATATATACTTTAATATAACTATAAACTATAGTTAATATTAGGTAAACTAAACTACCCTATCTTTTATATAAGTAAGGAAAGAAAACTTAAATAAGACCTTATTAAAGGTTTTAGAAACTCTCCTAAATAAGCTATAGCTTATATAATAGGCCCTAGGAAAGGGATATTAGGGTAAAATCCTACTCTATACAATAGTTATTAAAGCTTACTATATAGTATTAAAACTAGAACTTATAATAATAAACTAAAAACTTATATATAAAATACTCTTTATAAATCTTTATATAGTACTATAAGTAGCTATAAAAAGGACTTCTATTTAATAATTTATATTATATAAAAACTTTAAAATTAACTTTATTAATAAATAATATAATTTAAACTTTAAAAATTACTAGAAAACTTTATATAATTATTATTTAATACTATAAATTCCTTTTTACTCTAAACTAATCTAACTATAAAGTTAATACCTAAAGTAACCCTTTAAATTATACTATATAATAACCTAACCAAAAAAATACTTTATATATAAAAAGGAAAAATACTAATTTATAAACTATATAAATAAGTAAAAAATAGATATACAAAAGTAATACCTCTAGGTATATAAAGATTTTAACTAGGAACTTATTACTAAGGAAGTAAACTTTACTACCTACCTTACTAAGTATAAGAGTAAAAAGCTACTATAAAAAGTAGAAAATATACTCTTTAACTTATAGGAAATAAATAATAAAGAAATCCCCTAATAATACTTAATAGATTTTACTTTTAATTATTATATAATAAGAGAGGATATCTATACTACCCTAAAAACAATAAAGGTAAACTAATTTATACTATATAATCTATATAATATAAAGTACTAAAGGGAGCTTTAGGATATAAAAACTACTAAATTCTCTATAATAGGGATACTATAAATATTAACTTATATATAAAAGAATCCTAATATAAAGATCATATAGGATATAAATAAAGTAAAGGTTAAATTTAATAATAGCTAAACTATTTTAATAGTAAATATAATTAAAATTATTAACTAACTAAGAAATACTATATACTATATATTAAATACCTTAACTCCCTTCCTATTCTCTTTATATAATATAGATAGATTAGGGGCATACTTTAATAACCTTTTAAATATTATCGTATAAAGATATACTACTATCCCAGTTATAAGGAAATAGGGATATATATTTTTTAATATAAACTATATAAAGGCTAGAATATTCCTTATAAAATTATAACTTAAAAGGCTTTATAAAAGATTTAAATACCCTTATATAGATAGATTATATAGACTATTAAGGAATATAGAATATAATAATATAAAAAAAGTAATTCTTAAATAAATTTAGAAGTTTTATTACTTCTATTAGATATACAATCTATTACTTAAAAGGTTTAAATTCTTAATTAAGGATAATAGCTATTTTAACTATAAAGTAGTAATTAATATTATATAATTAAGTAAAAGAAATATACTATATATAATCAATTCAGATATAAGCTTTTAGGTAGTAACTTTCCTTAACTTTTTATTTATATAAGATATTTAAAATGCCCTTTATAAGTATTAAATTTATATATATATTAGTTTATTAGATTATATTATATATAATCTAGGAACTAACTTTATATTTAAAGAATTTAGGAATAATATAAAAATTATAAGTATTATATATAAAGAGATATTTGTGGAAGCCTATTGGGCTATGGGTAAGGTTAAATATTTATATAAACTCTTAAAAAGAGTTTTTAATATTCTAAAAGCTGAATTTAGCTATTATATAAATAAAAAAATAATCCTTTAGATAGTTATAAAAGTTTTAAATAATACTGCTAGTTTAAATAATATTATACTAATACTTTTAGTATTTAGAGTATACTTTTGAATATTATAGGACTTACTACCCTTATTAGATATTATATAATATATACTAATTATATAAAAGGTAATAAAAATATTATATATAATTAAAGTAAAAGTTAAGGTTAATTATATAATTAATATTAAAAATAAATTAAATCTTTAATTTACTTTATCCCTATTAATTTAAAATAAGGTCCTAATTTAGAGAGAAAATAAGAGATAAAAGGAATTATATAAAATTAATAGTATTAAGGGATATATAATTACTATAAATATAATAAATAAACTGATCTTACTTAGGGCTATATATATTAAATTATATTATTATATAGAGAATCTACTTTTATAAAATAAGCTAAATACTTTATAGCCTATTATATAGGAGTAATCTTAATTAAAGTAAAGAAAGAGATTAAGAAAAGTAGTTATATAAGTTTTTTAATTTAGAAAAAGAGGATATCTATAAAAGGCTATTATATAACTAATATATATTATATATTTACAGTTAGTACTAAGTATTTTCCTAACCTAAAAGAAAAAAAACTTATATAATTTAACTATTAAGCTTTACTAAAATAATATTATTACTACTTCCAAATAACTATTTAAAGAATCTAATATATTAAAAATAAATATATTAGCTAGTAAAAATATCTTTAAATTTATTTAGTATAATCTATAA
>JBBWSL010000116.1:0-167481 GCA_038088545.1 Diaporthe humulicola
AATACTTTTAAAATATTTAATTTAATTATTTATAAAATATATAATCTTAATTATTATTTATTAATATAAAAGATTCTTTTTATTCTTAAGAATAGGAATTAAATAATAGAAAATATATACCTTTATTATTAAGATTAGGGTTAATATAAAGTTTAGTAATAACTTTATTTTTAATTAAGTTAATTAATTAATTAGGTAATAAAATATTAAATTAATTTTAAAATAATTAAATTAATTAAGTTAATTAAGTTAATATTAATTAAATTAATTAGTAATAAGGTTAATAATAACCTTACTTATTAAAATAAGTACTAGGGGTATAAGTAAGGGCATATAACCTATATAATTATAAATTAAAAGTAGTATTTAAGTAGTTCTATAAATAAATATATAAGCAAAGCCCACTATAGTCTTAAGGGCTTAAATATATATATGGGCAGTCTAAAAGCTAAGTAATTAAAGAGCAAGTAAATGAGGGTATTTACATACAACATCCAGCAACCACCCACCCACCTCAAATCCCAGTACGTGCGCAAATCCAAGCCCACCCATGCCCCAAACGGCGAAAAGGAAAACAGAGGGAAAGCCGCACAACCCACCGTCATACGCACGCACGCACGCAGCTGCTGGGGTGGGTGTTGGGTTGGCAGACAAGCCGCCGGGCCGCTCGCTCGCTGCCATGCAGCAGCCACACGGCCGGCCACCAGGGAGGTTTGTTTGGTTTGTGCCACCACCACCACCACCACCACCAGCAGCCCGGCAACTCCTCTTGGTGTGTCTATCTGCACGTTGGGGGCCCACCGGTGGGCCGCCTTGTTGGACATCCCTCGCTCAACACCAGATGGGCCAATAGACTCGGCCCCGACGTGCGCCTGATCACACCGGGCCGACGCCACTCGTCGGCCGCCCGCAGCAAGCTGTGTCTGTGACCCGGATGCGAGCGCGGTGCATGGCTGCAGTGGTGTACACCACAACCAGACGGGCGGCCGTGGAGCGTCCCGGGGGGGGGGGGCGTGCACGCACGGGACAGGTATGGGCCAAGTGCACGCAGGTAGGATAATAGCCGCGGAGGCTTGGTTCGTGATTCTAAAGGCTTTGTTCGATTTTCCCCAACCCCCCCGTGTCTTCCCGACACGCCTTCTCGTGTAGTAATAAAGTGTATATACATCAGCACATGCTAGATCGTTGGCGACAGCTGGCGCAGAACCATCCAGGGCGGGCCAGCAGAAAAAATTACAAAAAGCAATAAAAGAGCATCCCAGACGCCATGTTCACCGTTGCGCCGGCAAGATGACACGACAAGGTTCCAGGACGTCGTCCGGTCTAAATAGGTACCAAAAATGGATGTGTCGCGAGAAATGCGAAAGAGATGTCTGCGAGGGGACAACAGTGCGTGTGTTGTTGTTCTGTGCGCTCATCTGGCGGTAGGGGCCCCTACTGTGAGGGTTCGTGTGGACACCTCGGTAAATGCAGGCCAGGCTCAGGCCAAGACGAGGTCTCATGATACGCGTCCAGGTGCGATCGGCAGAGTTGGTCGCTGCTTTTTTGCGTTGCAGAACTCCACACAGATGGCATCCGTCATCCATAACCGAGATTGGGAAATGAGGGTCTCTCGCCATGTTGCGAGCGGCACGATTGCACCCAAGAATTTCCCAGAAATGTATCAGGGCGGGCAGCTGATCGCGTCATGCGGGTTTGTGTTCTGTGCCCTTTTTATCTCGTGCCGTCGTAGCTCGCCCTCTGTGTCCTCCAGTGGGCAGGCGGCGGGGCGATGTCCCTCTTGGTCATGGAGCCGAAGCCCGGCATGGAGCTGAACCGGTTCAGCTTCTTGCGCTCCTTGGTGGCCTGTGGTGTTGCTTCTGGGCTAAAGGTCTGTGCTTGTGTGGGTGATGGGCTGGCGCTTTCGAAGGCCGAGGAGGAGTTCGAGTTGTTGGACGAGCCCGTGGCGTTGGGTGTCTGGTAAATGTACTCGCCATCGACGTAGATGGCGTTGGAGACAAAGGTTGAGCGCCTGTTGCGGCGGCGGGTGTAGCGTTGCTCCAGTCGCCAGATGTCAATCTTGGACTGGATGCGTTCGAAGATTCCTTGACCCATGATAACTGATTTGGGGGAGGATGAAGAAAACTTTCGGGTGTTACGTGAGACGGCTCGTTCGGGATCGTCGGGCTGTTCGACAGAAGAGTTCGTTGCGTCGTGGAGGAAGCCGTTGCTCGTTGTCTTGTAGTGAGCCGTGTGCTTGGTTCCTGATAGACTGACTGACTGACTGGTCGGCCGGTCGAACTATATCCGTCGTGGGTGGGGCCTCGCTTCCGAGTGGAATCAATCCGGTATTAAGCTCCGCGTAATTTGCGTGGTTTGGCAAAAGGAGAGGAAGTCGAGGCACTTGGTATTTTCTATGTATGGGATCTAGGTACGCATGAACGATGCGAGAGGGGAGCGAGGGGGAGAAGAGATAAAAAAGAACGGCTGGGTTGTGGATATGGCCAAGGGAGGGAAAGAAATATGTGAGATGATCGAGAGAAGACAAGAACTGGATCGAGGTTGGTTGATGAAGGAGGGACTTTCTCGAGCTTGGCCCGCGGGGACGGGGCTAGGCCCAAAGGAGATTGGGTAGGTTTTGCAATTGACTAGCCGAGTGGAGGCGGGTTACAACGTCCATGTACCTCGTCGAGTCTCTACTGTGTACGGAGTGTGATGGGCTGCCACTGCTGCTTCTCTTCATTGTCTGGTAATTGACGTGTGTGTTTTCCACAATTTCAGGTCGATCTCCTTTTACGCATGAATCCCCAAGGGCGGTGCGACCCCACAGCTCCGACCTGCGATGCGATGATCAAAACAGAAGCCAAACCGGCAACAGGTGGGAAAAAATGGAGAGCAAAGCATCGAGAGCAAGTGGCAGGTCGATCATCAATCCACTGTCCAAGGACAGAGGGACAGACTGGACATAAACGGACAGCAAGGGCGACAATCTTATCCCTGGCAATCACGACAGGCCATCCCTGCCTCATCGGTCCTACCCTCCCACTTCTCCCACTGCTGCTCCCACTTTAATCGTCTATCAGCGACTCGGCTGTTCCCTGTCGTACCCCTGCCCATGTCCACCCCCGTCCCGGCCTCTTCCCAGTTTGGGTTGGAGCTAGGCCCGGGAGAGGGCAGCTGCAGTCCTTAGCGTCCGCCTCCACCTGCACCTCCCTGTCGCCCGCACGTTTTCTTGCTGAAAGAGGAAGGGACTGGGGAAAGGGAACCAGACAGCCAGAGTGAAGGGGAAGGGGCAGGACTGGACCGTAATCAGGCAGGAGTAAGTGCCCACCCACTCGATCGATCAATCAACCAAGGTAACAGTAGGAAGAGTTAATAAGGGGATGCATAGAAATAGAAACAGGGAGAAGAAAAGGAGGAAAGGGAAGAGGGACGGCACAGAGACAGAGACACAGACAGAAACCATCCAGACGGTCCGTCCCCCTCGAGCCGAAACGTGGCAGTGCCAAGTCAATCAATCATTCAGTCAGTCGTCACTCAATTGTTCACCCCTCGAGGAAAAGGGAGGAGAGAAGGGAACAGGCAGACGGGTCAGGACACACAGACCCACGACGGAGATAAACAGTACACTGCCCTGCTCACAACTGACGACAGCAACGAGAATCTGCCCCATACTCGACTCTCTAGCCGCACCTCGAGTTCGTATCAACACGGCCCAAATCACCGAACCCTCTAGCTCCCCCGGAGGGTCGCAAGGCCAGGGCCAGACCCGCGCCACAAAACCCACCCCACCTGCCCATTCAGTGCCATTCAGCCATTCCACCATCGAGGACGAGAACCGCCAAGCCCGGCCTAACTGGGCGTGCCGTGGGCTCGGATGTCGCATCAGTCTTTCTTGGGGTTGCGTGTGTTGTCTCTGGCTGTTCCGACGCAGCGGGACGGGTCATGCAACCACCACGTTTTCTGCTGTCGTGACAATCACCACAGCAGCAACAGCAGCAGCAGCAGCAGCATCCATCGTGAGCATTGAAGTGTCGAAACATCCAAGCCCCTCTCCCTCACACACACATGCCATCTGCATGGGCCGACAGAGGGTGCGTGTGTGTGAAAAAAAGGGAAGTGGGCGACGGCCTCTCCCATCCATGTAGATATTTGCGCCATGATCCCGCCGTGGCGAACATGATTTATCGACCCCGCCCGCCACAGCGAGTCATCCCCAATTCATCCCATCCCATCTCTCTTATGCCCGCCCCCATCCACTTTGCTGCCAGCCACCACACGGACCAGACAGATCGAGATGGAAGCCGAGGCCTCAACTGTCAGGCCTGCCAGGCCCCCTCATCCACCCAGCCCGAGCCTGGCAGCCTGGCCGAACAGGCTCCACGTCGTCTAATATGTGTTGTCCCAGCGACAGGCAAACTGGATCGAAACCATATCGCCCAAGATTGGTGCACAAGATTGGGCAGAAGTGCAAGTCCACAACCTGGCCCGGAGCCAACCCTGCCCAGCCTGGCCCTACAGGGGCCATGGCCGTCGACGTGCAACTCGCGCCGTCGGATCGTTCCTAGCCTATAGTTCGGTCGTTTCGCCATCAGGAACAAAGATGGATGGAGGGCACATGGGGGGACCTCTCAGTGGGCGGGAGACTAAATTAAGGGTCCAGTTCTAGAGCTGGCCTGGCCTGGACCAGGTAGCTCTGCTCGTTTTGCTCTGCCGCGCGGTGTGTCAAACCATTATCCCCGGATCCGAGTAGCAACGGAGACGGCAGAGAGGAGACACGGGAGAGGGCACGATCTGACCCTCCTGAGACCCGACGAGCCCACCTGTTCCAGGGCGGGCCTTGCACTCAGTCACTCAGTGTAGGACAACTTGTCTCGCCGCCGAACATCTATCATGCGCGCCCGCTGCGACGCTGAACCACACCCTAGAATCCAGACTCTGAGCTCTGCCTGGGCACACACCTGGTAGATCGCGTGCGTGGTTTTTCTTCCCTGATTGACACTGGCTGGCCCGCCAGCCCGCGGGTTGGCAGTCGCCTAAAACTTGCTCCGAGGTTGCAGCACTGACCCATGGCTCAGGGGACTAGGAGCCGGGAGGGGGGCCAGAACCAGAGCAGAGCCCAACGCCCGCTTGCCCTAGCGGGACTGCGGGAATACGGGACAGCTCCGCGCGAGGGGACAAAAGCACCCTCGAGATCCGCAACTCGGCCGCAGAGGCTGGGGGCCGGGGAACCCTGTCAGCCACGTGTGGACGGCCTTTTGTCTTCTTTTTTTGCAGCCCTTTCCTCTTCTTCAGCAATGTTAACACCAGAAACTTGCCAGACTCGATAACGAACTTGCACGGCTTCACGTCTCTGGTTCATGTGCACCTTTTCAGGTCAAGCTCCCAAGTATCGCAGCCCAAATGCAATGGGCCTATGCTTGAGCTTACTTTCGCCGCCAGCCGATCCCAAATTAAACAGCATCTGGTTGCGGGCGTATACTTCGTGCCGCAGTCTTGCTGTGTACTTTCTATTTGAGTTCTCGACTATGTTTGCTAGTCAATGCTTGTCCATCTCGTGTGAGCTGGGGCTATGTGCCACTCTCTTCCCGGCCTGGCCATGTTACAAGCCCACCTGCTGCCGTAGAGTTAATTTTAGTCTTTCGAGAAAGGTCCGGAAACCTTGAATTGTTTATGCTTCCAGCAAATCTTTCCTATATTGGCATCCAAGTATGCTCTGTCAATACCGGACGGAAACCTTGTACCCCATATGGCTGAATTCTTCTTCATTGTTTGCTCCACTAGTCACCAAAAGTATCCAGTGGGGCAAGGACTACATGTCAGTTCAGTCCTTGTGGGACTATCTCTTACATCATTAGCAATCACCATCTAGCAGTGTAAGTCGGGGACTTGCGACCCAGCCGCGCCAACTCGAGCAGGTTGTGTTGGCCTTCCCCAGACAGCATCACTTACTAGTTCATGCAAAGGTCAGCGCTTCATGCGGCATACGCATGTTTCCAATAGATAAGTTGTGATGATTCACTTATAGGTGGGGACGAACAGACTGCGACATCGCGGCCAACATTGACCAGAACCACTCCATCGTAGTCTTGCTGATACAGTACTTGGGCTTAGTCCAAGTTACCCACCATGGGTTGCTCCTCTTCTTGTATGATGTGACTGGTCACACTATGGTGAGTATTGCTCTTTTGCGTTTCTTTGGGCCATCTAGCGTCACCAGAAAAATGGTGTCAAGACGTAACTAGCCACTGTTCTTCAACCTACCAAGTTGGGTGGACCCAGCGGCATAATACCGTCACAAAATATTCGTCCTAAATGGAAGCTACCGCACCGCTTCGATATTGTTGCACTTAGCCTGCTTGAGTCCTTCCTTCTGTAACGGCACATTCTATAACAGTACCAGACTTTCTAGGCAGCATTATAACAGCTATGTTGACCCACCCTGACACACTTGAAGACATGTTTGCTATCTACCGCCGCTGTGTAACGTCAGCATGGTTTGTCCTACTCCAGAGGGACTCCTGGGCGGCTGTGGGCGAATCGAAAGAGCCAGGGTGGATCAGACCGTGGGAGGCCTATGGCTTGCGACCACACGACCTGCAGTATCCACTCCCCATCTCTGCCAGCGTCAAAAATATCGAAACAGATCCATCAGTAATCGCCAATCTCTACTATACTTCCCGAGGCTCCTCGTTCTTTCCGCGATGGTGCTGGACCCTCTGAGCGCATTTTCCGTCGCGTGCAATGTCCTCCAGATCGTGGAGACAAGCCTCCGTGTCCTGGGCAAGACTGCCGAGTGTTACAAGAGTGGAGCACCGAATGAGATCAGCACCATCCTCGGCAACCTGTACACAATCGAAAACCTCAACGATGAGCTGCGAGACTTTTTGCCTGACACGCTTGGGAAGACTCCGTTATCTCCCGCGGAGCTGAGGCTGGTCGAGGCGAATGAACAGTGTCTGAGGTTGTCGGGCGATTTCATCCAACTCCTTGAGAGTCTCAAGGTCACAAAGAAGTCCGTGTGGCACAGCATTGAGATCAGTATCAAAACGATGTGGTACCAGGATAAGGTGGCAAGTTTTGAAAAGGCCATCTCTGAGAGTCGAGCCAATCTAACTCTGGCTTTCATGCTCCACATGCAGTAAGTGTCCAGATTTGCTCTTCGATTTGGAAAGTAAGAATAGCGCTAAATTATCTGATCATCCAAGTGAGAACCCTTCGAAGATGCACAGCAATGCCAACAGGGAGACCACTGACGTTGAATATCTCATTCTTGAGACCCTTAAGAAGCATACGGGCTCGTTACAGGGAGAGATTGGAAAGCTGACATCATGTCTAAACGAAATGTCGTTCGAATACCACGAGAATAGAATGAGCGAACTCAGTATTGAGCACCAAACTCAACTAGTAAGGATATCGGAACAGCTCACACAAATTTGGGAGCGTCAGAAAGTTTTAGATGAAGAAAGGAAGTCGTTCGAGGCGTCAAGAACCGTCGAGACGGCGCAGCACAGACTACTCCAAAGCTTGCAATTCCCCCAGATGCAAGAAAGGAAGGAGGAAATATCTGACGCTTACGAAAACACATACGAGTGGCTTTTTCAACCCAACCCAAAAGAGCAGAACGATTGGCACAGCTTTGTTTCGTGGGCGAGAAGAGCAGACAACCCTCAAAGCATTTACTGGATTCATGGAAAGCCTGGTGAGTCTTCACCAAAATAGAGTGTGCTGCTGAAGAAGAAACAGTCGTTAATTCAATTGAAGGTTCCGGCAAGTCAACGCTGGCTCGATTCATTTACGACAGACTAAATATTCACGACCACCTTTATCCTTGGGCGGAATCCAAGACTGTCATCAAAGTGGCACACTTTTTCTGGAATCCAGGAACGACACTACAGAAATCATGGGCTGGCATGCTGCGCTCTCTGCTTTTCCAGCTTCTTGATCAAGCCCCTGAGGTCTCTGAACCATGCGTTTCTGCGAGCAGGTGGAGAAGAGCACTGTCCCCTGATGCGGTCATCAACGAATGGACCGAGTCAGAATTGGTCCGGGGAATACGCGCCTTCGTTCGCATAACCGAAGCCCGTCTGCTCTTCCTCATTGACGGCCTCGATGTAGGTCGCATTTGAAATCCTGCAACTTGTAGTAGATCCTTTCTAACTAAAACAAAACACAGGAACTCCAAGGGGACGAAGAACGCCGAGAAGAGCTTATCGAGTTTGTTCTTGACCTTTCAACTTACCATAACGTCAAGCTTTGCATATCAAGCCGGCCGGACAACATATTTCGAGACGCCTTCAATGACCACCCCCGCCTCAAGCTGGAGGATCTGACATACAGTGACATTGAAACATATGTCACGGAACGTTTTGCTAAGGAGCGGCGTATCCAGGCTCTAAGTCGTGGCAACCCTTACATCGTGAACGACTTGGTCTCGTTCCTTGTCGACACAGCCTCTGGTGTCTTTCTGTGGGTGAGGCTTGTTGTCCACGAGCTCCTCCGAGCAGCAAGAGACGGGGCCACTTTTGCTGAGCTTGTCGACAAGGCTCACCAAATACCACGTGATCTTGACAGCTACTTCACACGGTTCATTGACTCGATCCCGCCAGAATATCAGCAAGAAGCATCATGTTTGTTTCAGATTAGTAGCTATGACGAGCAATCATTTACAACTCTACAGGGGCTCCGACTGCTTGATCTCTCCTACATAGGACAAGTTCAAGGTACCCTCAAATACCACGGGGAGTACAGTCAAACCGCGTTCGACCTGAACAATGCTGCCGAACTTGATAGCAGGCTCGACACTACTGCTCGTCGAATCAATAGCCGGTGCCGTGGACTCATCGAATGCTACTACGTAGCTGGAGACATGGAAGAGTCGGTTGGTCTCCCAGAGAAATTGGGGCCAAGAGATGTAGACGAAGATGCGCTGTGTAACTCGCCGGGCCCTTTCCGGAGCACCCTGGGGCTTTTGAGGGCGTGCAACCGCCACTGTGGCCTTATCCATCGCTCTCTTCGGGACTTTCTCATCAGCCCAAAAGTGCTCCAACAACTCCAGACATATTCAGGTGGTCCCTTTGATACCAGATTGTTCCTATGCAGGGCCAGGCTGGCACAAATCCAGTCACTCGATCTCGAAGGCAACAAAATGCACGCCCAGATGGCTCTTGGCCTGTCAAGTTATATTCTGAGTGCTCTTGGCGCCGGTGATCTCAAGCACTCGAACGAGTCTGCTCTCATTGCGGCCCAGCTCAGGCCCATCGTTGAATCACTCGGGCGCGCACAGGCGCACAACTCGGCCAACCACGCGTGGTATCTTTGCACGAGTTTCCGCGAGTCCGAGACGCCGGTCCCCGATTTTCTCGGCGTGGCCATTGATTTCGATCTTGTGGCTTACCTCAGGAGGGAGCTGACGACACAGGCCCTGAGTGACAAGCGTGGCCTCTCCGTCCTGAATTGCATCCTCATCGGGCGCTTTTCCGACTACTTGGGCTCTGACCTCACAATTGGGAACCGCTTCCCCAACGTCGAGGTGCTTCGCCTGGCACTGGAGCTTGGCGCAGATCCAAACGAAAACTTTCATGGAATTTCTATATGGGCGGAGTTCATTCGACATATTGACACCTTGGCTACCAGAGAGGCGCCGCCAGCCGATGCCCAGAAGGCACATGTTGAAGCTATCAGGGCCCTTCTGGAATATGGTGCTGACCCGGAACTCTCAACATCATGGCTCACACCTGGACCCTTGATCCCAAGATGGGAGTCAGACCTCATGCCGGTCTCGCATGTAATGAGAGGCATGCTGGGTCTATATACTCATGTACAACAGGAGCTGCAGGAGTGCATCGGCCTTGCAGAGGAAAAGCTCATCCAAGCCCAACTTCAACGTTGAATTTTACATCTCTCTCACCCCTGGCTTCCCTTGACACACAGTGGCTGTGATCTTGGTGAGTTCGTGGTCTGCGAGCTCCGGTTGAGTTGGGGAGATCCGAAGGGGAGGGGGGCGTGGGGATGTGGTTGAGGTTCATCAGACTTGTTGGACGTTTGACTTATCATTCGGATGCCCTTGTGACCACAGATAGAGCTGTTGGTGATATCGGCAGGGTAAAACCAGTCTGAACCCACCTCCTCAGTAAATTGCGTTGGAAATTGGTCGAATAGACGGCATTCCCAACTGCTCGGTCGCTGTGATATCATGTCAATTTCCTCTCACCACTGTCATACCCCAGAGCTGGGCACCCCTTTCTCCAAAGACGGGTAAGCTGACGCCGATTAGCCGTGCAGGCTGGCGGGATGCACACAGCCGGTGACTTGTTCTGGAATCTTGTTCACTATTGCCAATATGGCAACCACATAAGCAAGTGTCCACCATCTACGAAGCCATTATACGCGTCCTCCCATGCTTCTTCCCTCAAAACGGCGATTGAGCGGCGGCAGGAAATGAACAACCAAACAACGGGCTTGCTTCCAAGAAGTCGCAGTTCGCGGTGACGTGCGTGTTCGGGCTAGTAGACGGGCGATCGCGACACACGGGCTTGACAGGAACGGGTGCGGCTGATTGACCTTGCCCAGCCGTCTGGGTGGCCTGGCACGCCTGGGTGGGAAAGTACTTTTAGCAGGGCCGCCACACGGGATACACCGAAGTGAGCCGATTGTGTTCAGGGTTAGGCCCGTGTTGGCCGCAGGAGAAAAAGCAAAGACAGCGGCCATGTGAGCCTTTTATGGTTTTGCACGAACGTTATCGAGGAATGAGAGATGACGCTAAGCTGACGGAACTGCCGGCTACTCAGGGGGGCAAACCGGGCAGCCCAATCGGCATTTTGTCTGCTGTGTCAATGTGCAACACACACACCTGGTGTGTCAGTGTGCCCGCGTTGCTACTCTGACCCAACGCAACGCCCCGTGTAACCGCTGGATATGGCTGATCAGGGCTTGTGCCCATATCAAGAGTTGCCGCATGAATTTTGTGTGATGTATGCACGAACGACTTCCCCGGCGCTCCCCCGTCTTTGAGGCGGGACATGCCAATCAGGAATACATTCCCGGTCTCGTTAAAGAAACCAATTGTGTCACATCCCGACCCTACAGGAGGCTGAAGAAATGTGAGTAGTCACAAGCCAGGGACACTAGGCGCTCAGCTCTTGGGTAGTTTCTGGGTGTGTGTGCCCCAGACGTCTCCCGCAGAACCCCAACGACAGCAGGTGGTTCCTGATCGAATCAACCCCCAAACACTCCAGCCTCACGTCCGTCCGCCTTCGCACGTCTTGGGGGTATGCTCATGATATGTTGTTTCACTCCCGGCAAATGTACCCTCCCACCCAAGAGAGGGCTGACACGGCCCAGCGGCCACTTTCCTAGGTGATCAGCCATAATTACACAGCACTGAGTACCTCGAGCTCGGCCAGGACTCTGTTGGAGCGTTGCACGTGTGGCTACATGGCGAGCTCGAATTCCGGCCGTCAGCTTGCGGAGCCAGTCACCTTGTCTTGTCTCACCGTTGGGATGGTTCTGTCTGGCTAGCCACGCCTTGCTCACGCTGCCCTCACTCGTTTGGTTCGCGGTCTAATAGCGTGAGTGAAAGTTGCCTTCATGCCTCCATTGAGTCACGCCAATACGCCTGCTCAGCTCAATGGAGTGACACTGACGTCCTCTCTATCGCTTCTGCCCATATAAGAGGCCGCTGCTTCGCTGGAAGACCTGGTCATCGACATAAGAACCCGCAAGAACCTTCAGGAAGGGAGGGATCACTCACTCTACAACTTCCAACCCCCGAGATCCATACCGACTAAGTATCACAGACCGAGGAAGCAAGCAACCACGACCAGAGGCCAGAGACGCAGCAGCGACTATGTGCGATCACCCGTTGCACCAGCCATGCCGCCATGACGGACAAGCCAGCCAGAGCTTCTTCGACAGACGGCTTGGCTACCAGATCCATGTGGGAACCAGTGACCTGCCGACGAGGGACGTGGGTGAGGATGACTACTCGATGGGGGCCAGCCCCGTCAGCAACGGACAGGCGAGACGGGTTGCCTTTATGAGTGGCAACGACGACTTCCGGGCTGCCAGACTGCGATGCGCGCTTGCCTGTCAGGAGTATAACAAGCTGCCCGAGGATGTCGCGATCGACGACCGTGTGAACGGTTGGAAGAGGTAAGTCCTCTGGCCTGAGCCGCATGTTTCCCGCTGTAGCCGCACGTCCAGCATGATCCCAGGACGGTTGGCAGCGCTGTGCCAGTCCAGCAGACGCACCGTGTCGAAGAGCACTTGGCAACAGCAGTGCCAGGCTGACCACGCCACTGTAGCATCGTTGACCCCAACAACAAGACCACAAGAGACGCCAACGCCAGTCCCGCCGTGGACTTCTCGGCGATATTCAAGCGCCGGGCCAAGGCGGAGGCCCCGGACTCGACCGCCGAGCACACTCCGCCCGTGACGCCCGTCTCGGCCAGCCCGCCTCCCCGCCCGACCATCCCCTACGTCAAGCAGCCCGTCTACATGGACTACGGCCTGCGCGTCAAGATCGCCCCGACGACCTTTATCAACCGCAACTGCACCATCCTCGACACCCCCGTCGCCGACATCGTCATCGGCGAGCAGTGCTCCTTCGGCCCCGGCGTGACCATCATCGGCGTCGGCCACCCGGTCCGGTTCGAGGAGCGGTCCGAGTTTATTACTGGCAAGCCGGGCAGCTGGGGCGCCAAGGTGGTCATCGGCGACGGCGTCTGGGTCGGCGCGGGAGTCACCGTCCTGCCCGGCGTCACCATCGGCTCCTACTCCACCATCGGCGCCGGCAGCGTCGTCACCAAGGACGTCCCCGCCAGCTGCGTCGCCATGGGCAACCCGGCCTCGGTGCGCTACTATGTCGACAGCGACAAGGGCCGCGAGCCCGTCGTGGTCGACGAGACCGCCAACACGCTCGAGGACGCCCTGAAGATGGACAGGGAGGAGCAGCAGCAGCAGCACGTGGGCGAGGGGGCAAAGATGGGGGAGCAGGTGGACGGGCGGATCTGAGCTTTACATTGCGAGTGCATGTTACTAGAGCTGTAAGACGCAAGTCAGGCATTCTGGTGGGGCATGATGGCGGATTTTGGACGGCCAGCCTGAAGCTTGAGTTTAGCGGGGCTGAAGACGTCGTGTTAAGATACCCAAGGCTATTAATATGGACATTCTGTTTGCGCTGCTTTTCACAAAGACACCGGGATTCCTTCAGGACTTACTTTTCTCTTGGCATCGGACGGCGTATCTGGGGTGCGACGGCAGTGTCTAGCCTCAACCAAGGCAGTGAGCATTACACGACAGCAGGTCAGGGGCCCAAGGAAGCTGATATTTTTCGTAAGTGTGCTACGAACTCTAATTCCCATTCGAACTACTGAGGTCTAATCGGCGCTGTTGAACTTAGAAGCCCTAGGAGCGCAAAGATGAAACGTCCTTTGAGCGTCTCTAACAGTACACTCCTTTGTTTCCCTCTCCTATGTGCGTGGACGAGAATATTATAATACGTCTATAAAGTTTTTCGAAAAAGGAATCAGTAATGTCCCCTCAGCCTCTTCTCCCATCAACTCTGATGTAAACGCTGGCTTCACCAAACTCTTTCCCATCCAGCTTCTCAAGCTTGACGTACTCCTCCTGAATCATCGCCCGCACCCGAGACGAATCAGGGTCACAAATGCACGCCTCGAGCTCCTCGGTACTGCAGTGTGTCTTGGGCGGCTCAAACACCTTGGCCCAGCGACTTATCGTCTGCTCCTCGGTGAGGACCGTATCCCAGGCCAAAATGACGGGTCGAGCCAGGTCGGTGATTATCTGTCTGACGGGGACGTTCGCGGAGAAGGATAGAACAACACTTTGATCATCCACCCCGAGGAAGCCTTGAGGGTCGTCAACGACTGTGATCCCGACTTCCGAGAGGACCATCTTGTCGACTTCGGTATACACGGGGTCCTGGGCGAAGCACTTGATCTCTACCCCGGGCTGAGAGGCCTGAAGCATGTCTCGGAGTGTCAGGATGAGTGCGTGTTGCGTTGCGCATCGATGTCTTGTTTGTTCGTCGTCGCGTGAAATTGATGAGCACGCGAATGCGATGATTTTGGTGATCCCAGGTAACGAGGCGGTGGCTGCCATGGAAGACTTCAGCCTGAGGCAATTTTCGCTGGCTTCCCATTTGTCCCGATAAGACTGGAATGCAGTTCGCGTGTCTTCCAGGCTACTCTGTTGCAGCTGCTCATTGTGGCCGCCGTAGCATATCTGCAAAGGACAAAGGGCTTGGTCTGAGTATTTATGATATATCAGAGATTGGTAAGTAGTGTATAATAAACACGGTTCAAGACTGCTTTTTCTGTCAGCCCTGCTGGATTGTTTAAATCTGGCAAATAGATGCAAGGTGCGACAACACGACGCGCGCAAGTAGGCATTCGGACGTCCCAGCGTCCGGAGGGCTTTTCCATTTTCTAGGGCATCCAGGGCCGAGTAGAATACGTACATTACTGTTTCTTTGCCGAACTGCCTCGACTGTGTCAGCCCTTTCATTACTGCACGCTCGACTGTCTGCCCGGTGATGGACAGGAACACAAATTTCTGGCCGTCTGTCGATCTGCCATTCTCAACCATGGCTTTGATGGCCTCGATTTGGGCCTTGAGATCTTGCATGGCCGATTTTGTGAAGAATGGGAGGCCACGGTCGAACAATTCCCGGACCTTCAGTTTCTGAGCTCCAAAGTTCGGGTTCTCCATCTTGTGGATTTCTTCCTGCAGAGCTGCTAGGTTCGCCGTTGAGAGTTCTGGTTCACTGCTGCGAGAATCGGCCGGATCGACGGCCGGCTCGTTCATTATTGAGGCCAGGTCCATAGTATACCGGCAGGTTGACGAAACCAGTGTCTCCCAATCCACAAATGTCGAGATATTGCCCCGTGATGTTTCGGGCTGCGACAAGTTTGTTTGGTAGGGCTTGTGAGACACCCGGGTAGATTGAAAAGAAGCATATTGTGGTTGAGAACAAAGAATCTCGATAGCCGCCCGAATCGCTATTATGCTAAAGCCGCGGAGCCCGCTAGAGGCTTTTAACCACCCGATGATTCGACCAGTCCACAAGCGCCATGTAACTATTGTCCTAGATACGGTCCGAGCCACCGGACCAAGCCGGCAGAGCCGCCGCTATCCAAACGCGTCCGTAACCGTGGCACAGGTTGGTTCAATGGGTGTTGTCCAGGCACATCAACCACGGCCTCATTTCATCAACTGGAAATAAAAGGGCTCGGGGCGCCGCCGTCGTTAATCGCGGCCCACGCCTCTGATCTAGCGCCTTCTACCGCCGGTGCCGTGGTCTTACTAAGTCAGTTTACTTATATTGCGCGAAACGCGGCCCGAAACACTTGGCAGTGTGCACTGTTTCGTGTAAAAAAGGTCGCGGAGTCAGGAGCTCACTGCGTGGCTGCGTGGCTAGTCACGCCCGTCTCTCAGGTCCTTTCTCGAGCACTGGTGCGTGTAAACATCACGTGTCGTAAAAGACGAGAAGTCATGCGGTGGTGCATTGGAGACTCAGGCCCAACAGGCCGGCAGGCACAGTCCACAGTAGCCAAGGTCGACCAGAGGCATGTGATCAAGCAACACTGAGTCACTCATCTTCGCCTTGACAATGTGATGAGACCTTGCTACATACTTTTACCTGAACTTTTCTCCAGGACCTCTCGTGTAGACAGATACTCTCAGTGTAGATGGCGACGCTATAGAACTACTACTCGTTTCTGTCCCTTTACCAAGGACGCGGTATGCAGAGGCTTGACTTGAGCCGGCGCTCAAACCCTTCTCTAGCGGCCCCAACAGATCGGGAAGCATTGTACTCGTAGTCTCCAGGATGCAGCGCTCAGGAAACGACCTGCCAAAGTCCGAGTATGGAGGACTATGTCAATAAGATTTGCTCGTTGGCCAAAAGGAGACCGTTATGCAAGTGATTATATATCCTCCTCGTCATTTCACGACAAGATTTGTGTGGTCTTTCTTCTCGAGGCAGGGACTCAGATCACGAGAAGAATCAGCCATGGCTAGCAATTTGAAGAACTCATATTCCCACCAGTTCTATCTCGTCGGGGATGATATATACTTATGGTCTCACGCCAGGAAGCTATCTAAGCCGAGACTACTTTGTCCACAATATCGACAACACACTTTGAACCAGACAGCCGCGGACAATGTCCAGTACTCAACTCGAATGTCTCAACTTTGAACCCGGCTTTTTCAACGCCTGCAACGACGTTCTGCTGGTGATAAAGGGGGACCATCATATCTGCTGTTGTGAAGATATACTTGCTAGGAATTTCTCGCCATGCAGCATGTTCGACACTCTGCTACAAAGATTTGAGATTCCGGCGGATCAAAGTGTTGAGGTATACCTAGGGTAACCATCAGAGCTATTGATACCGGGATCAACCAAAGCGCCCCTGGGGTCGGGCTTGGTTGCATAATGGCACATGAGGACATGCTTGAAACGTGCGTGGTTAGACTTTTCAAGAACCAATGGCACCGGAACGCGTTGACAATATACTCAAAGACGCGTACCCAGCTGACTCCAGAGCAATCGCTAGTAGCTGGTAGCTTTTTGGTAAATGAAATGTACCGCCAATGATGAGAATTGTGGGCTTGCTGGTGACAGCCTTGGCTGAAATTTGCCATCAGGTGTCGACGTAGCGAAAGCTACTTGACAACAGAGAAGTTCTCGTGGAGACTGAAAATACCATTGACGCGATCTTCCTTGCAACAAACTTGCGGGACCCGCAACTTATTGTTGGTACAACAGCGCGCATGACACCAAGATCATTACCATCTACCCCAAACAACGTGTCTCGTCACCGCAAACGCGGTCATGGCCCCATCGCCTGCGCCAGGCGGCGCAACGAGGCAATCCGAGACCAGTAGAGGTATTACTAGTCGGATCACCTCGTGATGCTCACAAGACTACCCAATTCCTGCGCGTCGCGGGCGGCCAGGTGTAGAACTCGTGACCATTCAATGCATACATGCCAATCTTAACGAGCACGCCGGGCTTCAGCTCCCTCAATACTATACCATGGCACGAGCTCAACCCCAATCTTTCCGTCGTAAGCAGTCGCTGGCGACTTATGTTTACCAAGAAACAGACCCCATTGACCTTCGCCTGCTGTTCGAGCAACTTATCCAAGTCTGTTTCGATGAAATCCAATTTCCCTCTGGTCGTCGTTTCTGCGTCTTCCTTGATCAGGATGCAACGGATACCGCAACCTGGCATGGATCGGAGGTGCCGTGTGTCCGCCACAATTGCGGCCTTCGGCACATGTACGGACCCGTCTTCGTTGATGGTCCAGTCGAGTAGAGCAGACTGGCCTTCAATCGGACGCGAACCCTCTGGCCAGCCGGGTGGAGCGAGCCATATATCGAGCACCGACGAGTTGCTGAAAGGGAGCACGCTGCCTACGGGGACGTAGTCGACCACATCCGTGCCCTTAGACTGCTCGAACTGCTGGATGAGCCTCACAACGCCTTTGTTCAATGTCCTCGATCTGAAAAAATCGCCATTCCCGACCTTGCTCCGAATCTCCCTGATGAATGCAACAGGATACTGACCCATGATTAGTCTGGAATCGGGGTGATCCTCGCTACGCTGAGGATCGTACCAGTCAACTGCGCCAACAGCGGACATGATGGCCTTGGCTCTGTCGTGTGGTCTCTTACAAGTCCTCCGTTCTCCAATAGCAACAATGTCCATTCGTGAGGTCAACTTGGCGAAACTTGTCATTCCCGTCGTTCTCAGCATTCGGTCAAGTATGTGTACCTCCAATGGAAGTTTCTTCAAGATATTGAGGACGGACTTGGGCTCTTCCCCACGTGCTGCAAGATGTGCTCCAAACATTGCCTTCTCGATATCTTCGACATTGTAATCAGGCAGCTGCCCCGTTGGTAGCCCACTTGAATGAAGTGCATTTTCCATGAAAGCTTTATACTCGAAAAGGTCGCTAAAGTTGAAGGCATTTTCGTCTGCGAATTGTTCGTTCAACTTGTCAAACTTTGCCTGCACATCATCGACTGACCCTTCGTATCCGGGCTCAGGTTCTTGCGCGAGAGGGCCCGACATCTTATCATTGCTCATCAGCGCAAATATCGCATCCAAGCTAATGTTCTGAGTACTGTCCCAAGTCGACACAGGCCGGACGCGGAGCAGATTCCAATCTCGGTCGCAGACCCACATATCTGGCCGCATGCAGGCTTCTTGTAGTGTCCAGAGAGATGTGAACCACCGGTTGACGTATAGTTGCGAGTCGTCTTCTGTTATTTCCCCTCTTGCCTCTTCTTCCACCAGAGGGGTACAGTTTCTGGCTGTGCGAGGCCTCTGATCCTTTCCACGAGCCTCGAATGGAATCGTCACCCTCCGCGTGGCTCTGGTTTTGCGATCCTCTTCAGTAGCCAGACTTCGCCTTTCATAGTAATCGCCTGAAGCCAAGGCGAGGTTAAATATCGTTGTGTGCATGTCCTCGAGACCGGAATTTGTCATAGTATTAAGCCAGGCAACCGCATGTGCGGCTTTTCCGAAAATTGCTGCTTGCTTGGCAATCTCGCTGGCCTGAAGGTGCCCTAGACGAGGGTCCTGTCTTGCAACTCGACCCTGAGGAATACAGACCAAGTCAAACCATAAGTAGCGTTGGTGACCAGGAACCTTTCTCAACAAGTCAGGCAACTTGTGAACGTGCCAAATGCTGTTCGCTGGAATTGGCCACTCCGTCCCGGGTAGGATCACTGACTGGTCCTGTATTTCCCATCGTCCCCAGGTGTGGCTGATGGCGATATAATCAAGTGGCTCATTCAATGCGGCAGTTTCCACAGTTCTCGAATCTCTCCTATCCCACAAAAAATAGGGACGGTCTTCCTGATTGTCCACTTCGCAGAGCCATGGTAAAGGCTCGAGGAACACACTCATTCGGCTTACTTCCAAAATCTTCCCCGGATGGAGCGAGCTCTCAGTAAAGAGCTGGATTGGCCCTTCTGTTATCACATCCATCAGTAGCCAGAACATGCTTATGGTAGCTTCAGAGGAATTTTCAAGCCTGAGCGACCACAGCAGATCATAACAAGCTCGGATAACGTCGCGTCTCCATCGGTAACAATTCATTTGCACTGTTGAATGGGTCTGTATGTATCTGGATGTAGCTGACGCCTGGGGTTCGAGATATTGCCACATAGCTTGGTTCCCCATGCGCTGGCAGCATGCCGAGTTCACCGCAAAGCGTCGAGACGTTGCGAGGATCTCGGGAGACGAGACTGTATTACCACTCTCTAGCGTTTGGAACTCCTGATTGAACAGTATCAACAAGTCTCCGTGGTAATGCTCTTCGTATCTGTTCTTTCGGTGGTCTGCGACGAACCGGTGCTCGTCCACATGATCTGGTGGTAGGCAGTCATTTGCCAACGAACTGATGGTCTTCATGACAAACGTCGAATCTTGGATTTCCGAGAACCACCATTCCTTGAGAAGGCTGAGTGATATCCGCTGAGATGGTGAAAGAATGTCCATGAACGAAATGTGCCCTGTCCGTCTGGTGAAATCATGGTCTGATATAAGGAAACACGTGATTGCCCAGTGTTTGAACGTCTGAAATGCTGGTTCACTTGTAATGGAGCCTTGGATATTCATCACTGCGTCAATAACAGCATAGTGCAAGTGAGAATCAAGGTCCGCGAAGCTCAGATACCGCTGGAGAACCTGAGATATTGGCGAGTCTTTGGTGAGAGGCACGGCATGTGGCTCATCTGAGGTCAGGAGGCAACTTATAAAGGCCGAGTCCCATTCGGTAGGGTTTCTACTCGGTGGTAGTTGCCTGAGTCCCCCGGGAGCGATTTCCCAAGGCTTGAAGCATCCGTGTTCATGCGCTTCACCTCCAATGAAGCAGGTGCAACACATATATGTGGAGTTCACTTGGTGATTTGACTCATCGCAGTCCGTGCAACGGTAGAATCGAGCACCCGGACCCAGCTCCATAGAACAGTGCCCACATAACACGGACATAGTAGGAATCTGCGTCATCTCTGTGACTTGTTGCTCTCTTCCGCTGGCAATCATCTGCTGAAGCATCCCGGGACCATGCGACTCTAATTCTTCTTCCACAATGTTGTGAAGCTCAAAAGAATAGGAAATGGCTCGAAGTTGGGTCTCTGGGCTCGTATTCTCCAAGATCTGTGCGGCTTCCTTCGCTAGTTCAAGCCCAAGATACTCCTCCACGTTGTGCTGCTCACGAAAGTCTTGCAGAATATCCAACATGGCGTCGGCAAAAGATGAAGAATCGTGTGGTCTTGCCGCAGCATGCGCATGATCTGACTCGGCGGCATGTTGGGTGGCATGGGAAATGTCTTGCACGCGACGAGCCCCAGATCGACTCGATTCGCCAGGCTCATCGGCCCACCGCCTTGTGCCCTCATAGCCCATGCCTAAGATTCGGAGATGGCAGCTTTGGAATGAGATTTGCAAACGGTGTAAGATCGTGTGATTAAAATCGAGGGAGCAAGCAAACAAACCCAGGCCTGGCGACCTATTGGTAAATCATGAGTTTTTTTTTTTTTTTTTTTTTTTTTTTTTTGATCAATTCACAGCACGTACTGAAATGCTGGCACAGCATTTTGAGACGTGTCACACGACATGTTTGGTCAGCCACATTCGGCCACCCTGCTGTGTAACCTTGAAATCAGGTTTCTCTAGGTACGGAGTGCCTGTTGGCTGAGCCATTCCGTAGCCATCTGTCACGTGCTCAGTCACGTGACCGCTGAGTAAGCAGGCTTGGAGGCTGCACATCATCTGGGCGCTTCAGCGCCTACGGTGCAACCCTCCAACCTACAACACCAATCAACATACCTAACTACTGCAGATACTCAGCACATGCACCTATTTCCGAATAGAAAGTTAGATCTCTACGATGTCCTTTTTGACTTCTCTTGCTTGTAATTGATCAAGTAGTCTCTTGCGCAACATTCACCGCCAGCGCCATCAACGGGCCCTCATTACGATGAAATCAGATTTGTACTTTCCCAGCGCAAATTTGACGGGCGAGGAGATAGATGAAGTGAGCCAACTAGTTGCCCGTGATTTTGACCGCACGAGAGCTGAGCGATTTGCGTTGCAAAACTGCATTTTCCTCGCCTTTGACGATCCTCACGTTGAGACTTCCCGAGTTGATACCAAAGGCAAGGGCGTCGACTCGATGAAGGGTTCCGCAGCCTCACGAAATGCCGCCACAACATCAAACACTCTTTTTCTTGACAATAACGACCACGATGATGGCACACATAGTAGTCCAAGTTCCTCGGAACAGCCACCTGCAAATCAAAACTTCAGCGAGTGTGGATGTACAAAGAGTCCACCCGGCAAGGTCTGTTCGCCTTCCCAGTGCGAAGTTTGTTGGGGTGTACCAGAATTCCCGTCACATGACAATGTTCGCACTCTCCGCCAAGTCAGACCTCAAGAGTATTTTCAACACGGGGCTCATCTCCCCTTGTGCCCTCACTTCCTCGCCGTCTCGTACTGTCGAAGCGGCCAGACAAACCTTCAAGCCGCTCAACACCAGGAGAAAGACCCACATCAAAGCTACCAGATACGCACTCTCGATGGGACGCTGCGGAAGAATAGAGCACCGGACCATATTATCGACATGGCTATCGCTGCATGTCGTGTCGTGGGGTACAAGCTGATTTGGATTGATCAAGAATCCTTTGCCAACGAGTGTCACCAGGGCGAAGGAGATGGCCGCGAATCGAAGCTCGAAACTACCAGGGATTGGGATTTTTTGTTTCAAATATCCCACAAGACTGCAGGACTTTTATCAGTTGAGATATGGTGCCCGGAAGAACTGGGGGCGCTTGGATTTCTTCTCGATAACTGCAACACCATAAGGAGTCTGGATGAGTCGCGCCGCTCGGAGGTGGTCTACCACGTCGCCAATCTATTCAGCCGCATCACGCAGGACAGCTGGTACACTTGTGGCTCAACCCTTACAGAAGCTATCAACGCACAGGAAGACCTGATTCTTGTCATTCATCGTGATACTGGCATGGACTGGAGCGATGTAGTCTGGCCCCCGCCTCGCTGCCGCGTCTCGCTTCAAAAGTATCAACACCAGGACGTCATCTGTCTTCCGCTGATAGATTTTCAGAAGGCAAACCTGAAACTTTGGTCTTATCTGGAAAGCGCAGGAGGACTAGCCGGGTCTCGGACAGCCGACCATCGCCTCCGGCATCCTGCTTTGAGCATAGTCCAAACAACAGCCAAGCTTCATCCCCTCGTTCGATCAACTACAATGGGAGTCTCGATCCTTGTGGCAAAGTCCAGGGTGTTTACTCCTGGACCTAGAGCAGATGCCGCTGCTGCATTGACCTTGCTCAAAGAGCGAGTGTTTAAAGACGACTCGCACTTCTTTTCCGTGCTGGCAGACCTGTGTCTATACGAGACTCGGTACAGCGCCGACTCCATAGAGACATTTGACGGATCTCTGCGTGCTGCTGTTTTGCAGCTAGCACTGTTGAATGGCGATCTTTCGCTCTTGGTCCCTGAAGCCTACAGCTTACACAATTACACGGATGACGACAACAGCCTGTTGCAATATTCTGTGACTGAGTTAACAAAGCCAGAGTCTCATTACACTTCTGTTATAGATGAGCAACTCGAATTGTCTCCCCAGTGGCTGTCTCCCTTCGACATGAAGTCCTCTGCTATCGATTTCCCGGTTCTCCATCGGGCCAACTTTGTCCGACATGGTACGACACTTGTAAGTCACTCGCCACGGCCGGTGACTCACTTCGAGTTTTCAGCTTACCTCTGGGATGTTGAATCCCTTCTTGACTTGGCTCCTATCCGAGCAAAGTGGAGAGAAACTTGGGTTTCTTTGAGGCAAGTCTGTATGACTCTACTGCCGTTGGAAGGCGAGACTCTTGAAGAAAGCATGCTCCGCCCACACCTTCTTTTTGAACATCTCAACAAGGAAGACACGGCAAAGGCAATAAAGGAAGACTTAATAGAAAACGGTGCTCTCAGTGAATTGAATCCTTTCTGGAACAAGTTCTCGAGAGCTGGTGTCGATATCTCCCTGGTGCCATTGGCCGACCAAGTCGAGAGGGATGTCCAAGCACGACAAGTCTTGATATCGATACTGTTCGACATCTTGGAATTCCTCCACGAAGAGGCCAGGGAAGGTCGGCAACCGCTGGCACAGGGTGTGGCGAATAGCATATGGCATTCCATGCGGGTGGGTGCATTGTCGCGTGGCAATCAATCCCTTCCCGATGAAGTCGGTCCTGAGCTCTTCGAGCACCCAGACATTCTCACAAGAGCGTCTGAAACTGTGAGGTTCCACAAGTCTCCCAAATTGAATGGGGAGTACTACCAGGTATGGCTTCTTGATCGGATCATTTCCAAGGGCGAATTATGGGTGGGACGTTTCAGAAGAGAGACGCTTCCAATGAACGAGGGAGACAGTGGGCGCTGTTCTGAGGGCAGCCTGCCACCTCCTGCGAAAGATCATGATAGACTGGAAACAGTCTCAGAGTTCCTACCACCGCGAAAGTCACATGAATTTGCCACTGCACCTGGACCCTGGCCATCTTCCTTTCTTAAAAAGGGTAAGGGAAAGGAACGCGCAGATAAATCTGGGATGCAACGGCAACGTCGAAATACGATATTCGCTGGATTGATGGAAATAATGACACGAGATGGTTCAACAGAAGGTGAAGTGGGACAGAGTTCCCGGTTGCAAAATACACCCAGCATCGCAACTGGCAAGCTTCTGGCCTTCATGTTAAGGGCGTCGGAACTGGAAGATGGAGCTAGAATGATTGAAGAGGATGAGCAACGGCAGAAAGATCTGGTTTCTGTCTTTGATGTCGACGGACCATGTCTCATTGCAACGCCCTACAGCTCCGAATGGGAGGTCCTTCCCCATCCTGAGTATCGCAGCATGAGCATTTGTTGGGTTGTAGAGCCTGCTGGAGGCCCAGCCCCGAGGGAGCGAGGGGAACGAGTGGAGCCCAGCGTCAACGACGAGGGAAAATTTACGACTTCAAATACGGGAAAGGATAGCCACCAGCAGCCTTTCGCGGAGGACGTGACGAGAAAACATTTTGAACCGAGTATCTTTAACAGAGGGAAATATCGCGTGATCAATAAGGTGAGAGGAATGTGGGAGATTATGGAATTGCCTTGGCAAACGTATATTTTCAGTTAGCTTATGCAATTTTCTTTGTTAGTATGATTTGTGCTAGATACCTGTCCACAGTTACACTTTCTTCTGGATATATAGGTACTTGCATTCCTGTCAGATGTCCATTGACTCCATCCTTGACCTAATACTAGCACGTCTTCGATGTACTACCTCTCAAGCCTTAGGATAGAGAAGTCATTGTGCGGCGTTCTTCGCCTCGGCGTGATTTCTATGACAGGTAACAGTCAAGTCCACCCGTATGGTTCCCAGCTCAAAGCCTTCATGGCCGAGAAGTATGCTGCCTGTACCGGAGGTAGCATTGCCGTTTCGTGCCCATTCGAGCGTCTCTGCAATGGCTACATACGTTGAAAGGTTGAAATTAGAGTCCTCATGACTGCTTCTTGAGTTTTGAGACTCATTCCCTTTTCAAAATGACCCAAAGACTCCTTTGAGTCTTCTGCTGAGTCGGTGACCCGCAGAAGATTCAACAAGCCAAGCGCCGTTACCCAGAGACATTTTCTCATGGCCTTGCGATCGACTGTGACTCTGGTTCCGCCCATTGAAAGTAACACTGATGCGGCGAAGAGCGTCCACCACAAATGTTGGACAGGTAGCGCTGTGGCCAGAAGAGGTGCTCGAACGCCATGGTGGTCCCAGCTTCGGCGACGACGTACCCTGGGAAGCTGCCGAGTGCAGCAGTGGTATTGATATTGGTGTCTGTCATCACTTGTGATAAAGGACTGATTTTAGAGGAAGCCAGAGATACAGACAGCGGACCTGTTTCCGGAATGTAAAAATAAAGATAGCTACCTGTTTATTGTAAATCCGACGACTGAGCACAAGACGTGGATGACAGATCTGCAATGGAAGTTGAAGAGCTTTCATCCGAGCAGCCTACTCCTAAGAACAACTTATTTCATTTGGTTGCAAGCAACCATACCGATAGACATGATATTTATTCAGCATTAACCTCTTCTTCTTACACACAATTAGCCCGAAAGCGCTACCGACTGAACAGAAATGCCACCGACAACATTACTACCTTTGACCCTCAATGTGCATGTAACAATAAACTAGGACGACCCCCATTGATCGTGAAAAAGGTTTCGTTTCCATCAATTTCTTAGGCTGGCGTGATACTCTTCTGGCTTCTCGCGGCTAGTGACTGCCTCAGGCTCTTGTCGTTAAGTCCGACCATGCCCTCGGAGGTGCTATCAAACACCTTTCTTGGCCCGATCGCGTTCAGAAACCAGATAAGCAATGCGTTGGTACCGAGCCACAGGAATTCGCCAACTCCGGAACCGGGCTTCTTCTCTATTACCTGAGACACGACTTTCCGAGCGAATTCCTCGGGCTTCATGGTATCCTTGGCGTGTTTGTTGTTCGCGTCCCTTACTCGGGTCTCGAAGTCGATGTATATGCTGTCAGGCTTGAACTTGATATTGTCGGCCACCATCAGACCCGTTGACACCTCGCCCATGTACAGCGTCACCACCTTGATGCCCAGAGGGGCGACCTCGAGCCGCAGCGTGTCGCTGTACTGCGCGACGGCGGCCTTGGAGCCGTTGTACGCGGCGCCGAAGACCAAGGGCATGCGCGCGAGGACAGAAGCCACGTTGACGATTGTGGGCGGAAGCTGCGAGCCCTTCACGGAGGCCAGGAGCAGAGGGGTGAAAGCCGTGACCATGTCGAACAGGCCAAACACATTCGTGTTGAACATTTGCCGGACGGCAGCCGGGTCGGCTTCAACGGCTGGTATTTGATACACTGCACCCCATACGATCCTGTCAGTACTTGATACCTCGTGGAGGTGATGTTTGTTCCCACAAACGGTGCGACGTAACTTGTTCCGGCATTGTTGTACAAGATGTCCAGCTTGCCTCCCGTGCGCTTTGTGATTTCTTCCTTGAGCGCAACGATACTCTCAATTTTTGTCACGTCCAGTGCAAATGTCTCAATTCCCTTTTCTTCAAGTCCAGCAAGCGATGTTGTTGATCGCGCAGTGGCAAAGACCCGAAGACCGCGAGCAGCAAACTCGAGGGCTAGTGAGTGGCCTGCTCCACCTGCAGAACAACTATTATGGGTTTCGACGTCAGTCAATAACACCTAAGAATCATGAATAAGTGGAGTAATACCCAGTGATCAGGACGGTGCGTTTCTGTGTGGCGCCCATTGTGGAGATTAAACTTGGCTGAGGTTGACTGTAGTTGAACGGGAACACTTGTTTGGTCTACGAGGTGAGAGTTTGTAAATGCTTGAGAGAGATAGCACAAGGGAATCAAAGAATCAAGGTCGGGCTCGACATCATATACTTAATCTTTCAGTGTTTCTCATTGTCTGTTCATTTCTAGCAAGGGGTGCAACGGACATTGTAGTTGCGCCGCTGGGATTCAACGTATAGAATGTCCGCCTCCCCTGGTAGACCAACCCTTTACTCAGCCATCCCGAGGCTTGTGGCCAAGCGTGACAAACTTTACTTTATTAGTAATAGGCCTAGGGTCGAATGAGCTTGTTGTCAAAGCAGGCGAAGATTAAGGGAGTTTTAAGAAACAAGACTGCGGGAGTACGGAGTATGCCATTTTCACCGACGCTCCACCTTTGGATCAGTAATCCAAAAACGCGCTTTGTCGGAGACACGACAAATCTTTGGCGGCGGGATCTAAGGTGCCGAGTTGAGGACGCTTAGCGTGACGGACTTGTCGGATAAATGTTTAAAGCAACAGGTCTAATCACGTCAGCCATCATTCGAGTTCTATGTCCAACTCACGGCCCGTGTGTTCTCTGGTTCCATGGTCCTGTTTTAATCAAGCTTCTTTCTTTAGCTTCTCCACCTAAATAAGTAGGTATGTTATTCAGCGTCTAGCAAGTAATCACTCCGATTCATCAACAGACACAGGGGGTTTTATGATTAATGAAGTGCAGAGTAGTCATTATTAGAGAGCGGTGCCGATTGAATAAATAGACTTATTTTCGCTCATAATACACTTCACGTCTGGTAGCATTGCATGAACTCTAAGAACTCTATAATCATTGACAGCCTTCCATCTACAACGAACCATAACTCTAAACCATCGAAGTTGCGTCACTCACATATACCGGAAAAAATGGCACCCCGTACTATTGCAATTATTGGTGCTACCGGAGCCCAAGGAATCCCGGTTGTGAGAGACCTGGTCAAATCAGGTGAATACACAGTCCGCGCCCTGACCCGTGATCCGAACACCACTCGGTTCAAGGAACTCCAAGCCTTCGGGCCGCCTGGCGCTGTGGAGCCTGTGGTGGGCTCATTTGCATCCGAAGAAGCTCTCAGAGAGCTTTTCCGTGGTGCCTGGGGCGCTTTCGTCAACCTCGACGGGTTCAACTGTGGCGAGAAAACCGAGACCTACTGGTCCATCCGAGCCTATGAGCTTGCCATCGAGGAAGGAATCAAGTTCTACGTCTTTGGCAACCTGCCCTACGGCTACAAGCTGGGCGGCTTCGACCCCAAGTTCCGGTGCGGTCACGTCGACGGCAAGGGCCGGATCGGCGACTGGATTCTCGCCCAGAACGAACATGTCAGCAAGCACCACGGTATGAAGGCTGCACTTTTCACTACGGCCCCATACATGGAAATGGCGATTCACGCCTACACGCCTATGCCGCCACAGGTCGAAGACGGTGTCGTCACTTGGCGCGTTCCCCTTGCAGACGGGGCCGTTCCCGAGGTTGCGCTCGACGATTGCGGTTACTATGTTAAGTGGCTGTTTGACCACCCGGATCGCGCAAACGGGATGAACCTCGATGTGGCCATCGAGACTATCTCGTACCACAAACTCGCGGAGGCTTTCACAAAGGTCACCGGAAAGCCGGCTAGGTTCATCGATACGAGCTTCGAGGACTACTTTGCCACAGTCCCTATCGCCGACAACCCCGCGGGATACAACGCTGATCCAAATGACCCGGCCACAATGAAGTACCGCGACAACTTCACGGGTTGGTGGAATTACTTCCGTCATTCCACTCCCGACAACAAGGGCCTGATCCAGAAGCCTTATGATCTTCTGGACGAAATCCACCCCAATCGTATTAGGACCGTTGAGCAGTGGTTTAGGATTGAGGACAAGCGGGGAAGAGACCTTGGACTGGGCTCACTTTGGGATAGAGTCCAGCCTGAGAAGATCGGCTTTGTGCTCAAGCTGCACGAGGATAGGTTGCAGGGGAGTCTCTAAATACCGTTTGTTTTCCATAACTGCAGAAGGGCGATAGGGTGTCTGTTCATTCACTACTTGTTTCTGCGAATAGTATTGTTTTTACTGTGTTCTATATTTAGATGTCACTTTAAGTACGCTAGAGGTTGCATGATGATTTATTTGTCATTTCGAAATACAGCGATATCTTGGATAGCATCCAAATCTGAACTAAGCACTGAAAGCTTTTCACTGTCATTGCGACACACATCTGACAAGTTGGTGATATATAGTTGGTGGGTACACAAGAATTACCTATTTCGAGCTTTCCAGAGGCCTGAGTCCAGCCAACACAATGTCTTTGCAGCGATACACAAAATCTTCAACCTCAGACTTAGTATGCCAAGAATCATTGTAGGCAGCACTGAGACTCATTTTGCTTCTAAAGGTGCCTAGGAACAACCCAAGCCCGTTTCCAAGCTCCTCTCCCGTCACCCAAGGCTTATCTACCTCAATCTGACCATGTTTCGATCCAATGATGGCATCGACATTGCCCATGCTTGAAATTGACACCGAAGGCTTCGGCTTTGGTGGTGGGACAGGTGGGAATGCGTCGCTCTTCGGCAGCTCGGGGCACCCGGCTTCCCAGATGGGTAGTGACAAGGCGTAGTGGTCTTCATCATCACGCACAGCTTCGTAGAAATGTCTGATCTTTTCCACGATGGAACGGAATTCGTTCACTCTGTCTGCAGGGTTGACGGCATCGCCCGAGCCTGGCAGAGTCATGTCCACTGTTAGTGCACTACCCGAAACCGAGTGGTAGACAGAAACAGCATGCTTCGGGGTGTTGTACGGATCGACACAGCTCTTGCGTTCGTTCCGCAGGATGTAGTTGACATATCGGACGTGTTGTGGCTGTGGCTTCCTTTCTTGAACATCTCGGACGACCATGGCGATCGCGGCGTGGAACGCGTGGGTGACGGTTGCCTTCAGACTCTTGCAAGCCGCGACGAGAGCTGCGGTATCGCGCTCAGAGAAGTCCAGTGCGATACGTTGATGCCTCCCCGGCGCGATGGCACCCTCATGATAAGGGAGTACGAGGACCTTTATGTCCCCATCATCCTGACCAGCCGCCGCTTTCTGTGCGTTCTGCTCAGATAGGTGCTGTCTTTGGCGTTCTGTCAACTCGGTCGGCACATTCGCGGCGACGCGGAACGGAGGGCTGAGGTTCTTGGTTTCAGACCCATCAAAGCTGGGAATCTTGGATGCACTGCCCGTGTCGTATGCGTCCGCGACGAGTCGCATCAGATTATTGAACATGTGCAAGGTTCCAATGCCGTCAACAATCTCATGTGCGGACCGGAGAACAAGATCCAGGCGTATGGCACTCGAGGCCACTGACCCGCTGCCAGTTATCTGTGGCTTCAGAACGAATAGAGTTGGAACTTTTGGCGCTGGAGGGTCACTGTTGGCCCATTCTTCCCCCGTCTTCCCAGTCTTGATAGAAACGAATGTCTCCATAAGCCAGGCATCGCGTTCCGCATCACTGAGGCAAGTGTGGTAGCTCTTGATGACTTTTCCCGTAGCAAGATCGTGAGAGACTCGGGACGCAATGGTCGGGTGGTCGTATCGTAGAGCAAGCCAGCCGTGTCTCAAGGCAGTCTCGAGACGTTGCTCGACAGCCTCTCGAGTCTGTCCCTGAGGGATGTCTACGCTGACAGACAAGTGTCCTGTCATCGCGAAGAACATGCGACCGCTCCCTTCATACAGTTTCGCAAGAGCATAATAGAATTTCTCTGCCTCATCGACGTCTCGTTGCCAGATGCCAGGCGATGCCTCCCGCCATATAAGGGAGGGGTAAGCTTGAGACATGATCCCGGTCTTAGTGTGCCTTTACTTGGACGACTCGAGGAGACTGGGCACGCAAATCCAGATGCGTATTAGAGAAGAAAAGATGTTTAGACAGATAGTGATAGCTGAACCGAACTGTGCATATAATCCAAAGGAATTTGGCGAATTCCTGAGCTTTTGAACGACGTGCCCATCGTGACTATTTTATGTCCATTTGGGGGAAAGCCCGCGAGACATTAGTGGTTCAGGGGTTTCCACGAGAGCCACTGTAAATCTTCCGAGCTTTTACCGTGCTGGTACAAGCACCCGTCTCGGCATAGCGGGCCGTGGTTACTAATGTGTTCTGGTATCGTAATAATGCGTAACACATTCACACTGTGAGTCGATTTCTACCTGCTGCGGTGTAAGTGGTGTATGGGTGATCAATTTCCATCGAGAAATGGGAGACTTCATCTTCATCGTCTGTGAGTTTCATTAACTACAATCAGCAAGCGAATGATATTGGGGACGCATCCCATTTCTGCTATGTAATTAAATTAGAGCGGTCCAACCTTATTGAACGGCTTATCCATGAAACCCAGTAACGTCATGGGCATAGCAAGGAAGCAGTTCTCTCTTCCATGAATTGATGTCACACTTTCCTGTCGAATCACCGAGCCAGCATTAGAGGCTGCTGGTGGCCAGAGGCCTGCTTGGCCGTATCTGGTAATTTGAAACCCCCCACCACACGCTTCTGAAAGACCCCAGTCGGGTCGTATCTCCTGGCAACCTCTAGAGCCAATTCAACCATTTCCTCCCCATACGACCCGAGGACGTCTTGTGTTCCGTCAGCATAATTCATGTAGTAATACTCGACTTGCGCGTCAAGGCTGCGGCTGTAGTCTTCGATGTCTCGTTTCCATGCCATCATTTTTTCCCGTCCGATTGCTTCCTGCAGTTGACCATTGACAGCAAGTGAGCCGAGAAGAACAATAGCGTTGTTCTTGTGCCTGTCGACACCCAGTAGGTTACCTCCCTTCTCCGCCCCATGCTTCCCGACAATCGAGGGCAATGGCTGGAAGAAGCATTGGGTCTCGAAATCACCATCAGATGAATCGACTTTCATTTCTTCAACGAGTCTATGGTGCAACTCGACAGCCTTGGTCAATACTCTCTCATCGTTCTTGAATGTGACTGAGAACCAGATATTTCTATTGACAGATGAGCATCAAGACCTGGGGTAATGCGGGTAGTCAAGCTCTCCTTACCTGTACCCAGCAGCTTGCGTGCCCAGAGCATAAGTTGACATGTTCGTAACAGTTGAACTCCCGGACGTATTTCCTGGAATTGAAAGAAACTCGTCAAAGATTGGCGGGTTCGGTCGACCCCCCACGTCAGCCATTCCCTTGATGACGATGGTCTGCTTTAGCTGTGGACGATATGTCCAAAATACAACTGTAGAGCTGTTCTGATAAGTCTCGACGTTGTCGACCCATCGCTTCAGGGCCGAGATATGCACAGATGGGTCATCACCCTCGGGGTACGTTACCGAGCCACTCCAGATCGGTGATGCAGGGTACGCCATCAGGTCAAAGCGTGTGACGATACCGAAGTTGTTTCCACCCCCTTTCAGAGCTGTAAAGAGGTCATTGTTCTCCTGCGCGCTGGCGGTGACGATCGTGCTGTTTGCCAAGACTATCTCGAATGCTGCGATGTTGTCGGTGGCGAAGCCGTGGCGAAACAGGTACAAGGAACAACCGCCACCCAGTAAGAGCCCACCGACACCCACGGTTCCGATGCGCCCCCCCAGGACACCAACATTGTACTCATCTAGTGTTTGATATACGTCTAACCAGCGAGCGCCTGGTCCGACACTGGCGATGCTGTCGTCGGAAGTGTAGGTCGTTTGGTTGAGCAGACCTAATTCTTGGTTTAATATTACAAGAAAATATACAGTGGGGTTTTAACTTACCTAGATCAATGGTTACAGCCTTCTCGATGTTGTTGGCTCCGGCCGTAGAAGAATGCCCGCCGCTACGAACCGCGAAGGGACATTGGGTCTCTCGGAGCAAGACCTCAACCACTGCGGCTACCTCCTTAGTGTTTTGGGGCTGGACGAAACACTCAGGCGTGAGTTGCGATGTGAGTGACCAATACGAGTCCACGCGGTCGGAAAACAAGGTGTTGTTGGGCATGTAAATATTTTGGAGGCCAGCATCAACGAGGGCTTGACACTACCATACACTTTTGATCAGCAATGGAAGACGCTGGATTGTACAAGCAGTTACTTACACAATTTACGGGATGCAAAATCCTGGATAATTCTGTCAACTCAGCTGAGGCGCCAAGAGCGAGGTTCAGGAACAATGCTGTCTTCATATTGAATGGACAACTGAAGGCAGACGATGGGTCTGGCAGTGATTGACAGGTCTTCGGCCAGAGAACGGCAGGAGAAAACAATGTGTTTCGCCGATGGACAATTCGATGTGTGGGAGGACATGGTTAAATTCTTACTGAATATCCTGCCTCGCTCTCCTCTATATATATCCAGATGCACACGAATGTATCTAGGTACACATGTGCACGTAGTATTTATTGCACGCCAAGCAAGCGACATGCTACTGTAAGTCTTCATGTCGTGTGATAGTACTATGTAAAGAATTGTCCCCTGCGAACGAGAGTTGATGCGCGTCTGAGTTAGAACCAACTAATGACACAGTAAATCCATTGTTCAGCCATCACGAATCCCCACCGTGCATGCATCGCGCTTTCGATTGGCTTCCCAAGGCTGTCGAGTACCGCAAATGGCAACAAGTTTCCCTTGTATGGTTGCACGATTGGTGGCGACTGTATACTTTTACTGACATTCATACCCGAAGTTTGGCCGGAGAGGAGAACATCGGGTTGTGCTCCATATTACCGGATTGGGTCATACTCCCAACTCGCAGCAACCTTTTGCAGACAGATACTGGATCACGATCTGCTCTCTCACCGACGTCAATATCCGAACTTCTGCCGTTCGGGAGGTCACGGGCCGTTCTCCGGATCCCCGAATTGGGAAATACTCCCAGCAACCTATTGCTCTGGTGTACCACGTACAGACAGTCACAACATACCAGCAGCTTTGACAAAGTGATGAAACTTGATAAACGGTACCTATGTACAATAACACTGTACAAAGTGGAGTCACGCCTGGTGCTCGGAGTTCGGTCGAAAACGCGGGAAAATGTGGGGAACTGTTAAATATTCCGATCGAGCCCGTCCCAGAAGAAGAGAAAGTACTACCTCATACAGCTGGGCATACCGACATGAAGGGCAGGCATTTCTTTGCAGTATCCCAATCGCTCGTGCTCGATGTAACCTCCAGCAGAAGGTTGAACACAGTAAAAATTAGATGATCTCTTGTTCGTCTACAAGGATCAATGCCTCCGAAGGCATGTGCCCATTAGCACTGTGTAGCCGTGCGATGAAGGATTGCAGATGGACACAGTTTCGGGGAACTGCCAGTGACTTAGGCAATCTATATCGGGTTTGCTGCTGTGGGCATGAGGGAAGAGATAGCACCAGGCGTCAATGTCAGCAGCCGAGCGGGCATGTGGCAGCGAATGGAGGGCACGGCAAGTGGAAGGATGGTACGCAATCATCTACGTATGGACCGGGTGCCCAGGTGCCTTCTGGGCCATGCTGGTTCTGGTCACCTCGCCCATTTCCAATACAAATATCGCAGATTTTAGAAGACCTGGCTGTCTACTTCACATGAATAAGTCCTAGATGGAGGGAATCTGGCTTTCACCTTGAGTTGAGAGTATTTACATCAAAGATAGCTTTTCAATCTCCATTGCGTGCTGGATAACCTCGCACCTTTTTGCGTGTGAAATATACAGCATCAATTCATTAACATCCCACAGTTCGGTATCCCGACCATGAGTGAGCGCTCACAGGCGCGTGGTCACTTTGAACGATCTGGACGCCTTGAGGTCATCGGCGACCTCCTTCGCAACTCTTTGGCCATCCTCTATGCCACCGTCGAGGAATCCCCTCCAGCCCATGGCCCAGTCTGCACTACCGAACCACACATTTCCTTGCTTCTCTCTCAGTGCGTCCAGGTATCGACTGACCTGGTTCGGCTTGAACCACTCCCAAGCCCCCCTGGCAAACTCATCGTTGTGCCAGTTGTGGAACACAACCCTCTTCAAATCCTTGTCCTCAGTACCAGGCAGAAGCTGCTTCCACGCCTCCAGCGTCGCACCGATGTCCTCTTCTGCCTGCAGATGCACGCCGGGGAGCGAGCTTCCAAACGCAACCAGGTGGGTGTTCCCCGCCGGCGTGGTCCCGTCGCCGAACGTGTATGTCAGCTTGCCATCGGGGTAGTTGAATGCGCCCAGCGACCGCAGCTCCGGCTTCGCGACCTCGACGTGGCATTTGACCACGTGGTTCGCGTGGCCCTCGACACTTGCCTGCGTCTTGAGCGGCAGGAGCGCGGGCGTGAACTGGATCGAGTGCAGGACGTTGAGCGGAATCGTGCAGATGATCCTCTTTGCCTTGAAAACGCTGCCGTCCCGTGCCGTCACCTCGACCACGTCGCCCTTGTCGTGCACGCTCGCGACAGGCGTCGAGAAGCTGTGGCTCAACCTCCCTGTGGTGTGGGCCTCGTCGAACAGACACCGCTGCAGCCCACTCTGTCCGCACTTGAGCTTGTACGTCAGGCCCATTTCGATGAAGTCCCTGTAGTCCCAGTTCGCGAGGGCCCACCACCGCAGCATCTCGAAGAAGGACGAGTCCTCCCACTGGCCACCGCAGGTGATGCTCAGGAAGCCCTCGAGCATGTTCCTCTCCAGCGGGCTGAGGTCGTCCTGGATCTGCTCTATGCGGTCCTTCAGCGACATCTTGTCGTAGATGGCCACGGCCTCCTTGTTGCGGAGCGCGTCGTGCGGCCAGGGGATCACGGTCCGGCCGAGCTTGCCGTCAACATTGACGAGCTTCTTAATCCCGGACTCGGAGATGACGTCCTCCTCCTCGTGCGACATGAAGATTGTCGGCTTGTCCTTGGACATGGTCACGGCGCACTTGTTGATGCCGCCCGACTGCGACATGGACACCTCGAGGTTGCCGAGGAGGTTGTACCGGAACAGCTCGCGCCAGATGAAGGGCTGGGTCCAGTGCACCCATGTGCCGCCCATCTCAAAGGGGTACCCGTCGATGTTTGATGACCATGACCGGCCGCCGATTCTGTCGCGCGCCTCGACCAGGAGTGTGCTGTGGCCTGTTGTCGTCAGGTCACGGATGGCTGTGAGACCTGTGTACCCTGCTCCGATGACTGCAACATCGTAGACCGTATCTTTTGAGCTGACAGTGGACTGCGGCTGTACCACTCCAAGGCATGGGACTCCAGCCTTGAGCCCGGTCTCCGGTGTCCATTGGTAGCCATCACGGCTGGTGTGTCCTGGTGGGTTGGTCATTGCGCCGTCTGTCGACAAGGATGACTGATTGCTATCAATGATGAAGTCTTTCCGAGCCAATTTAGATACTATGTCTCAGATGATGTTGAAGATCTGCAATTCTACGAATAGTATGATCTAGGGCTTGATCTCTGATGTGCTGGTGCATGATTTCAAATATATACCGTGTTTCTTGCCGAACCTTCGGCAGATTTTCTCACTTTGCATTCCTAATTTGGTATAAGGATAGTATCATGATAACCTGCATCCAAAAGTGAGGTTTCAATATCTTTAGTCGAGGCTCCGGTGGCACCGATTTGGTTGACCATCTTGAAATCTCACTTTTATGCCCTAATCTGGCAATTCGGCATGTGTGAGAAGCGGAGAGAGGAGCAGTGCAACTTGGCGCAACGATGGCGGCTGACTTACACCTTTGCGTCCTATCAGAGCCAGTTACAGCACGCTAATTGTCGGATCTTGCATTGAAAGAGGCTGGCCTTCGGTTTGGAGCCTGTCTAGAAATCGCCCAGTTCACACACAGGACGGCAGTCGTTCGGCAATTGTTATGGCTGAGTCAGGGGTATTTTCTCACTTTATTATCCTTTTTAGGTAATGCAATCAGAGTTCCTTAGCCTCTCAAGTTAGATCTCCAATCATGTGCCCTCCACAGTTGCATCCGGCTTAGCATTGACAGCGCGTGGACGGGCTGCCACGCCCTTGTGTTCCAGGGTACCGCTGTGAGAACCTCCACCCCAGATATGGGTGGATTCATGGATAAGGAAGGCTGGATCCGACCAGACCGACTTACACTGTTTCGTCCTCCTCCACGCCCGCCTGCGAGATAAGACAACACAATACGCGCTGCTCCTCACAAGAGGCTGCGTTTCGCCGTGATAGAAGCTGTTCCTCTTATCTTCTCGACAAGGCCTTGCAGACGCGGCAAGCGTGGCGCCATTCTCCTATAAAGTCGAACGAAGAATGGCGAGATCTCGCATCTAGACAGACTCGAACGACAGTTCATCCTAGGCCAAGGCGATCTATTCACACTCTGAAGTCCAGATTTGGCTGCCGGCCATTGCTCCACTTCTACATTTAGACATCATGGCGTCAGAAAACCTGTCACACAAGGCAGAGGAGCTGTCAAAATCCGGGGAAATTGATCTAGCTGCCCTTGAAAAAAGTACGTAAAGATATCCACACATGGCCTGTCCAACGGCTCCATCACCATTGAAGAATAAAAAGGTTGTTGGTCGTCGCTAACATAATATTAGATGTGTCCAATTCCTTTGGTACAGTCGAAAACCCAACACAGCCGGCGCGAGACCTCGGACTGCTCGCCATCATAGCCATAGGATGGAACATCTGCAACAGTTGGGCCGCGATAGCGGCGACGTTGGCCATCTCCGTCGCCTCTGGAGGACCGGTGACGCTGATATATGGTGTCATGGTTATATTTCTCTTTGGAGGAGCATGCGCCCTGAGCATGGCTGAGATAGCGTCGGTGCATCCAACCGCAGGCGGACAATACCACTGGACGAGCATACTGGCACCTGAGTCTGCAAGCAGAGGGCTGGTAGGTGGCCTTGAAGGCCGATTGCGGTCTCTGTAATTCTGTCTGGGTGTTGACTTTGGGAACAGAGTTATTGGTGTGGCGCCATCAATGTCTTCGGATGGATCGCAACATCGGCTGGATTCATCATCACCTTTCCAACCATGGCATTAGCTTTGGCCTCGTTCTGGAACCCAGGATATACCGTTGAGCCGTGGCATGTCTTCCTGATATTCCAAGCCATGAACTTCTTGATGGTGTCGTACAACATCTTCCTCCTCAAAAGGACCATCTGGCTGCAGGATGTGGGATGTAAGTGTCTCCACTGTCTACTATCTCCTGTCTGGAGCCGATGTCTTCCGCTGGAATCGTTACTGATAATATTCATTTTGAACAACATAGTCTTCCTCTCCCTCATAGCCTTCTTCGTCATCACAATCACCTGCCTTGCCGAATCGAACCCCAAACAGAGCAGCGACTTCGTATGGAGAGAATTCATCAACACGTCAGGCTGGTCCTCCGATGGTGTCGTCTTCCTCACTGGCCTTGTCAATCCCAACTTTATATTCTCCGGTCTCGATGGTGCTATACACTTGGCTGAGGAATGCACCAACGGGGCAGTGGCTGTACCTCGAGCTCTTGTCTCGACGGTAGGCATTGGGTTTGTGACCGCGCTTGTCTTCGCCATTGCCATGTGCTATAGCTACAACGACTTTGATGCCGTACTTGGCTCACCGTGAGTCTATCCTCTCCTCGTTTCTGGGACTGTGTCCCCTAGGGAATCTTCGTTGACAATGTGTTCTACCACTAGGTTTCCCGCCCTCGAGATTTGGTACCAAGCTACCTCCAGCCGAGCCGTCGCCACCTTCTTCCTCGTCACACTCAACGTTATCACGCTCTTCGCCATCTCCGGGGCGATACAGACAGCCTCGCGACTTACGTGGTCCTTTGCACGAGACGATGCCGTCGTGTTGGCTCCTTTCCTTAGCCGTATCCACCCGCGGTGGGGCGTTCCCGTGTGGTCTCTGATCGCCAACAGTGCGTGTGTGTTTGTTTTGGGATGCGTCTACCTGGGCTCGTCGACGGCGTTCAACGCCTTGGTCAGCACCGGCATCATCTTGCAACAACTCAGCTTCGCCTTTCCCGCCGCACTGATGTTATACCGCCGGGCGAAGGGGACTCTTGAAGAGGTCATGCCTGCAGCCAAGATTGGCTTCAAGTTGCGATTCGGGATCGGGCCTGTCGCCAATGTTTTGACTATAATCATGGCTCTTCTGGCACTGATCTTCTATGACCTTCCTGTCGTGTTGCCGGTAACCGTTGGTAATATGAGTAAGATTTGCTCACCGTCTCTCTGCTCTCTTGACGACTTGGCTGACAACATCACAGACTATTCGTGCGCAGTGATTGGAGTGATGGGTCTCCTTGCCCTGGCCAACTGGTTTGGTTATGCAACGAGGAAATATCAAGGCCCGAGGATGGAGCACATGATGTAATATGCGGAGCGAAATTGTATTGCAAAATGATATTGAAAAAATCTATCAGCGCATCGTTATGTCAGCAACAGAAATTGATATGATTGACCCAACATCGGCGCACACGCGTGAGACACAGACTTGTGAGCTGAACAGCCACGTACTGGGAAGTCGGCGTCAAGTTCAACTGGAAACTGGTTCATCACGCTTCTCAAAGTAAAAACTTGTAAAGTACAACCGGTCTCAAAGGACCATTACAGATGGGGTTGGAATACAAAGAAAGGCGACAAAACCATAGAGACAAAAGTCAGAATCAAAGTCCGAGAAATAATATGTGCAATACTGCAGCTCAACGACATCGTCAAGGCAGGGCCCAAGCTCGACCTCAGTGGCTCGGGAACTAAAGTATCAAGATCCTTTGGGAAGAGATGAAGGCCAGTGACAGGAGAAGGCCCGCGTTGCTGTCCATTGAGCCCGGAAGCAGGAGTTCCAAAAGCTCGACAACAAGGCGTTGCAGACCTTAGATACGAAATGCTTCTCCATTCAAAAGCTCACCGATGCTGGAAACCCCCGAACGCTCAAGTTGCTGTCCGACAGCTCCTCACGGACAAGCCGCAGAAATGTGGGAAGCAAACTAGAAAAAATGCACAAGAACTCCGGAACGTAGCTTTTGGAAGCAATGAACGCATCTCTTGGCTGACATCGCCGCATTCGTTCGTGTGGCTACATGGGAGCACAGGCTGTGGAAGGTCCATCCATGCTCTGCTCCACAGTGGTCAAAGGTCTGGTGGAGTGCGCTGCAGGTAAAAACAATATGCTAGTCGCATGTTGGTATGTTGAAAACTCCGATTCGCAGACCCGAGGCCCCCGAGGACTCCACAGGGCAACAGACCTACCTGTGGCAAAGTCATTCGGCTGGGCTGGCATTCATGGATAGAGTCGAAGAATGACTCGTTATAAATGATCCATCGTTGTAATTTCACACTCAGCAGATTATAGGAGAGTATTGCGGTATCCAGTGCCCAATAGAACGGAAAGCATATATTATTCCTACAAGTCATTGTTTCAGATGCTTGTATTAGAAGTCAATAGTGAGGTAAGTTGATGCCACACATGTGTTGCCATAACGATCTAACTGGCAACAGCCCTTGGGCTTAAGGGCAATGTTTTGATCACTTATTCATCCATTGAGACTAAGAAATGGATAGGTTTAGTGTGACCATGCTCCAGCTGGCGTTTTCTCAGAAGGCGATAGAGCATAGTAGCTCGAATGATCTGCTGGCCGCAATACATGAGTTAGTAAAGTGCTACACTTTGGCCTTCGAGACGGCAAGCCGGTCTCTGCAGCAGGTACGGAGATTGGCAATCCAAACTCCTGTTCTGTTCTCGGAGCCTTTAGTGAGCTCTCTCGGCGAGTTTCACCGACAGTATGAGCGGTTGAGTCGGTTATGAGAGTAGCACGCCTGCAGGAGCTAACTTCTGCAGACATCTCGAGCGAGATGCAACATGAGCTTCTGATGAAAACCAAAAGAGAGACTCATGAGCGCTTTCCGGACATGAATGAGGCCATGCAGGAAAGACTGGCAGATCTGGAACACCGCGTCTTGGCGTCCATACGGGACATACTATCGGGCATCATTAGCGAGGAAATGCGCAGGTCGCTCGACGAGCGAAAGGAGCGCAAAGATAAATGATAAGGTGGACATGGAATTTTATAGTTATGCTGTCTTTTGAAAGAGCTATTGATGGTATTTGGTTGAACACGGATACAGAGGGCATAGAAATTTCAGTCTCTAATTACAGAGGTGTTGCCGTTCATGATTTGCTTACAGGATTGATTGTGTAGTCTACCAGGCATTATTTTGTATTCAAAATCATTGATTGGAATAAATGCTTCTGCTCTAGGTTAAGCGCCGAGCGGTTCAAGCATCGGAAATATGATACTGGTCCTGACGCGAAGGCGCGTTTAATGGCATGGCCCAACCATCTGCCGATCGTCATCCGCATCCGCTTGGAACCGTAATTCCAGCGGACCTGAGCTTGATTCCCTTCTTGGCGCTGCTTAATTTTGGGTCATTTCTGGGTGTTCTCGGCCTGCCGAATAAGATTTGCTTGACCCTATCCAATGTATACGCGTAAATCCGTTTCATTGAGTATCATTCCCATGCGATACGCGTGTAAAGTGACAAGGGCTAACCCCTGTGTTATCATTTCACATGCTCGCCCCGTAGGGCAGGCAGCCCAGGCGCTCAGCATTGTAGATCCCTCGCGCTCGGGTGCCCGATGCTTTCCGAGGCTTCCACCGGTCTCGCAACGCCTGCGAAATGTCATGACAACGTCCTCAGAAAAATTCCGTCATAAGGTCAACGCTCTTTGTGGGGCGTGTCCTGTGCTGTGCTAAATAACAGGAGAACGCGGACAAGTTTCGAGTTTGCGACTCCACACCCGTCTTCAGCCCCACACGACGCCCAGACCCGATCGCCGCGATCTGTCTCGGAGCTGTAGTGTCGTGGCGGCTGCAAGATTCATGCAGGCGCTAAAGGCCAAGCGTCCAGAGCACACATCTTTGAACCTTCCGCCAAATCCGAGTTGGGCCCCGCTCCCTAAACGACCAGAGCCGCCTTTTGACGACATGCCGGCTTCAGCCACGAGCGTACAGATACTTTGCAAATAAGCAGAGACCGGATGGCATGACCGATGGGCTCTGACAAGCCAAAGAAATGTGAGTTTGCACTGGCACTGGTACGGCCCCACGGGTTATTGCCGAAATACCTCGGCCCAAACCCCTGAGCTGAGTTCTCAAGTGCCGAAAGCCTGATCGAGCCGGGCATTTGCTCGCGACTTGGGTCAGCATCGAGTCGAGATTACACGCCCCGGACTGCCCGCTGACTCGGGATCTCTCACAGCTTGTTATCATTGCACAAAGAGGAGGATAGTGTGTGATCTGACAGAGCCAAAGTGCAACAAGTGCGCTAAGAAGGGGCTCGACTGCCCCGGATACGGCATCAGATATCGCTTCGCAGACGGGAAGACAGCCTCAGCTGCCGAGTTCGAGCCGGCCGAGAGCTCACGGATCGCTTCATCGTCGTCTTCATCATCAGCGCCATCAGTGTCTGCGAAGCGCCGGCAACCTGACCTGAAATGGGTTGACGTGTCTAGTCGAGTCAAGAGGGCGAGGGCAACTGCCGAGCAGGGGTCAGGCGCAGATAACACGACGGCGGGCGCAGGACCACCGGGCTCGACGACGAAGGGTTTTGGAGTGGGCCTGGATATTACTCAACAGCGAAAGGGAATTTGTCTTTTTAGCCCAAGTGGGCGACACCACGACAGCGGAGGCCACGATCACCACCAATTGGCTAGGCAAAGCAGAGGCATCTGGCCGCAGGAGACTTTCGAGTCGTCGGCCACTGACGATGACGGAGACGAAGTCATTGAAATCACGCGAACCGGTGACTTCGGCACATTGGCACGGCCAGACTTCTCACCAATATCGATGTGCCTACCCTCTCTACTCTCGAACCCAGACCCGCGAATACGTCTCCTCTTCAAGCACTGTGAGCACTCTCTTTCCCTACCACTGTACCATCTCAGGTCTTGAGTCTCTTGTTGACAATCCGAGCATAGTCTCGACCCACGTCTCACCTGTGATGCTCATGTACGACGATGAGGCCAACGGCTACCGACGCCAGATACTCCCCCTCGCTCACGCCGATCCCATCGTCGAGCGCGCCGTGTGCGTCGCCGCCGCTTTCCACCTGTCTCGACAGGTTCCGGAGCTGCGCCTCCCCGCCGAGACGGGCCGCGCTGCCATCGTCAGCAAGTTGTCATCTGAGGTTGACCTCAGCGACTCCACCTGGGCGACCATCATCCTGCTGATTGTCGCGGACCTGGTGACGGGCCACGAACATGTGCTCACGCTTTACAAAATGCTCATCGCTTTCCTGGATGCCAGAGGCGAGACCGGAGATGCGGGATCATTGCTGCAGAAGTTCTTATATAACCAATCCAAACTGTAAGTCACTGACAACGTCATGGTTTTCCCAAATCACTAAGATCGACAGGATTTCATTTTTTGCCTATCCAATACTAGGGGAGTCCAAAGCAGTGGCCGACTTCTCCAAATTCCTCACCGGGCTCATGGCGAGCCAGGAGCAACTGAAGCAGCGCCAGCGCCAGAGCGTCGAGTTCCTGGTCGCCACGGAGCAGCTCCCCACAAGCACGCAGGGGCTGTTCGACATGCGGACGCGGCTGTACATGGAGATCACGCAGGCGGCGACGGAGATATACGTCCTGCGCGCGCGCAGCCCGGACGACAGCTCGTACGAGTCGGCCGGGGACAGGAGGTCGGAGACGACGGTGCTGCCGCTGCTGCCGAACCTCGACGCCACCGAGACGGCCCTCGACGAGACGTACAGCCCCATCGAGAGCATGCCCGACCGCATCGCCCACATCCGCGGCCTCTTCGAGCAGGTCGACCCGTCGGCGCCCGGGTCCCACACCATCGTGTGGCCCGCCTTCATCGCCGCCGCCGAGTCCCGCGAGGAGGACAACAGGGAGTTCTTCTCGTCCATCCTGAGGCGGCTGTGGCGGTCGACTGGGTATGCCAACGTGCTCCGGGGGCTGGACGCGCTGCCGGCGCTGTGGGAGAGGCAGGGCCGGGGCCAGAGGTGGACGGCTGCTCTGCAGGAGCTCAAGACTGTCGTGATGTGATTTGACCGCGGTCTTGTTGGGAGTAACCGATTCTTTGTGTTTATTTTGTTCATCGTGTCAAATTACTAGAGATATCCGTGTGGAAATAACGATCGCCATGTTCAACAAGTCACAGACAACGCCAGTTGAAACGTTTCCCGCCTGCCATTACCCTCGACCAGGACCAACCACCTCAGAAGATGTCCGTGACAAACCTCTCGTTCCTCATCCGCTTGACGAAAGCATTGACCTCCTCCGGCGTATAATCCTTCCCATTCCTCTTGGCCCCAGCAGCAATCAATCTCCTAGCCACGGCTCCGATCCCCTTAGCCAGGCTCTTGCTCCCGCAGATATAAAACCTCGCACCCTCCAGCCACAACCGATCAATATCCTCCCGGTCCCGCAGCATCCGGTCCTGCACATACCTACACCGATCTCCCTCCTCCCCCTCTTCCTTCTCGTCATGATGCTGGCTAAACACCCACCTCACATCCACCGCCCCAAGCGCCGCCCAAGCCTCCAGCTCCTCTATGTAAAGCTGGTCGCGGCCCGGCCTCCTGCAACCCGCGAACAGCACCGCGGGCGCGAGGCTCTTGCCGCCCTCGGCGATGAGCGTCGCACGCTCCTGTACGAAACCCCGGAACGGCGCGATCCCGCTGCCGTTGCACATCATCACCACGGGCGTGGCCGACATGTCCAGCGGTAGCCGGAAGTACCTGTTCGTGCTGCGCACCGACACGAGCACGCGGTCGCCGGGTGATAGGGAGCGCATGTAGCTGCCTGCGACGCCAAGGAAGCGATTTTGCTGTTGCTGTTGCTGCTGCTGCTCGTCTTTCTTATCGACTCCTGCGTTGGTGGGGTGGGAGTGGTCTCCATTTGGCTGGTACCAGGCTGGGGCGTCCAACACGGCGTACGTCAGGGTCGCCGAGTTCGGCGAGGCCAGCGGGGAGGATGAGATGGAGTAGTGCCTTGTGCGCATTGGCGGGAGCAGGGAGAGGAAGGTGGCGAACGGGAGGGGGATTTCGGTCTTGTGTCTTGTCAGGAGGTCGAGGATGGTGATGCGCTTCTCGATGACCTCCGAGGTAAATATATCGGGGGACAGATAACTTGTCAATGTCTCCTTGAGGCTCGAGGAGCTACACACCGAGATCAACACCTCGATATCCTGCTTCGTCGCCGGCTGGGAGATCTCCACGTAGCCCTGGAGCAGGTCGAAGATGGCGATCGGCTTGCCTGTTGGGAGCGAGGTTGTCGAGCCTGGCTTGACCGTGATCATGCCGTCCCACGGCAGGTTGAAGTGGTTCATGACCCGCCTGACGTACTCCTTTGGGTTCAGGGGGAGGACGGCAAGATAGTCTCCCGCGGAATAAGTCATGTTCGACGGGAGCTCGATCTCGATGTGGCGTTTCTCCGGCTCGCCATCCGCGGTGAGGACCTTGGCGTCGATGACGTTGGCCCACTGCACATTCTGCTGGAGGTGGGCGGCTCGTTCTTCGGCAGTTAGCTCGATCTCGATGGTTGGGATGGTTGAGAACTTGGATGAGTCTTCAGAGGACGTCATGTATGGGCCAAGCCCCGGCCATAGCTTTCCACTTGTCCATGTCTCGAAGTCGCCAAAGGTGTCTTGCTTGCTCACGTCTGATGACCCGCGGTCCGCAAGCCTTTCCGCGCCCAGGACTGGAAGGATCTCGTCCACCAATGTCGGGACCTTCTGGAACGTCGATGCCCAGTCGCTGTGACCACAGCCGAAGACGGCGTACTTGACTCCCTCAAGCTTCTTCTCCTCGCTGTCTTGCTTCAGGCTCTCGAGCCAGGCCACGAAACGCGCGGCATCATCGGTGGGCAGTCCCTCATACGAGGCCGTGATGATGACTATTGGCTTGTCCTTGGGAATTTGACCCATGGCCGTATCCAGCGTCTGAACATTCGCCGCCAGCCCCCTTTGAGCACACTGCCCTGCCAGCTTCTGCGCCAGGGCCTGGCAAGTTCCAGTGTTGGATCCGTACAGAATCGAGAGAGCGTGGTCGCCAGTGGCAACAGTCTCGACAGCCTTGGGAACGCCATCCTTATGCTGCCCACCAGTGGCCCTGTCACCGCTCAGCCTCTGGAGCAGGATTGTGGGCGTGATCCCCTCCCTCAGGCTGGCCCGCATATAGAAGTCTTTGGGCTTCAGCGTCAACGTCTGCACGACCTTCATCTCGTAGTTCGGATCGTCCAGCCGCATGTCAAAGTTCTGCAGGATCAGCGCCACCGCGAGGACAGCCTCCTGCCAGGCAAACGCGCGCCCGATACATGCCCGCATCCCCGTCCCGAACGGCTTCCACGCGTTCTTGGGCAGCTTCTCGAAGTTCTCGTCCAGCATCCGCTCGGGCTTGAACTCCTCGGCGTCCTCGCCGTACACCTTGGGGTCCTGCATGATCTTCCCTATGAGGCACACGACAGTCTTGCCCCGCGGGACCTCGTACTTGTGCTTGCTGTGCGGGTCCTTCGCCCCGATGTACACCGGGTCCTCGGTGTTCTCCGGCCGGATGGCGCGGCTGAAGGCCGGCGCGGTCGGGGTGAGGCGCAGGGTCTCGCGGAGCACGGCGTTGATGTACTTGAGCTCGTTGACGTGCTTGGGCTCGAGCTTTGAGTGGCCCACCACGCGGTCGACTTCGGCCTGGGCGGCAAAATAGGCGTTTGGGTTCTTGAGGAGTTGGAGGAAGGCGAAGGAGAGCAGTCCAGATGTCGTCTCATGACCTGTGCTTGGTTAGCTTGTCCTCGATGACCCGTTGAACCCATATGAGACAGCCAACTCACCGGCAATTAGGAACGTCTGCATGTTTGCAGCAATAAGCTCGTCCCTCATCGTCTTTCCGGTCTTGGGGTCCTTGCCGTTGATCAGAGAGTTGAGCAAATCCTTTTTTTCGGTGGGGTGGTCCCTTCGGTATTGGACCAACTCCTGTGAGGTATCCTCGAGGAATTTGACACTTTGTTTGACCTCCTCATTGTACGAGGGAAACAGCCTGGTGATGAGTCCGGCAAGCTGCCCGGAGCTGTTCGCCGCACCCAATGTAGTGTTCATCGCTTTAACGAATGGGTGCATTTCCTCCTGGTAGAACGAGTTGAACCGGAAGTCCATAGCACATAGCGCGATCGTGTCCAGCGTTAACCGCGAAAAGTCTTCCGATGCTTGAATTTTGTGCGTCGGGCCCTGCCTTGCCCATTTGAGAACAAGTTGTGAGGCAATGTCGTGCATTTCTGTGGCAACACCGTGTCAGCAAGCTGGCGTTGATACTCTGTCACTTTCAAGGTGCCTTCTGACCATCAAACATCTCAGCCACGGCCAGAGGCCCAAAAGCGGGCATGAGGATACGGTGAGCCTGGCCCCAGTCGTCCTCCTTCTCGCTCTTTTGTGTGAACAGGCCTCGAGGTTTGCCGGAAGAGTCCGCCGCGCTGGCCAGCTTGCCGCCAAGCAGTTTGTAGAATCTTGTTTCATCGCAGAGCTCGTCAAATAGGTCAAAGCCACTGACCATGATTGATTCTCGTCCTGGTGCCTTCACCTTGAAGATAGGGCCGTGTATGTCGGCGATGCGCTCGATGGCCCGGAGGGGAACTTCATCTTGTAGATCAAAGATGTTTCCGACGAAGGGCAGCCCAGGAGGGCCGCCAATATCGGTTGGGACAGCCATTCTTCGTTTGAGTCTCCTCTCTTCTCGGGTGAGGTGTAGCTGAAACTTGAAACGCCCAAGCTACGGAGGTGTGCCGTTTACTCAAAAAAGGCCAGGGAGGGAATCAGCAAGAGTCATAGGATCAGTAGGAGGAGCGCGGAGTTGGGTGATTAACTTGGGCATAGCTCGGAGGATGACATTTCAAAAAGCTCACGCTTGTCAGGCAGGACTCGCGTCCTGGTGGCTTATATGCAAGCCGGAAGGAATCCAGGTCAAACACGGGTTCAATGAGCTACCACGGCCTGGGTGTCAAGGGGAGCTAGTCTACATATGAATCCTTGGAGCTGTCTCGATGTGCACATGCATGGGTTAGCTCACTTGCTCATCAAGGGGCGCAGCCAAGAAGGAATGCCTATCTTGAGCCAGAACATGGGTCATAACGAGAACGAGAACGATGACGACGGCAGCGTTAGCCGTTGGAGCTGACGTTCAGGCCGCTTGTTCTGCAAGCACGACACCCACATCTTTGAAATAATCTTCTTTGCAGATCATGTCACGAGTATAAACTATCAAAGCTGACCTTTCAGCCAAATTGACCCATGTTGGGCCATCAAAAGACCTTTTGCTGTTCGTTGAAGCCGCCTCTCCAGCAGCATGCCTCCTGCACGGTGATGTTTTCCCCGCCAAAAAAGGTCCCCCACAGTAAGCGATGCGAGGAAGTGACCCTGTCCCAGGGTGGACCCTGTTGTTCGCCTAGTACAAAGCTTATGTTGTTGTTTCGAATGGGGAAGGAGCTGGGCCTGCTGGGCCACCCTCCGGAGTCCCGAGGTCATACCCATGTCTTCTCAAGCTAATCCTAAACTAGAACTCTGAGGTTCATCTCAAGTCGACTGAATATTTCAAGCTGGTTTGCTAGGCAATCTCAATCCAGGTTTATTGACTCCACCCCCCCCCCCCCCCAAAAAAAAAAAAAATAAATCCCGTTACGAACTGACTTGATTCTTTATTTCGCCGCCTATTCATTGCGACAAAGACAGAGTAAAATCTGCGCTCCATATCCCTGCTTTTGTCGCTTCCTCGAGTTTCGTAAAGTAAAGGTTTCCGTTGCTACTCGAACAGTTTAGCGAGGCACCCGTGATGTCGAGACTGGCTTTTCCAAGCGTCATATGTGCTGCTCCAAGCGAATTCTTGGGCCCGAGAATTGTGATATTGGCGATGGGAAGATGATCGTTATATGATCCGGACACCTTGGCCGTAAGTGTGTTTTTGGTGTATTTGAGCTGTGCAAAAGTCAGGACACAGATCAGGCGGACAATTGCGTTGTGTTCGACATTACCTTGACATCCTTTGTCGCGTTCTGGACATAGCTGATACCATCATCCAGAAAAAGTTCACCCTCAGCATTACCGTCCTTATCTAATGCGACGATCAAGCTCCAAGGATTCTTGCGTGAAGTCTTGGTCGTGTTGCCAGCCTTCTGAATGGGAATGATGTACCCGCCACGAATGTGAACGGGCTGGTGCACCAGGGGGGCATCAAGCGTCTTGTTCTCGCCCGGCTTTGCGTCGACCTCGGCGTGCGTGTACCAGTCATACCAGCGCGTGCCATCCTTGACGCCTGGGAACACACCATTGACCGTCGTCGCAAGTGGTTCCAGAACGGGTGTCACGAGCAGCGCGGGACCAGACATGAACTGCGTCTCCACAGCCTTCAGCGACCCGTCGTTCGGGAACTCCCACGCCAACGCGCGCAGCACCGTCTCACCCGCGGTGTGGGCCTTGCGGAAGAGCGTGTAAGTGTAGGGCAGCAGCGAGTAACGGATGTTCATGATCCTCCTTGTTGACTCGGCGGTGGTCGCCCAGCGGTAGGCTTCTTGTGCGATCGTGTTCCTGTTGTTGTGGTTGCGGTACAGTGGGAACCATGCCGATAGCTGCATCCACCTTGTGCATAGCTCAAGGTCGGCGTTGAAGTTGAACCCACATGTTTCGACGCCAAAATATGGTATGCCGACGATGGAAAACTGAAGGGCTTGGGCGATTCCGAAGTACATGTTGCCCCATTTTGAGTTGGTATCCCCTCCCCAGTGCCCAGCGAAAGTTCCCGAGCCAGCGAAGGTGCTTCTGGAGATGAAGAAGGGTCTTTTGTTGTCGTACGTTTCAAGTAGTGCGTGGTACGTTGCGTTGCCACTCAGATGGCCGTACAGATTATGCAGTTCGTACTCCGTGCTGTTGTACGGTCCGTCATTGTGGGTCGCATCGGGCGAGATCACCTGTTTGACAAGGGAGTGACCCGGAAGGAAATTGTTGATGGCATATGGTGGAAATGTAAGGTTTCGAACTCCCGGTGTTGGCAGAGTGCGCCCCAAAACCGGAGTAGGGATTGCCGTCGGAGTAGGGTAGGCTGCTGATTGAGATGCGAGGGCAGCGCTGGCTGACGCCGCCTCGGTAGAGTTGGTGACGTTGAATTGCTCTGGATATTCGTAGACCACAGCTACTCTTGAGTTCGGATCACCGGGCAGAGCGAATGGAACATGTATTGGGTTTTGGGGAATGAAGCTCCCGATGCTGCCGGTGGAAAACGAAACAGGGTCGCTAACATCCAGCCAGAAACCATCGAAATCAAGCTTTTCGTGGAATTGTTTGATCTGTTCCGTCCAGAACTGCTGAGACTGGGGGACGGAGGGCAAAAAGTCGGGGTACGCACTCAGCCCCGGCCATAAAACTCCGACGTAGAAGTTCTCGTCATACCCGTTTCTGATGTAAACATTAAGGTCTGCTCCTCTGTTGTAAGGAGGATATGCGTCACTGGCGTTTTGGGGGTTCGGTATGTACACATTGGGGTCGAGAATTGGCATGTAATATTGGCCGTTTGCGTGAAGCCTGTCGAGGAACTCCTTCCCAGGGCCAATGTCATAGTGACCTGGGTTATTGGTAAATATCCGGTTCACGTCAAGATAGTCTGTTTCTGTTAGTTCGTTCTCATGTCTAACTGTTGGTGGAAGATGTACTTGCCCAGATCGTTCATGATACCTTCGAGTTGAATGTTCTGAGCGGCATACGCATCGATGACATCTTGCAGATTAGTCCAGTTTTGGTACGACCACCGCACCTGGTGGAAACCCAAAGCCCAGTACGGCTGCTCAACCGGGGTTCCCACTATGCCAGTCTGGTACTGAGAAATCACATCTTTTGCGCTTGGTCCGTTGACAAAATAGAAGTCGAAGCTGCCTCCAATGGTGCGATAGACCAGCTTTTTGTCCTTCAGCAACCACTCCTGTCCGTGCGCGTTTCTTGCGTAGACTCCGTGTGAAGTGGAAGTGCCGTTTTGATACCTAGTCTCCAAGTACATCGGGTGCACGCTGTGGGCATTAACATCTAATTCTTGATCGTTGTCGAGACTATATGCGTTCCACATCGTGATGGTGTAATTATTGGGGAGACGGAACCCTCGGAGTGTTTCCGCCAGGCCGTAGATGTTGTAATCAGGTACCATAGATGTGGTCAATTCCAAGAATTGGTCCTCAAAGATTATCTTGCTGCCATAGGTGTCAAATAGAACCTCATCTGACTCAGCTCGAGAGACCTTGAATTGAAACGTTGGCTCGTTGGTCCAAGTAAATTTGAGTTTGGCTTTGTCCTTGGTAAAACCGCTGTCAATACCAGGGTAAGGTGTAAGCGCTGGATCGAGTATATACAGCGACTTATTCGCCGGTGCAAGGTACTTGGGTGTGATTCGAACCGCAAGGCGCTCATCAGCCTGGTGTTCCACAGATAACCGCAGGTCATGAATCTCATTGCCATAGACATTGCAGGCTGACCCAGCGAGAGTCAAATCTGCTGTGAAGCCAAAGTCATTCTCTTTGGCGTTCGATGCGATATAGCCGGGACATTTCTCTTGGGCGTCAGGTGCCGTTGGATCGAGCACGTTAGGAGTGACTTCGGGAGCATAGTTTACAGATGATGGGAGAATAGGTCGCGCCGGAGTAACTGGGAACGGAGGAGGGTATTGAGGCTGTTGCGCTGTGTTCCATATGAGCCACAGAACATGAACTTAGACGTCGACTTGACTTACACGCAGCACGCAGTGCCAAGCTTAGGAGACACGTAAGAATAAGAGTTCTAGACATCTTGTGTTCGGCTAGTTGAAGTATGCCAGTCCCTTTTTTTGAGCAATCGTGCCAGCGCGTATGCATTCCACCGCGACGTTTTATATCCAGACTAAGTAGACATTTTCAACCATTCGAAATCAGCAACAGCACTGATATCCTCCGTTCACACTTAGACGTCATTATTGCCATGATTATTTCCGAACTTGTTCGGTAAACCAGTTCAACCAAGTAGGCTACACCATTGTAGGCAGACCTAGTTGTTGTTCACGTTGCATTTTGACTTGACAAAAACATATAACCGTTCGCAGGACCGGTTCCGATTTAGACAACGCTACACTAGACAATAAGGTCAACGCCAGGATATCTCATTACGTACTAGAAGTGGTCAAAAGTCCAGAACAATTGGCGCATTGCCCCGGGGCTCCGCACGTCATCCGTTCCGTGTGAGCGGGCAACGACTTACCCGATGCGGAAATCCGGATCGACCAGAATAGCGTCCTCTTGATGATCGACATTCTCAGTCGGACTTAGGCCATAGTACACCGTTTGATTTATACTATATCCCAGAATGTACCACAATTTGTCATTATCCACGGCACTACTCACCTGACTCTCGAGAAAAGAAGGTGCGCGAAGGTTCAGTACATAATTAAGAGACATGACGATCTCCGCGGAAAGTCAGTCGGCACACGTGCAATTTCGATACATCCTCCTAGCTCTTCCGCAGACCGGATGCATCACCGGGTACCCCGCGCGCTGACGGAGCCATATTATTTCCTTCCATGTCTCCTTCCAGGTCTAATGAATTTGGTTGCCCCTGCGATACAGGCGTAGCTCGCGGGCGAATGGAACCAAGTCACTTGGAGTCTGAGAAAAGTTACCGACGGGCGTTATTTGGAGCCGTCCGATTTGGTAGCCAAGAAGCAGATTGCTTTGTTTCAAATTTGACAATTAAAGGGAAGTCACTATGGTCTTGAATTTTAGGAGAGATTATATAATCTCAGTATTTGGTGTTGCGATAGCATTTTTCCATTCTATTGACAATTGTCCTTGGCCTGCGAATACATATGCAATGCAGCTTCAAGCATTTCAGCTTACAAGACTATCTGACACATGTAAAGCTCGATCTGAATACCGGGACTTTCCCTTCCATTTTATTTACAAGTTTCTCATTTTCCAGTAGCAGCGGTTTCTATACAACAAAGAGGTACCTTTTCCTTTATTCTATTTGCAAACGGCTAGTAATAGAGTAGAGGGCTTTATATCGCCGGCAGCGTAATCTGACAAGGAGAAAGGCATGTACCGGAGGTATTCTAGAATTGATTCGAGAGTGGCAAGTGGCAGCAGCGCATGCATACCTATCCAGTGATGCCTGGGCCTCCACGTTGATAAATTGGCCCCCAATATTTCCTGACATTGTTTATTTTGTCATCTCTTTTATGAGGCCAGATTTGCCTCAAAGGGTACTGGTGAGAACCTCAGTGCCATATCACTCTCCTCGTCCAACGCCCAGTCCTGCAAAATGTCGGCACTGGCAGCATTTTGGCAGGTGGATCTCACCGAGTCAACGCAGGGAGAGCTTCGGGCACTGCTTATCACAATGATGGTATTGCCGACCGTGGTTATACTCATACGAGCGTGGTCTCGAGCTTTGTTGCCTGTAACCCCCATGACTAGAATCCCAACCAAGTTCTGGTGGGATGACTGGACAGCCTTTGTAGCCGCTGTACGTCTCAGCCCCCAATAGTTACAATGTCGTTCAAAAATTCTGGACTGACATTTCGCAGTCGATCAACATCGTTGTATGTGTACTCGCCCTCAGGCTCGTCGACCTTGGTCTGGGGCTCCACGTGCACAAAATACCGCTGGATCAGCTCAAAAGGTTTTTGAAGATTCTCTGGGTCCTTTACTATGTCTTCAGCACGGGGATGGCTGTTAGCAAAGCCTCAGCCTTGTTGTTCTACACTCGCGTCTTCACCATGAGCAACACTAAGTTCAAGTACGCGATATTGGCGGTACACGCCATGAACATCGCATGGTTCATTGGAACTTTACTGAGCATCACCTTTATATGCAATCCCATCGAGAAGGTTTGGAATTTCACACTTCCAGGAACATGTCTCAATTTCAGAACGCTTTGGCTGGGCAACGGCTTGCCAAATCTCATCATCGACCTCTTAATACTGGTGTTGCCACTCCCGATGCTTTGGAAGCTGCAAATGAAGACGATGCGTAGGATCCAGATTAGTGGAGTCTTTGTTTGTGGATACCTGTGAGTGAATTCAATCGGTATGAACTCTTGTATTTCGATATCTGACACAATCTCAGAGTTGTTGTAGTATCGATTGGCCGTCTTGTTACCACCATCCAAGCGAGCACAAAACTCGAGATGGACATAACTTGTAAGACACAAATTGGCATTTTAGCTGCACAATCTGACATTGATCTAATCGGATGCAGACAATTTGTCCACACCCACCATGTGGCTTGGCTCTGAGATCGCCATTTCCCTCATCAGTATCAGTCTTCCCAGTGTCTTCTTTCTAGCGCAGCGAATGAATATCAAGGGTGTCTGGAGCTCTTTTACGTCCCGCACGCGTACGACCAGTTCCGGTCATCCTAGCAAGGGCTCTCACTACAACGACGACAACGGATACGGACTCGTCTCTCGCTCGCCTAATCAATCCTATCTGCCCCACACAAAGACAACTGCGGAGTTTGTTAGAGCGAATAAAAGCATGGAAAACACGAGGCATAATGGCATTCATGTGGTTCATAAAACTGAGGTTGTATGAGTACTATAGGAGAATTGGTAGACGCCATTATCGTTAAACTTAATATGATAGAGCTTAAACCTTTTTATCAGCCATGTTCTATATCTTAACTGCTCACATCAAACTCATCTATTACGCTGACGGGCTTCACGAATTTCCCAAGAGGCTGATACTTGAGGTGATGTATGCCGAAGCCCTCCGGGCCACCAATCTCGATCCCCCTCTCGGAGCCCGTCCACCTATCGCTGGCGGCAATCCCCAAAACCGTGACAAGCAGGCCATATCTGTACTCTGGCGTGCCGATAGCCTCACCGTTCTGCGCATCAATAACCGAGATCAAGTCGGGCACGATACACAGCACGTCCTCCTGCTTCTCCAGAGCCTCGCTGTCCTCCCCCACGTTTTCTTGGTCCCGCACCCTGATGGCGGCAATGTTCTCGTTCTTGAACGGAATCTTGATGAGCCCCTCGAAGCGGCTTCTGCTCTGTTCGCTTTTCAAGGCGCCAGTGTCCCCTTCCTTTGCCTCGGCCACATCCATCCCCTCGATAAGACACTCTCCGTAGACATGTCCCATCCTCAGCGTCCTCGTGACACCAACTATCTTGCCCTTCCACAACACCTTGGCCGCCCCGCTTCCCCCAACTTCTTTGACAATCTCCTCCGCAACCTCGTCAACCATATTGGCCCGCCTCGCCTTCTCAACTGCCCTGCCGATCCTCCACGCCGCAGATATCGTGTGCTCCACGGCCCACCGTCTCGTCTCTGCCCCAGACACGGGACCCTCAGCGCAGCCAGCATGCGAGCCCATCTGGCTGATCGCAGCCCGCAGCGCCCTCTCGACCTGCAGGTCGGACGTGGCGCTGGTCATGATGATGGTGTTCCCGTTGCCGTCGCACATGGACAGCGGGCAGAACACGGGCTGCCGCTCGTTGAACACGACAGGCGTCGTCTGCCACTTGGTGGGGTACGCCCGCCCCATCCAGTCGCCGTCCACGCACGGCAGGTCCATGTTGGCCGACGCGCCCAGCATCATCCCCTGGAGCCCGTTGCCCCCGCCGATCTCGAGCGCGATCATGTGCGTCGCCCGCCCGTCCGCGGGGAGCACCTTGGCCAGCTCCGACTGCGCCTGCACCATCTCGTCGCCCGACAGCTTCTCGATCCCCACCGTGGGGCTGCCCATCCCGCCGCCGCACCCGACCCGGTCCGTGTCCTGCAGGTCGTCTGGGGACACGACGCGCACGACGGCGCCCGCGCGGAGGAGCTGTCGCAGCCGGACCATGTGGGAGTAGGGGGACCCGCCGCCTCCTGTGCCGAGGATGTAGCAGCCCGTGCTGATCCACGTGAGGTCAGTCTCGTTGACAAACCAGACGCGGTTCTTCACCGTTGGGCGGTACGTGTTCGGGTCGACGTCCGCTGCCGATCGACGCTCTGGCTTCTCCGTGCCGCTGGCATCGGTCGGTGTGGACCCATTCATGTGGGCTTTCTTCTCGTACTGGTCCATGTCGTTGAGAGTTGGCTCTTCCTCGGTTGTGGGTGGGACGGTGGCGAGATCTGTCCTGGAGAAATCGAAATCTCCCGCGGCACGAACAATAAATCGAGTCTTGTTGGCAATGTACTGCAGCGGGAGCGTCTCCATCTCGACGACCTTGACAGACTCAAGCGATGCACCAGAAGCAACCGTCTTTTCAGTGGCCTCGGCTGAAATTTCTTCTAGCAGCTTTTGTGTCGACTTGCTCTCAGTAGACTTGACTGTGTCGACCACGGCGCTGACCCTCGCCATGGCCGCTCCGATGGCATTGGCCACCTCCGAGTAGCGAGGCTTCAGAACCTTGCTTGTGCCTTTCAGTTCATCAGGAGATATGACAGCGCCTCCACCAACAAGAAGGACTGGGATGTCCTCCGGCGAAGTCTTCATCATATCAATAACCTTCTCCAGTTTCTGCTTGATGATAGCTCTCGTCTCGCTCAGCTCATCACCAGACAGCTTTCCCTGGACGAGTGACGGATCACCAATTTTCACGTCAGGGCTGGCGAGGACAGTTGCGTCGGTAGTTGTCAAGACCCCACCTCCAAAGACAACAGCCTCTTCCGTGAGCTTATAGCCTACGGAGTCCGGCCCCACAGTAGTCGGTCTACCCTCTGCGCCTTTTCTAATGACTGAACCACCTCCAAGGCCGATGCTCTTGATATCAGGGCATGAAAAGTTCATCCGCACACCAGCCAGCTCGCTATAAGCCGCTTGTTGTCTCGGGAACCCGTTGGCGAGGAGAAGCCCAATATCAGTTGTTGTGCCACCGATATCAACGACCATCATCGCCTGGCCTTCCTGTTGCTCGTCGCCCTGGATCAGAAAAGCGGCACCACGCATCGAGTTGGTCGGCCCGCTGCTGAACGTCCTGATGGGAAGCTTCGCGGCAATGTCCCCTGCGAGCAAGGTGCCGTCATTCTGAGTGATGAAAACGGGGCAGTCCAAACCCAACTTCCTCACAGGCTCCTGGAAAGACCGGATCGTCCTGCGCGCAAAGGGCAAGATCGCAGCGTTCAGAATAGCAGCGTTCTCCCTCTCCAGAAACCCCAGGTTCGCGACCTCCTTGCTCAGCACCACATCAACATCCGCGCCGAGGACCTCACGCACAATCTCCGCGGCCCTCTCCTCCTGCCGGTACACCGTGTCGATGGGGCTGAAGACCCCGTTGACGACCACGGCGCGGATGCCCTTCTTCCTGATAGCCCGGCACTGCCCCCTGACGGCGTCCTCGTCGAGCTCCCTGATCAGGACCCCGTCGACCTCGAGCCCGCCGTCGACGCTCGCCCAGTACCCGAGCACCAGGCCGCGCATGTCGTCCGGCCAGTCCACGCAGGGTGGCGCGTGCTTGCCAAAGGGCCCCGCGAGGCGCAGGACGGCCACCCTGCACAGCCGCGCCGCGTCGCGCTCCACGACGGCGTTGACGAAGTGCGTCGTGCCGATCGTCACCGAGGCCACGTCTGCCGGGTTGATGGGCGGGTCAGAGGCCGTGAACATGTGCGTGATGGCTGCGTTGATGCCGTCGCTTGGGTTCGTCGTCGTGGGTGCCTTGTGGTGGGCCAGTATGCCCTTGTTGGGCGACGAGGCCTGCGACGGGTCGATTATGACGCCGTCTGTGTTCGTCCCGCCCACGTCGACGCCGATCCGGAGGCGTCTGGCTGTGTTTGGGCCGGCCATGTTGTTAGTTGCGTTGAACTGGAGATGCTGCCGGTTGGTCTCAACTTCCGGGGTGTGATTGATCAGTGGCCGTGGTTATAAAGTTGAAACCTTTCTCCTCGATGCAACCCGAAACAAAACGCCACAGATGGCGCCTTGTATAACATCGTGTCAAAATCTGGCCGTAGAAGGCCCGTCGAAGGATCACGGAGATGGCTTGGCACCTCTTATCACTACCGCGATCGGCGCCACCCGACAAGTGCCGCCCGGCATGCGGGTCCTTTCCGAGAGGAGAGAGCATAACGGCTATTCTGTGCTCGAACCTGGTGCATCTGTACTTTCTTGGTCGAGCCCAAGAGATATGGATGGCAGCGATGGAGTGATCATTTGCCTATCTTTGATGCTTTGTTCTGATTCGCACGAGTCAAATGCCACTGATGGGGCACGGTATCACCGCCCTGACCTTTGCTGATGAGGGGCTGGTTTTCCCCATGTCTTACTTTCCCAAGCTCTATAATAATACTAACAATCTCGTGAATGATGCGTTCTTTCGCGTGAAGCACTCGCTCGCCTGCTCTTGAATTCCTTCGAATATTGACGGCCTGGCGTGTTACTCTCTGCCATGGAAAACACCGGTATTAAGGCAGGACTAGGGGTGATCAAGGAGAAAGTCCGTCTGCACGGCGACGAAAGCCGACATGAACAGACAGATTCATGGTCGAACAGAGACCTTATCCCTCTTCCCCCCGAGAGGAGAACATGGAGTATGCCACTCCCAGTATTCGAATGGTTGTACATGAATTGCTGACAGCGCTTTCACTCACTTAGACTGGTTCCTTTTCTTCGGTTATTGGACCATCTCCAGCCTTAACATCAGCAACTGGCAGTCCCCAAACACATTCCTGACCCAAGGCCTGTCGGTCTCCCAGTCGATGGCAATCATAATCATCGGCCGGCTCCTAATCTCCCTCTTCTCGACCCTTATCGCCTGGTGCGGACTCACCTGGCACATCGGATTCACAATCCAAAATAGATTCTCGTGGGGTCTCCGGGCCAGCTACATCCCGCTGCTGCAGCGCATACTGCTCAACTTTCTTTGGAACGCGATTCAATGCTGGAATGGTGGCAGGCTGGCAGCCGTATGTCTGACAGCCATCTGGCCCAGCTTCGCCGAGATGCCCGATTTCCTGCCCGCCGGTATGGCGGCTGTCACCACGAGCTACCAGTTCGTAGGCTTCATCGTCTTCTGGACGGTGTCGACCCCGTTCCTCTTCATCCCCCCGGAGAAGTTCAAGTGGCCGTTCCGCGTCACCAGCATCTACTGCGGCATCGGCATGCTCTGCATGATGACCTGGGCGCTGGCCACGGCTAAGGGTGTCGGCCCCCTGATGACGCAGGGGCAGAACGTCCCCGGCGGGTGGAGGAACTCGTCGTGGCTGATGATGGCCGGAATCAACCAGATGCTTGGAGGAATCGCGGCGGGCATCACCAATTCAAGCGACTTTGGTCGTTATGCGAAGGGGCCGAAGCACTATGTCGGAGGCACGATCCTGTCTGCTTGGATTGTTGGCGTGCTTGTCTCGTTCATTGGCTTGGTGACCACTTCCGCTGCCCAGACAATATACGGTGAGGTCTATTGGAATCCACCAGACTTGTTGATGATCATGATGGACAACGGTCATGGGTCGCCTAGAGCCCGGGCTGGGGTCTTCTTTCTGGCGTTCGGGTTCGCATTGACAGCCTGCTTCGAGAATATCTGTGGCAACGCCGTGGCCGGGGGCATCGATCTCGCCGGCCTGTTCCCTCGCTACATCGACATCCGTCGTGGCGCCATCATCACATTCGTGGCCGCTTGGATTTGCCAGCCCTGGCAGCTCATCAACAGGGCGACGACCTTTGTCAGCGTGCTGAGCTCATTCTCCGTCTTCTTGAGTCCCATCATCGGCATCATGGCAACGGACTTCCTCGTGCTCCGGAGAGGCAAGATCCGCCTCAGTCACCTGTACCGCACCCACGACACCTCGTACTGGTATTTCCACGGTGTCAATTGGAGGGCTATCGTGGCTTGGCCCTGTGGCTGGGCTCCTACAATCGGCGGCTTAATCCTGACAGCGGGTGGGAATACAGGTGGGCCTAAAGCGTTGTACCAACTATACTACATGGCTTTTCTGGTTGGTAGGTCTACTCAATCCCAGACTATTCACCTTTTATGCCACTAACGTGAACCTGACAGGCTTCTTTATTTCTGCATCTATTTTCTTCGCCCTCAATAAGCTATTTCCAGTTCCTGGTATGGGCGAGTATGACGAGGTGGATTATTACGGCACGTTCACAAGTCGGGAGCTCGCGAAATGGGGCGTCACTCCTTGTGATCAGGTACTTGTTGCTGATGGAGACGATGGCAGTGAATCGCAAGTTCAGGAAAGATTTGACAAGAAGTATTAGATGCGGCGCAACCTCAATCGGAGAGACTAATTTTGACATATTGTGGTGTGCAGTTATGGATTTTGGGCTGATAGCGAAATCCTTTCGAATATGATAACACTCCGCCCATATCCAATGTGCTTCGACACCCATATTCACGATGAAGATACCAATCTTGGGTCTTTTCCCCGATTACTCTGGCCTCAACATCACTCCACATTAACCACCGCCTTCTATCCCACACTTCACAAAGCCCTCTGCTTGACTCTAACCTTGAACCCAACAGGCCTGTAATTAAACCAGCCGTCCTGGTGTCCATCCAGCTTCCAGTCCGGGTCCACCATCTCAAAGTCGCATTCTCGGATCAGCATTGCCGTGGCGACCATGTTGAACTGCCACGCCCAATGCTTGCCGATACACTCCCTCTTCCCATTCCCATACCACTTCTTCACGCCAGAAGGCAACTCCTCGAACGCCTGGCCCATCATGCGCTCAGGCCTGAAGGCAAGGGGGTCTTCAAAGACCGAAGCATCGCGGTTCGCACCCGCCAGGACGAGGATCATGGGCTGGTTGTGCGCGATCTGGTATTTGCCCCCCGCGAGGAGCACAGGGCTCTTGTCCGCGTCGCCGCTCGGCCCCTTGGGCCGGGGAACTGGCTCGATGTTGAAGCCCGGCGCCGCGAAGCTCAGCCTCAGGGACTCGCGGACGATGGCCTCGATGTACTTGAGCTGCGGGAGGTGCTCGGCCCGGATCTGCGCCGCGTCGCCTGCTGCCCCTGCTGCGCCCGACCACGGGCCGACGACCCGGTCCAGCTCCTCCCTGGCCCTGGTGATGCACTCCTTGTTCTGGATGAGGTAGTATATCTCACTGCCGAGCATGCACGGCGCTGTTGAGCTCCCGATTGGCATGCTCACGATCTCATCCACGATCTGGTTCTCTGTCAGTCCTTTGCCAGTCTGGTCGTCTTTCCCTTCCATGAGAGCTGAGAGAATGTCCCTGCGGCTCGTCGGGTTCTGCTTCCTGTAATACACAAGATCCGCGGCATAGTCTTCGCGCATGATCTTGATCGCCTTCTTGAACTTGCCGCCATATAACAGCCAGTTGAGGATCCCCGGCCTATTGGGCCTCTGCATCGCTTCCCCAGTGCTATCTTCCATGCCCTGCAGCATCGGATGGCTCTCAGGGGCAGTGATGCAGTTCAGCTTCTTGCCGAACATGGTCAGAGTCGTGGCCTCGAGATTCAGCCGGTTCAGCTCGTCCATCAGGTCGACTCCGCCTGCGCCGCCGGACCCGCCCAGCCCCTTCCACTTCGCAATCAGCTCGCCAGTGCAGCTGACCACCTCGTCGCACCACTCCCTCACGGCGTCGGGCGCCAGCCTCGGCGCGATGATGCGGTGCGCGACACCCCACATCTCCTCGTGATCGAAAGCCGTGAAGAGCGCGTCGTGCACCGCGCGCCGGATCTCGACGATGGGCCCGCCGACGTACTTGCGGAAGCGCTTCTCGTCGCATATCTCCTCGGCCAGGGCGGCGCCCGCCACGAACACGAGCGTGGTCCCGAGGACCTTGATCTGGAAGATCTCGCCGTACCTCTCCGATAGGCGCTGCAGGGACTGCCATGTGTTTGAGGGCTTGACGTCCAGGATGTTGCCCACCAGCGGCAGGCCTTTCGGCTGGGGGATTGGGTGAGACATGGCTGACGTGTGTGTGCAGTTGTTGTCTGTGGCTGGTTCAATGCGTATTTGGTCTTTAGTATGCGTTCATCTCGAACATAATCCACGGACTTGAGGCCATTGGACACAATAGAAGACTCGAAAAGAATTTGATGGGCAGAGAGGGTTGTTATCTTAATCCATTTCTTGTGTACGTCACGGAAGCTCCGTATCACTACTTTTCTTTGTCTCACTCGGACCAACACATTCCTGCAGCTAACCGGTCTGGCTGGCTGAATTTCAGCTGTGGCGGGAGATCATCCTCGAAGCACAGCTGAGCACCCACACCGTGGTGGGGGTTTGGAGGTGCCTTACTCTTCTTGTTTTTCACAGCAGCAGTCGCAACGCAAAGACCTCACCTATCCTCAGCCTGCTTTTACAAAACCTGCCTTTTTGGGTGGTCTCAAGCCGAAGTGCAGAAAATGCCGAGCGATCTAGATGACCCAAGAATCGGTTGGATGTTGGGGTGGTACAGTGATACTGTATCACTAAGCACAGCACGACGATCATCTCCAATCGTGTGCAAGGGATGGCTTCGAACGCTGCACCTTGCTTACCACAGCATTTCAATAGTTTATGTGACAGCTCATACCTAAGGCATATCGACCATACCATGGCCAGATCGTTGCACCTTTGGGATGTGTGGGAGCAAAACACTCGACTAGAGAGACTGAAACAACGCCATGTTTACGGAGCTTATCACTATAATACATTGTTACGAGAACACTGGCTCCCAGTCTTGGTTTTCTTTAGCCGTTCATGTGCATCATATTGCGAAATTTCTCCTACTCATCAACGATTTACAGAGGCGAGACTTAGAATGTAATTATCTCGGCACACGCTCGCACCAGGGGCAGTCATTGACCAGAGGGTTTCAATGAGTCGTTCAAAAGAGATTGGAGACGCTCATCGCTCCCATATCGTTCCAATGAATATTCTTTCCACTGATCCCAATCTTCTTCCACCCCAAAAACTCGAAGAATTGCGTTCGCCAAGGGTAGTGCGTACACCCACTGAGATTCGAGACCCAGGCCCCACAGGCACCTCCTGACACGCTCGTCTTTCGTAAAAGTTTCTGCCCCCGGAATATATTCACTGAGAGCGTTGCCAAGTGCAAAGTCCTCTGTGCTGAAAGATACCTTACCTTCGCAAAGGGCTCTCATGTCGGCTGACACGAGGGAAGGTCCGAAAGCCTCCCCGCGTGGAACGACACGCGCCATCTGCCAGTCTATAATTCCGGTGATGTTGAGGTCATCGTCGACCATAATATGGTCACCTTTATCGTCGACGTGTTTCAGAAAGAATTTATTCTGCGGATCGGACAGTTTGGCTGCATTGTCTTGAAGGAAGCGGTACACCAGGTAGGCCTCGACTGGAAATTCAGGGTAGAGCTGACCGTCCGCTATTAAGGTCAGGTACTGCTCGGCCCAGGAAGTGTAATATTCTTCTGATGTTTCGAAAGGCCCGTAAGGATCGAGACATACGAATCTATCGCTCGCAAAGGCGGAGATAAACGGCGGGTCGCCGTGGTTGTCAACACATAGAGATCCTGCCGTGGAGAATGGGTGTCTCTCTAACTCAGCCAATATCCCAGCGAGGCCCTTCCAGACTTTGGCTGTGTCTCCTCGACCATCCCAGGGCTTACCGGGCAGCTCCTCCATGAAAAGGAAACAAACCCCGATACCGTGGTCGGTATTGTCAGAGGGAACGCCAAACGCAAAGGCTCGAGGAGCAGGGACGGCTGTGGTCTCGAGGAATTTCAGAGTCGCAAACTCGCTGCGTATCAGATACTCTGCAAGCGACACAGGGAGCCCGACCGCAAATCCCGAGACCCGTGGCACTCGCATGAGCCAGGAAGAGTACCCGTCGTCAAAGCGGATACGGACGTGGTAATTCGCACACCCAGTCAGAGCACCCGCTCCGACCACTTTCGACGGGTGCTCGACAGTACAAGACTTGCCGCCTCTTAGACTGGACACAAGCTCGCAGACTGCCTTCTCGTTGATTTGATCGCGGAGGCGCCTGATTTCGTCGGCGATGAGCGCATTGTAGGCTGCGTCATCTAGATCCTACATTTGCACTCATGATCAGCAAGTTGTCCAACAATAGGATAGGACACGTGTAGTGATGGACCTCATACCCCGATGCTGGGACACTTGTGATGATCTCGAGGCATGTGGAGTGCACAGTAATGGGAAGTGCACATGTCGCAGCCGGCTCCAACTGCGCGGGCGCTCGGTCTTGCGCAGCCTGTGACAGAGCAGTCGAAGAATCTTGGGGTCATTTTATGATTCCGTATCAGAGAGTTCTAGTTTCTGGTTTTTGACGAGAGAAATGTGCCGCCAATTTGGCAAAGAATGAGTGGCTTGGGTGAGAAGACACGCATGTACAAGGAATGGTCTTGATGCCTAATCTATATGTTTGCAGGCTAGGAGGCAGTGGGATCGGTGCACGTGAAGCGGCAGTACCGGGACGTTGCCTTGTGAGTGAGATGATCCCGCGCTCAACAACCAGTGAGTATGTGGATTTTCGGGTAACGTCGCTCTGAGAAACTGGCCTGCTCTTGGCCACTAGATTTAGCCTGGAGCCATCATCTACGTCCTGGAGCGGATCGTTGTCGCGAAACGGTGACAGACAAAGACTCGGGGAAGGTCGCCCGAAGTGCTGAGCAAGGGGCGCAGCTGCAAGAAACCCTGCACAGGTTCCCTGTAAGCTAGGTACCATGTCGATGTGCAGGCCTGTCGCTATGGTACATGTAGTAAGATCCGAGTAAGACATGTTCCAACACCCGCAGCCATCCTGTCTGACAACGGATCCATTTCAAAAAGCGGGGTGGCTTGACCTCAACTTATTCACCGGCTTTAGGAAGGCTAAATGCAATTCTCCTACGTCGGGTTGCTGATAATGGGCAGTGAACTACATCCACATCACACTAAAGCAATTTGAAACCGAGCCGCTGCGCAACTGCCATCCAGACTCGAAATGGCACAGGCTCGTCCACTGACCGAGAGTTTGATCCTAGCGAACAGCTACCTTGCGACCAGTTCCTGTTCGACGTGCTATCTCGGCCCAATGACCGAGCCATTACCAGCCAGTGGTCATAACGAGGGGGAAGTCTGGCACCTCGATCTACAGAAGACCAAGGCACGCACGGTCGCTTTTTCTACAAATATCGAATCACTGCTCGAGAAATCCAGGGCAAGACGGAGCATCTCCGTCAAGGAGTATCGTCAGTCAGCCTTAGAAGGCTGTCGCGCGTGTTCTGGCATAATCCGGTTCCTCGACCACGTACTACCGAAAGCGGCACTCGAAGGCGAACATAGCCGACCTCAGGTTCACTGGTGGATGCCACATGCGACGTTCCAAGTTGAATGGGTGCAAACTCCCTTCAAACAGGTGTTCTCCGAAGACTACGAACTCTTCATGCCGACTGCAGCAACACTGTCTACAGCAGAGACTGAGAGACAGACTGGCCTTCCGGTTACCAGCCTTCCGGTTCATCCATTCATACAAGCTACGGGCCGGCCGTCGGCTGACACATCCAGTGAAGAGGCATTCGCCAGGATCAAGACTTGGATACGTCAGTGTTGCGAACATCACCCACACTGCCTGGGGCCTGAGCTTGTATCGCTGCCCCATCGAGTTTTGGAGATCCAGAGCATTGAGCCCTTGCGAGTTCGCGTTGTCGAGAACCGGTCTGTCCCGGGCAGATACGTGTGCTTCAGCTATCGATGGGGTCCCGAAACCAAGAGGCACTCGCTGACAAGGGCCAACTACGCACACTACAAAGACAACGTCCCCGAGGCATCTGTGTACCCTCTGGTTAAAGATGCTGTTACGGCTGCATTTCGGCTCGGATTTGTGTATATGTGGATCGACGCGTACTGTATCATTCAGGACGATGAAAAGGACTGGCAAGAACAAGCAAAGTGTAGTAGGTTTAGCCAATATTTGATCTCGCAGAGTCATTGAAAGCTAATTCGGATTGATATTCTAGTGGGCGATATCTACGAGAATGCTTTCCTCACTTTCTCTGCAACCTTCGCAGCTAGCGGTGAACCGATGTTCCACACGTCGCAAGCAGGGCAATCTGGTTATCAACCTCCAGTCATGGAGATGGAAGGAACGCCCGTTTTCGCGAGGAAAGTTCTGTGGCACCCATGTGAGCCTCACAGCACGTCCACGGATCACAAATCCTCAACTTGGAAAGAGTCCACGTTATGCAGGGCCTGGGTATTTCAGGAGCGGGCTCTATCGAGGAGGTTCGTCCACTTTCTCAAGCATGAGATCGTCTGGGAATGTCGAGAAAGCACCTGGTGTGAGTGCAAGTTTGCACAACATGCATGGGCCCATTATCGGGAGAACAATCCCCGGACCCTCGAAAACCTGCGGTGGGATGAGGACGTCGCGCAGCCATACAGCCGATCATCTTTGACCTATGAGAAGGACAGATTGCCTGCTCTGTCTGGCGTGGCCAGGCGTATTTCGAAACTCCGCAACAAGACTTATCTCGCTGGCCTGTGGGCTGAGGACTTGGTGTCACATTTACTGTGGTTGTCCATAGACGACCACAGCTCTGTTCGGCCAGAGAATCCTCGGCCACTCGATCCAGCGGCTCCTTCATGGTCATGGCTAAGCCTCATCGGCGCGAACGTCCCGAACCAGTTTGTGATTCCCAACATCGATGACACCAACACCTTTCACAAACTTTTCGAGTTGGTGGACTATGCCGTCGAACCGCCTGATGCGGATCACTACACATTCTCTGGGCTGGCGAAGCTGACGATATCTGGCCCTGTGATACACGCGACGATGCATTCGGAGGGACCAGGTGGAAAATACGTCCTAAGCGCACACAATGCCCTTGTGCACTTTCACCCAGACTTCAAACTCGACCCGGAGGATCCCCTTCAATTCCGGGTTGTCGAACCGGGCACACAGGTTCTACTGCTTTTGGTGAGAATGGAGAAAGACCGGAAGAGAGATTCGATTCAGGGCCTTGTTCTTTTGGCTTCGCACAGGCGCACGAGTGACGAAGCCCAACGATATGAGACGCGCTTTTACGAGCGTATAGGAAGCTTCATTGGAGGTCGGCAGACACATCTCGATGAGAGTGGAGAATATGCAAATTTGGAGCCAGTAGATCATCGTCTTGCTAAGTTGTATGTGGCGGGCAATCACATGTGGCGTGGATTTCCTTACGTTCGTGATGAATGGTTTCTTGAGCGAGCACAAAGGAGAAGGGTCACATTAGTTTGACCTTGGCTCTCTCTTTAAGAGGGCTAATTGTGTACTATTAAACACTGGGTATTCGAGTGTTTACCACTGTATGAAGGGACCATATATTACTCTATAGGAGGATATACCGGATTAAAGACGAAACCACTTAAGAGGGCTAGCGTATCTTGCAATAGTTATGCATTGTACATCAGAGCTGTGCCACATGGGCATGTCACTTGGCGAAGTGACACTGGGGCACGGAAACTTTAAACAATGGAGCTCTAACCAACTCACACAGGCCTGGAATATGAGAGGGGGATTAAAACTGTATTTTGGGCAGCCAAAAGCTCCCTACCTCTGCAGTAAGAGCGCTACAGGCCTGTTGTTCAATAATATTAGCGCTCTCTAAAGGTGGTAAGGTCCATAGCGCCCACTCGCCGGCCGGAAACATAGCAGAAGATATTAAAGTATATTTTATATTAATATGGTTTTCTTCAAAATAAGGTTTTTTATTAATAATAAAGTTATTTTAAATTAAATTATATAATTATTAGTTTAAAAGGGTATATAAGTTTAATATTTTAATATTAGATAAGATAATTTATTATTTAGAAGTCTATTAGGGTTAGTCAATTATTAGTATAAGTAAACAAAAGATAAATACGGCTACTCTCGCCCTCTAATTAGACCATATAGTCACTCTAAATATACAGCTTTCTCACAATGTTCAAGTCTAGCAGAACTTTTCTAGAATTGATTGGTGCCAGAATTCAAGTCGCGCACATGCTTTTAATGAAATCTGGTCAACGACAATTATCGTGGTTTCGCCGGTATCTGTGTAAAGATAGAGATTGTGGAGACCGCCAGAGCGGAGCATAGAGGGCCCAAGAATGGCCGCAAAGCGGGCTGCTAACAAACAGTTCCCCCAGCCGGCTTTAGCAGATTAGTCTACACACAGAGAGAGATGGTCTTGTAAAGGTGAGTTACAATTTCTGATATTTGACGAGAGAAAAGCGCCTCCAGTGTGACAAAGAATCAGTAACTTGGCCTGGCTTGGGTGCGAAGACACACAACGAATGGCCTTGATCTCTATAAGACGCCAAATAAGGTCAAGGTATATTAGCGGATTAAGTGTCTCCCATTCCAACCCCTATCAGAATAAACCGTGAGACACCTAATGTGACCCTGAGATATCGTATTTCATATAGAAATTATCATACTTTAGGAATTTATCGTATTCGATACGCAAATTATCATGCTGCAGGGACTCATCAGAGGTGCCACGAGAAAGGCGTGCTGTTTCCTGCAGCCATTGTTCCAGTGATGTTACCTTAAGTGACATGGCGTGGCTGGTTGAGGCTGCAACGTTCTGCGTGATGTAGTGTCTTAGTCGGACCGATGAATCCGGTGTCCAATTGTTCCAATCACCTGGGATTTCAAGTCAGAAGTAAACTCTACAGTAAGGTCTCCTTGCTCGGTATATCAAGCTCCGGGGCTGTTGTACCCTCTTTGGGTATGCATCCACGGTCTGATATACTACCGGATTGTATACGAAGCCAAGCCGAAAATCCAGTGAAGCAATTCCCTTTAATAACATGAAATGCTTTTGTGCAGATCTTTACATCCATCCACCTAACCGACTTGGCGAAAAGGTGCCGTCTCCCTGGCAGTTCTATGCCGGTGTGGATGCAGTGTGCCTAATGTGACATCATCCGTTACTTGCACATCTCAGTTGACACCTATTTCGTACGACTATATTAATCTCACAACTGACAAGGGTGATTTCACATACCACATCCAAGGTTCTCAACGTTCTCCAGAAGTTGCTCCATGATGAATTTGTTTGACGCCTGGGGTGGCATTGTTGGGTTCGGCGGCTGGTTTCACACGTAAGAGTCAGCTTCCTTTGACAGAGCACCTGTCAATATCGACTGACAAAAGAGCCATAGATACCAAATAACCTTGGCCTTTCTTCTCCTATTGCGTGGTACTAGGTCCGAGCCATGTGCCGAGCCAAACTCGCCAGACCCTTGGAGAATTACTCCAGGTTGTGTTGACCCAGAGTACGACACGCCGGTTATTGATGGCATTGTGGATCTTGATACCCCGGTAGCCCATCGAAGGATCTCTGGGCATTTCAACGGCACGGGAGTCGACTTCAACTTCTACCTTCCCCCAGAGTCACAATGGCAGGGACGTTTCTTCAGCTATGTCTACCCGACTCAGAACTCCACCGCTTCCAATGATCACATCGGCTTTGCAATAGACAGCGGCGGCTATCTTATTCAGATCAAGGGGACCTCGGGATACCGCGCCGACGCCGCAGCCGCCAAGCTTTCCCGCTCCGTTCTGGGGAACCACTACGAGAAAGTCCCCGCGCATGTTTTTGGCTACATCTTTGGCGGCAGCGGTGGATCATTTCAGTCAATCGGCGCCATTGAGAACACCGAAGGGATATGGGATGGCGCCGTGCCCATTGTAATCGCGACTTCTGTGTCCGTCCCCAATAGCCTCACGGTTGTCAGCCTCGCCAGTCTCGTTCTTCGAAACAAGTCATCTGTCATCGCTTCTACTATCCGTGCTGGCGGAACTGAACTCGATACCATTATTACTTACTTGGACGATATTGAGGCGGCTGTGCTGAGAGAGGCTACGCTCATGGGGGTTCCAGTGGAAGCCTGGGAGAACTTGGATGGGCTGTCGAGCGACTCCTCAAGCATGCTAGAAACATTAAGAGTTAGAGCGAGAGATTTTGACCCGTCTTACGCCGAAGATTACTGGACCCAGCCTGGATACCTTGGCACAGAGAACTCAAGGTTGGCGGACATTATTCACAGCAATTTCTCCAACCATACTGCTGTTGTCAAACAGATACTGAGGGATACCGCTGGAAATGCAACAGCGTTTGAGCTGGATGACATCCCCAATGGCCTGGCGAATACCATCGGACTTGAGTTCAGGCTTTATGACACTAACGGCACCGCCCTTGGCCTCTTTGATGGTACTCTGGACAATGCTACAAACACGTTGGCTCTGGCCGAGGGCTACGCCGACCCAGCCTTGGGCAACCTAAACAGTAGCCTTCGTCTGCAAATTGACAACAGCTGGTTTGTGGCTCTGCAAACATATCACCGCCATCAATTACCAACAAGGCCCGGTTTCCATGGATTCGACCAATTTCGAAACGCCAATGGAACCCCGATATATCCCCAGCGAGAGGTGAACGTTGCATCCCTCCTGGCCAGTCTAACGTCTGGCGGCGGATCTCAGACCGGCAACATCACGGGAAAAGTGATGGTTGTGGACAATCTTCTGGATAGCGATGCATTTCCATGGCACGCAGATTGGTACAAGTCTCAAGTCCAATCTTCTCTCGGCGAAAGATTTGGTGACAACTTTCGCTTATACTTCAACGAACGCGCAGACCATTTCTTTGGGCCGATCGCCGACAACCTCAGAGACTTCATCGTGGATTACAGTGGGATCTACGAGCATGCCCTTCGCAGTCTGGCTCTTTGGGTTGAAGAGGGAACTCTCCCGCCCGAGTCGACTGAGTACCAGTTGAACCAGAGTCAAGTTACGGTTCCGCCATCGGCGAAGGAGAGGTTCGGAATTCAGCCGATCGTCAATCTGACGGTAGCAAGTCGAGAAGTCCAGAGGGAATCCGAGGTAACATTTAACGCCAGGTTTGAGGCGCCGCACGGGGCTGGAAAGATTGTGCTGGTTGAGTGGGACTTCCTCGGGAATGGAAGCTTCGAGGCTGTGTCATTTGGCCAGCCAAGAGAACTGGTTGAGGTGGCAAGTACATACCGATTTCCAGAGCCGGGGGTGTATTTGACAGTGGCAAGGGTAACCTCTCAGCGTGAAGGCGACGCAGCATCGTCTTATGCTCTTGCGCGGAATATGGGGAGAGTTCAGATGACTGTGCTATAGCGAAAGATCCCATCCTGGTAACGAGGTCGTGTATTGCAAGCTAGATCCTCCTATTGGCCTCTGGGTTGTCCCATGGGGCGCATGATGTGCGAGCCCCTTAAAAATTAACAGCAGATCTCTCTCAATTAGCCAGGGAACACTTGGTGTGTTTGATGTATCCTTTGATGTCAACAGTGTCAAGCCATTCCTTCAGGTTTTGTAGGTTTTGAAATCTCATGTAGTGTTTGAATTTCTCGGTTGGAATTGTCTAAATGCTTAGCAGCGACACAAGTGTTGGACTCCTCTTGCGCATGGAGCTCAGACTGAGACAGCAACTGGTGGCGATATTCATGCATTGAGAAATCTGGCTGGACAACCAATCGATAGGTCAACGGACGGGGATGCAGACTCTGGAGTAGAAGAGAATCTTCCAGTAGCAGACCCCCAGGGCCCTGCTACTCGAGACGAGGAGATCCGAGATCTGACCTGGTGGAAGGCAGCACTTGCTGGAGAGTGGGAAGGGTCGCTATGTGATCACCAAGAAGACGTAGATTTGAGTGCCAAAGATTGACATTGATTTTCATTGTTGAAGATGATTCAAAACACTGAAGCAGACTTACATTCAGTACTAATGAATGTGCCTCTCATGGCACGGGGCCAGCAGCCAACAGTCAGCTTCTCCTTCGATGGCCAAGCCACTGCTCGGTGACTCGAAGGTTGTGCTCGCTAGTCGAGGCTTTGGCTCATGGAACACTCTTCGCCTACTGGAGCACATCCTTGCATCTAGTCGATATTGACCAGTCTGGTAGGCAGTTGTGTGGTGGCGTGGATCGCTCAGCAATCTCGCTGATCATAACAGAGACACACAAATACACAAGCCAGGTGAAACCAGCCACGCAAAATCTCACTCACACCACCCATCAAGAACACCCTTCGTCATATCCAGATTTCATTTCCCGCGCCACGCTATGAATTTAATACATATACAAAAATATATAAAATACACAGCCAAAACAAAAAAAGGCGCAAGACACGCCGTCCCTGCCGCTGCCGCTGCTGGCTGACGGCATCCATCCCAGAAGACCCGTTGGGGGCTTCGAGGCTTGGGAAAAGGGGGTATCATCGCAGAGAAAAGAAAATATGTGCCTCGCGTCCCCCGGTTCTTATGAGCCTCCGCCCACTAAGTAGCCGTATCTCCTCTTGTGGTAGTTTAGTGTACAAGGTCGATGGTGCCGTTGGGAGGAATTCTTCCTTGGACCCTCTGTATTTCACGCACTCCACGGCCAGGTCTCTTGTCCCGTCTCGGGACCGCCATGTTAAACGCGGCCAGGTTGACCAGTGGCCAGGATATGCTTCGTGCTGCGGTCTCATGATCGCGCCTTAAGCGTGGCCTCCAAGTCGCCCTCCTCCATAACAGGCTCGTCCATCTCGTAGATACTATCCCGATCCTCACGGTCGCTGCCGCCACCGTCGTCCCAATCGCGCCGCGGGCCGTGGTAGTAGTCCTCGTTCGCGTCGTCCTCGAGGTCGAGGCTGCCCCTCGCGGCGCGGCGCGCGACCTCCCGCTCCCTCCAGATCTCGGCCTTGCGCGCCTCGGCGTGCTGCAGGCAGTCGACGTAGGTGCGGAACTTGACGATCTCGCGCAGGAGGTAGCTGCTCTTGCGCTCCCAGTTGGCCATGGCCTTCTGCACGTTGGGGCCGCGGGGGCTGAAGGCGAGCAGCATCGGGCTGCGCAGCGAGTTGTGCAGCTGCAGGTCCTCCTCGATGCTCTTGACGTACTTGAGCAGCGTCTCGAGCTGCTCCTTCTCGGCCGAGTTCGAGGGGCGCATCGACTGCGTCGGCGGCATCCACTCCGAGATGGTGATGCGGTCGCCGGGGAGCTTGTTCGACATGTCGCCGCCCCGCGTGCTGGAGCTGCCAAAGTCGAACGAGCCGACGGAGCGGAAGCTGCTCCCGCGCGAGTGCATGCTCGACCGCCCTGCGGCACTGTTGCTGCGCTGTCGGCCCCCCGTGGTGCCTGCTGCCGCGGAGCCAGTGTTCTCGTTGATGGCCGTCACCAGCGCATTGTTGATAATGGCATCGCTCCAGCCATATTCCATGTTCGAAACACCGCCGGTAAGGGGATGCGTGCTAAGCCTGGCGCTCCAGTAGTTGGCAGTCGTGACGAACTCTTTGCATATTTCCGGGGTGCCGACATGGAACAGGTGCACGGCACCTGTGGGCAGGGACAGAGCCCACACGTGGGGTCTCTGTTTGGAGTAGCCCGGTGGTGGTAGGGCAGACGCAAGGGCCAGTCGGAGGCTCCACGAGCCTAGAGACGTAGCATTCTCTTGCCAGTTGCCACCACCAACCACTGCACCCTTCTTTACGTTCTGTGCATTGCGGCCGCGACGACCTGTGCCCTTGTTAGGCGTGAAGGAGAAGATGCTCACGGTACCCTTCTGGATCACAGCAAAGACCTCGGACCAATTACGCTCCTTGGCCTTCTTGTCGACTCCATCGAGGTGATGCTTGTGGACAACCATGCCCTCCTTCACCCATGGTGGCCCGGCGAGCTCGAGTGACTCGTCGTCGAGTAATTGTGTGGGCTTCGGCTCGTCGCTCACGAGGGACTGGACGCTGCCTGTGGGGTCCTCCCGGATGATGGCCTGGCTTAGGGCATTGGCGAACCCGATTGACTGCTGGTAACCTCCACCACGCGTGAAATGCGACCCAAAGGAGTCCATGGACATGGACGTCTGAGTTCTACCCAGGGAAGCCCGACTCCAGGTTGCGTTGGACTCAACTGGACTCCACATGGACTGGCCATCGTCGAAGCTTGTTCTGCTAGAAGAGAAGCCCGCGCTGCCAAACCCACGCGGCCGTGACCTGCTCTTGGAGGACCATCGTGAATTGGTCGCGCGCATCGAGTCTGGGCCGCGGCCCCGCATGGATGGGTTCTCCGAGGGGGCTTTGCTGAGAACACTAGGTGAGCGCTTGAGCATGCCGATGACAGATAGACCACCAGAATTTTGTTCCTGAGCAGGCTGCTCGGCCCCAAACAGTGGCAATCGCTCGTCCCGGATCGATGCGTATGTGTCCTTCAAGACGTGTTCCATCTGTTGTTCCCAAGCTTTCAACGAGCCCTCGAAGGGGGTCTTGACCAGAGGACCGCAATCGTCGAGCTCGGTTGGCGCATCGCCGAGTGCAGAACCGGCTCGCATTGGGAACTTGACGAAGGAGTTGCGGAAGCTGGATCTTTCTTGTTCGGCGGGACCATCCCCGTCCTCGAGCTGGAGCCCCTTGCCTGGCAGGACGCTGCCCCTCTTGTTGAACATTTCAGGGCCAGAATCACCCAAAGCCTGTACTATTGTCGTCATTGTGTTCTTGATGAACTGGCTCCGGGTCATCTTTTGCTCGATGTCGGCCATGTGCAAATCGGTGTTCAAGAGCATGATGGAGTAGCAGATGGTGTGGATGACGTCTGCAGGTAGCGGTTAACATCTTCGGAACAAACGATTGCAGATATCGGTGTCCTTACCAGTGGACTTGAATCCGTGTTTCGGATTGCAACTGCACCAACGCGCTGAGAATGCCACCAGGATCCGATCGACCTGCTGAGTTTCTGCCCTGAGCACTAAACGATTGCACACGTCCCGGAGACTTTGCACGATGCTCTTGTTCTTGAAGTCGTATAGATCCATGTATGCCTGCAATACTCGTTGCCGGATCAAGCCTTCTTCGCCCATCCACGAGGCAGCCTTGTCCTTTAATATGAACTCCTCGCTGCCATCGAATATCTTCTGCGCCTTGGCCCGGTCGTCCTCGGTCGGGTCGCCAACCACGAAGTAGGGCTCGTCGAGAGGGTTAAGGTCCGGCTTCGGGGTGGTCACCTTTGAGTTGGGCTCCGAGTCTTCAACCATGAGGCTGGGGATACTGGCCGCCGAAGCACGTGTGTTGAGCTTTGGGTCTGCGAGAGCACCCTCGATTGGAAGCTGCAGGCTAGTGTGACGCTCGCTCTTTATTGTACTGAGGCTGTCTTGGGTCAGCCTATCCATCTTCTTGTCCCGCATCGACGTGCTCGACAATGTCGACATGTTCGTCTGAAGAGGGGCCAGCGACGCGCGAGGGCCAATGTCGTTTGGAGACCTTGGGCGGCCGTCTGCTGCAGATTGGAAGTCTGGCTTTCTGACCCTCGGGGGGCTTTCTTCGCTCTCGCTGTTGTCATGCAAGAAGGAGCCGGTACGTTCGTAGCCGTACAACGGCCTCGGGGGATCTCCCGATGGTGTCGTCCTTCTTTGTGCGTCAGTAGCGGAGGTACTTGGTTCCCTCGACCTCGAGTCGGACGGCACTGATCGTATCGTCGCCATCGGGTCCGGGTCGTAATCGGGCGAGAAGCTTCGTACGTTCCGGTCCGCCGACCGGCTGCCATCAGGCTCCAAGTGATGCACCGGAGACAAGTCATCGGGTGCCTGGCGAGGTGTTGCCAGTCCTGATGATGATCCTGAGTGTGTCAAATACGGGTCCATAGCCTTCCTAAGGCTGGTGACAGGGCTCGGTTGCGCGCGAGGGGTAAGGACTTCGAGACGCTGGGAAGGGGCTGGGGGAAGTTGTACTGGGGAGATTGTGGGGCCGGCAAGCATGGGTGGCACGCGAGGGAGGTCGGCATCGGCGACGGAGACGGACTTCTTGCGTCGTCGGAAGAAACTCGAGGGCTTTTTCTGGAGGCCATGTGAGGAGTGGTTCTGCGAGCCCCGCGAGGGCGGATTGCTACCCGACTTGGACTGCGATGAAACCTGGTTGGAGTTATTGCTACCCATGGCGGCGGCAGGCGGGGTGGAATTATTGAACGAATTGGAAAGGCCGGTCGAGTTTGCCGATTGATCCAGGGCGGCCACGACACTGTTCTTTGAGCCGCCTCCAAACATCCTCTTGAAGAAGCCAGGCTTTTCCTTTGGCTGCGGTACAGAGTTTGGGGCGGGCGGGTGGTGCACGGGCTCTTTGGTCTTCTCATAGCCAACGTGTGGCGCCGGGGCGGAATCTAGCTCGAGCGTGGGACCGGATGCGGGAGGGGGAGCGGGCGTCGGGGGGACAGGAGGTGCATCGCGGGAATTGAACCTGGACTGCTGCGTCTGCCGGTTGGTGTTTGTGCTGCGCGAGGACTTGTTGCTTCGTTTGCGTTCGAGATTGATGGAGCGGACAGGGGAGAGGGGTTCGCCCATGGGCTCGGCCCGGTGGAAGGACGGCATTGACGGCATGTTGGGCAGCCGACGAGGTCCGACCGGCACAGTGGGTGTGGGGGCGGCATCGTAGTCGTCCTCATCGGCGGCGAACGAGTCGGCGGCGTCCAATTGCCACGGCCGCCGCTGATGTTGTTGATGGTGTGACGATTGAATGTGTCGCTGTTGGTGGTTGTGGTCAGCCTGCACGCCAAAGGGAGGGCTGCGGGCGAGCTCGAAGCTCGAGGAGCGCTTCGTGCCCAGGCCGTGTGCCCGGCGCTGGCCGCCCATGACCTGCGCATAGCCTCCTCCTCCTGCATCGATGCTGTTTGTGCTACTGCTCTTGCTGCCCCTGCCCCCTCTTGAGTGTAACGGTCTCGACCCTTGTGCTGCGCCGTTTGTGTTTCGGTGGCTGGACATCTCGCGCATGCTGCCGATCCTGCCCAGGTTGGACTGGAAGCCGGTGGAGCTGCTGTTGCTGCGCTGGCCCCTGGAGAGCGTGCTCGAGTTGTCCTCGTAGTCGGAGCTGTACGAGTGGCCGTGGCCTCGCCGGGGCGGCGCCCTCGTCGTGCTAGTCATTGTCCTGGCAGCGGCGGGTGCATCGTCGTCGTAGTAGTTTGACTCGGCGAAACCCGACATGGTGCGCTGGGCCCCACCGCCCTGGGCGCAATTCATCTGTCCCATGCTGAACTGGTCGAGGGACAGGAGCATGTTCCCGAGCAGCGAGTCGCGCGTGACATTCCGTGGCGAGAGGGAGAGATCGTGAGAGTCTCGCGGCCGGGGGTGAGGGCGGGAAGGGGGGGTGGTGGCACTGGGGCTGCCGAGGTGGTCCCTGTCGCGGTCGTATTCAGCTGGAAAGTCATTTTCCTTGCCCGTCATGTCGTCGGGTGAGAGCGGGTCGAAGAAGGTTTCGAAGGCTCCGTGATTGTCCCGGCTGTGCTTGGCCCAACCGTCTTCCGGGTCGTGTGTGCCAATTTCCGGGTCGGCGTGTCGTGCATCCCTCTCGAGCGCGGCGTAGGCCTGAGCGGAAAGCTTAGCGAAGGGGGAAGAGGGATCGGAGGCGAGGCGGTTTGCGGCGGCCTGCTTGCCCTTTGAGGAGACGGGAGGATGTCGCCGTGAGGAGGAATATGGGGAGTTCGAGTGGTGGCTTACGGTGACAGTAGATGAAGACGCGGCGGCGGCGGCGGCGGCGGAGGATCGCAGGCTCCTAGACGAGGACTTGTAGGGCAGCTGCTGCGGGGGCGGCGACAAGGGGGTTGCGAGGCCGGGCGGGTCGTTGGCGCGGGAGGCGGCGGCGATTGTATTTATGTTAAGGTCTGGTCTTTGACGGCGGGCATCTCTTCGGATTTGAGGGGGGTCGGGGTCAAGGTCGTAGTCATAGTCGTAGTCGGGGTCGGAATGATGCATCTGGTGCATATGGCGCATCTGATGCATAGCTCGGCTCGAGGCTGTGCGGGAGGGTGTGTGGGTGGGCGTTATGTGTGCCTGTGCCTGAGCCTGTGCCTGTTTCCTGTGCTTGTCACCTGCGCCAGTACCTGGACCAGCATCTACTTGTGTCCTGTCTGTGCCCTCCCTCACTGGGCGTGTGGTGTGGTGCAATGCGTGTGCTGCGCCGCGCGCTTGCAGGCAGTTCTGACAGTCAGTCAAAGCTGTCAAGCAGAGCCGGTCGAACGGGCTTAGGCAAAGGTAGGTTAGGTAGATCGAAATGCGCTGGGGAGGGCTCGAGAGGCTTGAGGGGCGCCGCCGCCACTGGGTCAGTGTGTGCTATGCGGTGGCACAGACAGACAAGCAGGCAGACAGACAGGCAAGCCCCCTTCGCGGATCTCGCTCGTCTGGTGTCGGGAATGGGACTAACGAATGACTCGAGATGGGGTTGTCCCAGGTCCCAATTACAGATCCCAGGTCCGTCCCAGGTTCTCGGTGCTGCGTGTGCCAGCTACCTTGGCAGGTTGTGAGGCAGTAGCAGCAGCAGCAAAAGATCAGCGAGGGAAGTTGCAGCAACAACGGCGACAGTAGCAATAGCAAGTGCAACCAACAGCAAGGGGGATCAGCCGTTGCGGAGCGGATGCGAAATGGGCGCCATGCAGAGCACGTAGCAGAGCAGGGCACGTCGAACTGGCCAGGCTGGATACGACATGCATGCACGCAAGTAATAAAAGCCAAAGAAAGTACTGCACTGCACTGCACTGCACTGCACAACACGCACGGCAGAGCAGGATGAGCGAGCAGGTGGTTGCACTGGCGGTGGCTCTGGCTGCACTGGTGGGTAGATGAAACGAACGACTGCAAGTTAAAAGAAGCCGAGTAGGGTTGGATCGGTCGGGCTGTATCGAACTGGCGGATGTCTCGAACTGCTGCTGGTGCCGTTTGGCTGTCTGGTCAGTCAGGTCAGTCTGCTGCCACTGCGGTGCTTCGATGCAGACAGACTAGATGACACAGAGAAGAACTCGAAGAAGTGTACGGGTCAAAGTGCACAGGCTGGCCTAGCTGTGGCGAGAGAGAGATACGGAGTAGTCTACCAAGGGGCAGGCGCCAAAAGGAGATCGAAGATGGGGTTCAAAGGTCAAAGGTCAACGACGTGGTGGGGTGTGGGTGTGTGTCTGCTCTGCTGGTGTGACACTGGCTCCTCCTGGTCGAGGCCAATACTGGGGACAGACAGGCCTAGTATGCACTTTGTATGGGTCGAGGTCGAGGTCAAATGTCGAGGTTGTGCTCGTGCTCGTGCTTGGGGGTCGCAACTTGCAGCTCGTTAGAGCTTTGTCCAGTTTTACGGTCCCCACGTGTGTGTGGGATGGGCAGATTGGCAGATTGGCAGATCGCAGATTTGACAGGCTGACAGGTAGACAGGCCAGACAGCAGACAGGCACACGTTGGCTCTTGGACAGGCGGCACGGCCTGTCAAACTATGTGGTATGGGGACGGTGAAGACGGAGATACGACTTGTCTGTTTTACCGCATCGGGTTGGTGCTGAGTGTGGTGGTTGGCCCTCCCCCCATGGACCAAGGACCAAGGACAAGGTTGACCTGGTTGCTTAAATGAGCCAGCAGCGATCAATCTGTCAGTTGACAGACGAACCTGACCGACTTGGAGATGTAGATTTTCCGGCGATTGATTGGATTTCTGTACGAACTCTTTTGACAGACAAAGCTGCGCTGACATGAAAAGACTGTCCGGCTTTGCATAACCAGATCTCGGACCGGACATTGCGTGTAGAAGATCTTTGTGTGGGGGATTGGGGTATCTCTGGTGTTGATGCTATTGTTGGCACGACTGTCCGACTTTGGGATTGATCAGCCCGTCATGTGCCCAGCGAAACGTGAGGACTGAAACAACTTCAGAATAGAGAAGAAACGGTAGATCATCGACGAGAACACGAAAGAGGCAATCACCTGGAAATCAGCTGGAAGGGATGAGTGCAAGACATGCAGCCATCTTGATCTTGATCTATCATATCACTCATCACATCACATCACAGACACAATTGACAACCTCCCTCCTCCCTGCCTTTCATCACCATTCATGATCGTTGACAAGATCACTTTGTATAACCATCATTATCCGGGGAGAATCTGGGATATTCCAACTGGGCCACGTTGTGGTCTCTACCCTGTCTTGCCTCTCTAGCGTGCCTTTCTCCTGCTGCACAGTAGACCACCACTCAATCGAGGGAAGGGAAAGAACAGAGACAACGTGGGACCAGGGTGCCACCCGGACGTGGTATCCCCCTGCTCCCGACTCAAGGATGGAGATGCAGACCCGTGGCAGAGATGGGGAGGGGCAGGAGCCCATGATTATTTCCTGCCGCATTGGGCCATCGGGACTGGGGTCCTCGGACAACTCCACCACCGAAATGGAAAGAACGGAGAAAAAGCAAAAAAACGCAGACAGGCAGAGCGAGGGACGGCAGGGACGCACGAGAAATCAAGGGTGGGGTCACTCCCTGTCTCTGGCCATTTCCCCTGTTGTCTGCATCGAATATCCCTGCAGCTTAAAGGCAGGGTTCCTGGTCTTGCTCAGGTCTACGCACCCTTCTCATTTGACCTGCTTCCCTTTCGGGCACTGCAGGAGATGCTGTGCAGAGGCTCATCTCGGCGACAGTGACGATGGCATTTCTCTTGGATTTGTCCTACCACATTCTTCAACATCGATATTCAACAGATGCTCCTCAACCCTAATCCCCAGCCTCCAACTCCCAACTTCAGCTCTCGAGTGCCCAAAATTGCCAGCCTAACTCTACCCCCTCACGGAGTACGAGCGTCTCGTCAATGGAGAGCCTCCTCCACTTCTCGTCTTCCATGGGCCAGGGGTGTGCAGACAAATGCAGATAACCGAGCCCAACCGACCCAATGGTCTGCACCATAAGATTTGTCGCTCTGACGATGATCGACCAGCTGCACCGCTTTGCTCTATTCCTTTGGCCGTCCTTTGCTCCCACCAGCATTGGAGACACGAACAGAGGCCGAAGCATCAAAAAGGGGCCCAGAAGGCAAGATCTGTCCTAGCGCCAGGTACGCGATGCATCTGGATGGGACCGGTGCATTGGCGGTGCGATGCGAATGCGAGAGATGCCACCTAGTCACCTAGAGTGCTAGAGTAGCTTCTACAACCCCGGTCGACCTGTCCCAGGACAGCTCGGCGCATCTGCACCGACGGGCACACCACACTGTGCGCCAGAACCCACCGAGCGCTTGCAGATCGCATCTCGTCGAATCTTCACTGTCACAGCTTGCGCGCGGTTGCAGCAGCACTCTCACACACTCACATACCCAGACACCATGACATTGCCTGACACCTTGCACCTCCAAGGAGCGGGTAGAACTCCGTACACTACGTACAGTAGCAGTGACATTCCGGCGTTCGAGAAAACGTGGCTTGTCCGCTGACGTGGCATTGAATGATATCGGGCCCCCATATAGACAAGCAGCTCCCCCATTCGGGTCCCCATTGGCAATCCCACCTCATCTACTCCGGCCAGTCGCAACATTTCCTTTCTCCCTTTGCGCCTTCACCCCTGGCACCTGCATGTCGAATCGAGACGTGCTCTGCCTGGCCTGTCAGCCTGTCAACTTCGAGGCGACACCGTACAGACATCCAACTGTTCCATCACGGTCGGAGAGTTTGGTCCATCCTTCGGCAAACAGGGCTGTAGGGCTACAATCGTATCAAGGGACCTCGGACGCATCTCACAGGGCCACCCAAATGGGCGAGGCGACAACAAGACGAGACGAGACGAGACGGACTGGGCAGCACGAGCCAACGGTCCAATGCCTATAGCTTCCGGCCACATTGACACGTCCGAGCGTGCTCAAGTGCTGACCGACCGTGGCTGCGGCGCGGTGCAACTCGTTGCGATGCCATGCGTGCATTTCTAACACGAGGCTCTTAATCCCCGAGGTACGCCACCGCAAACCACTGCCACTGCCGACGCCATTGCCGACGCCCATGCCAGCTGTAGCACCAACAACAGCAGCCGCAAGTCTCACAAGCCTGTCAGCCTGTTGAACAAGCTGACAAGTGTCATGCGAGTCGAGCAGCACGACACATGTATGTGTTGTGTCACTCATTCTCAACGGCTCCTAACGCCCATGTGGGCATAGTGGGCAGCCATGCAGCAACCCGGGCCCGCGAGCCGTCCAGGCCCTAGAGTAGACTCTTCTGTGCTTCGATTGTGGAACTTTGGAACTTTCAGCTTTCAGCCCCCAATCCACTTTTGCCCCATCATGGATCCACCCTTGGGACTTGCGCTCCGGGGCGACGAAGAGTTCGCCTCGACTCGGGCTGCTCACTATGTTTCCAGTTGATGAAGTCGCCCTGCATACTCAGCGCCACATCGCCTGCAGGATTCCCCACGAGTCCGCGATGGACTGGATTATGCTTGTATGCCATGTATGCCTACAGCCACACAGTCACGAAAGTCTACACGATAACGGGACGGCCCACGAATGGTGAATTGTTGGAAAGTGGGACGGCCAGATCCTTGCTTTGTCTCTATGTACGCCATCATCCCCAAACACACCGCCCAATCATCCGTCTCTGATGATGCAGGTCATGCCGTCCCTGGCCTGCCAAACTCCCTTTGCCTCGGGGTTCTCCTCATGAACCCCCCAAGTCAACGATTGCCATGACCCTAGCAATACAAGGGCCCCAAGCCTGGGGCCGGGACCCAGTCCCTAGGCTATCATTTCGGACATTGAAGTAGCTCTCCAGCAAGTGCTGACGCTAGTATCTTTGTTTTCAGCCACGGAATACACAACCGTACTTTCTGAACATCAAATTGCTCCTCATGGCCGGCAGCTGTGCCAAAAGGGTTTCGATCAAAGACATTGCCGTTAGTGCGCGGTGCCTACATGTCGTTTCCCACCAAAATATTCAGCCCGACCCCTCCGTTCTTAAGGCCCTATTGCTGTTATGAGGAAAAGTTGTTGCTTTGTTCGAAGAGAGGATGGAGGAGATGGATGGTATAAATCAGGTAGGCTAAAGGGATGATCGACAGTTGCTTTGATTGTTCAATGCCACTTGTGAACAGACGGATCTACAAGGTCCTCGTATTCGCCTCTTGTCCGGCACTTCCAGGAGAGAGCGTCGACAGAGCTGCGCCTGGCTAATCAGGCTGGCAGGCTGGATGGGTGCTCATCCCGTTTTTTCAGCGCAAGCGCGACGATGAATGGTGATAAGACAGACCTCGTCCTGGCCAGAACGCTCTGGAAGTTTATGTTTTTAACTGCTCCACGATATCGTGCGGCTCGCGAAAATTTGCCCGCGGTCTGCGCTACCAGGTGTTTTCTTGCGAATTTTGTCTTCGCAACACTGCGTATGTTTTGTGGTGTCTCTGCAATGCTTAGTGAAGTGTCACATGTAGTCATTCCAATGGAATTCTACGCGCCACTGTGGCATTCATGTTGTGGTGTAACGAGGTAATCAGGAGGCCCCATGCAAATCAATTGGTCAGGTAATTATATCTCAGCCTGCAGTGCAGATTTAGAATCAATATCATATTTTCTCTGAAGTTGTTGGCCAGTGAAGGGCATTCCCCTTTGTATCTATGAGACAAACACAAGCCACCGCTTGCGGCCAGCCCACGAGTTTTGGCAACGAGCCGACCTTTGTGGTCTATAGTTGGGCTGCGCAAAGGTGTCACACGGCAGAAAAGCACTCCGAAGCCAGGTAAAAAGCTTCGATATCGAAAAGTCGAAAATTGTTCTGACATTTCGAGGTCACATTTGCGGTAATATTTGGCTGCTGCCAGTCGGAAGCAAATCTACACACACGAAACGCATATGTTCGGACTTGGGGGTCGAGGTGCCGGTGGAGGGAGAGGAGAGAGGAGCCCAGCACCGGGCCCTGCAGTCAATGTTAACGAACGGCGCTGGCAGACTATCCGGAACACGATCAAGAAAAGCACGTGCAACTACTTCGAGTACCACCGGAGGGGCCTGTCGCGGGACCCTACTGCGCCGTGGGACGACCCCAACAACCTGCCCTTGTTCCGGGAACCACCGCCAGGAGTCTGGGACGGGCGCTACGAGGTCGACGTCCCCAAGACTCTTGCCCTCCAGGCAAAAACACGAAGGGGGTATGAGAGGTTCTCCGGAGCCGAAGGGCCGGAAGAGAGGCGGAAGAGGATCAAGGCCGAGGCCGGGGCCGAGGTCGTGCGGACCGCGCTCGCCAAGCAGGGGCTTACTGTCCAGCTCAACAAGATACTGGGCTTCGGGGGCAACGGGGTCGCCAGCTTGTTCGAGGTCTGGCCCGACGGGGCTAACTGCCCCAGCAAGAAGGTTGTCGTCAAATCGTTGCTGCATAGGGACGGCGACGTGACCGATGAGCGGTATTATAACATGGTTTGTGCAACATCCTGCCACCTTCGAACGGCAGACAGAGAGGTGCAGACCATGGGTGCGGCTCTTGGATCTTTTGCTGATGAGCAAGCTTTGTCTTAGGCACTTAAACGGGCCCGGCATATCATCCAGCTGCGCTCCTGGGGCAGAGAAATCCTGCCTGCTGGGGGCATGGGCGAGGACGAGCTCAAAGCACTGGAGAATAAGTGGGCGCCCATCGACAAGTACACCCCCGCTACGATATTGACGCTCGAGTTCATGCGGAACGGGGATTTGCATGGCCTCATCAAGAAGCTTACCAAGACCAATTACGCCGTGCCTCAACCGGTGCTGTGGCGTATCTTTTTTTGTCGTGAGTCTGCTCGTCGGCCCTCAGGCTCAGCCTGACCTATCCTGGTGGTAAATGAGCGTCGTTGACTCCTGTCCTTGCTGTCGCAATCAGTCGTCAGGGGTTGCATAGCGATGTATTCACCACCGAGGTCCCTAACACGCGAGCGCGGAAGAGTGGTGCCAGCAAAGGAGTGGCAGGATCTGCTCGGTCCTGACCTCGACGAGGTGCTGCCCGAGCCACCCCGAGGCTCGAACCGGCCGCCGCGTGGCTGGAACTTTATACACTTTGATCTTGATCCTCAGAATGGTAATGTGGTGTCCTCCCAGCCCCCTGTGCCGTATATGCCTACGACAAGGGCCGATGGAGATGCTGACTGTTGTGGTATTGCTCGTAGTCTTGATCGGGGAAACGGACGTATTGGGAGAGCATACGGTGGTGCCGATCTTCAAAATCAGCGACCTGGGTCTAGGCAGGACCTTTGACGACCCGATACTCCGCAGACCGTGTGTACACGACTATAATCCCCGCCCCTTTCTTTTAACTTTCTTTCCATCTGTGGCAGGAACTTGGCCACGGCGGATGATCTCTCTTATTATCAAAACGCTGTGCTGCCTGGCTACTACTTAATGCAAGTGCCGGCTGATGCTGATACATTTGGCCTATAGCTATGAAATCTGGGCCGCGCGGCGAATGGGAAAGACGTCATATCTGCTACCGGTATGTGTAGTTGAAGTCCAGCTGATGGGCATGAGAATGTGGTCTATGCGAATAGGCTAGCACTGAGAGGTCGATGGTTAACGTCTCTTGGACAAATAACAGGAGCAACACCACAAAGAGTGGGATTACATCAGGACGATCCCACCCCTCGAGAATCCCAAGGTGGCAGGCCGTTACGGCGAATGGAGCAACCTCTTCCAGGTCGGACTTGTAAGCCGTTGCCCGCACCCCCTGCATCAAACACTCGTCTCTATTTCTCACACGGTGAACAACCATAGTGCATGCACAGCCTTATAACAAAGGCCATGCCCCCCTACCCGCCAACAGCCATCGGTCCCATCAACTCGCGCGAGGGCGTCAACCTGTTCTCCAGCCCGACCATCGTCTGCGACTCCAAGGGCAACCCCGTGCCCCCCTTCTACACCCACGGCTTCAACCTCGCAGCGGAGCCCGGGATCGACGAGGACTTCATGCTCCTGCTGCTGCGCTGCCTCGCCGACCTGCCCCAGGACAGGCCGCCCCTGGCCGAGCTGCAGTGGCTCATGCGCAGGATGGAGGCGTCGCCGCGCTGGGCTGTCCCGGAGGGTGACCCGGATGGGGTTCAGGCGTGGTGTGACAGGTTATTCGGCGGACCGAACCCTGTGAGTGACCCTCTGCCCCTATTTCATCTTCGCTTTGTCTCGTCTGCGTTGTGCTGGTGCCCCTTCCCAAATTTCCCACTCATGGCGGTTGGTGACCTCTGGCTGACTTGCTGCCATTTCCGGCAATACAATACAGCCCCTGGCGTCAGCGGAACAGGCGTCCCTGTCGCTCTCCACGGCGAGTTGGGCGCGGCCGGCTGATGTGTTCGCGACGGCGGTGTCGCGGCAGGGGGCAGGGAATGATAGAGTCCCGCCCACGCGGAGATCTGGCGGTGATGGTGGCCAGGGCGGGGATGATGATTCTAACGACTTTGGTGATGTGCCTCTCGGTGGGGAGTCGTTTATGATTCCAGATTCTTATGGAGCTTGGGCGGCGTCTTGGGATGTGCTATAGCGGTGTGGTAACGGGAACTAAGAGGTTGGAATTATCTAGGATGTTCTGGATCATTAACAGGCTCTCATACAGCTGTGCCATAACATGTACTATGATCCTCAAGGTCCCTTGGTGGACAAAGCCGGCCAACCTTAGCTGAACCTTGACGTCTGCAGAAACAGTGGCTCGCCATGAGTGTCACAACATGTCCGAGATCATGGACTCGGCCAAAGATGGTGTTGAAACTCATTTGGCAAGAGATGATCGATGAGCTGCCGTGTAGTAGTTCTACGGTGAGGACGTTGTTGGCCACCTCTCTATCTGCACGTTGCTAGCTGCGCCTATCGCCAGGCTCACAGAAGAGCTCCAAGCACCATAGCAGCTCCCATCATCGCCAAGAAAGTCCACCCAGAACCCTCAACGCCCACTCTCCAGGTGCCATTGCTAGGTGGAGGATCCGTCTGGCTCCCGCCCGGCACCCGTCCCGTCCCCCCAACCCCAGCCTCCAGAACGAGCCCGTCCAAGCCACCCTCGATGCCTCCCAACGGCGCGACCAACGCCATCTGGCTCCAGCTGAACAGCGTGTTCCTCCCCCCGAACACAAAGACCTCAAAGCGGCCCTGGAACTCACCGTCCACCCACACCCGGCTCCCGTTCACGACGTCGGTCTCGATGCGGATCTCGGCGGGCAGGGCGACCGGGACGTGCGCGTGCGACGAGCCGGACGCGTTGGTCCAGATGCGGCCCGGGTGTCCCGGGTCGTGGCCGTCGGACTCGGACGTCGCGCGCAGCGGGTAGGGCCAGTTGTCTGCGGTCTTGAAGACGAGCGTCGTGGTCGTCTCGGTGTCGTTTGACGTTACGTTTTCGACGCTGAGGGAGGTGTCGGGGCCGGTGAGCGAGAAGGCGGAGGAGGCTCTGAGGGTCAGTGTGTATGGCGGGCCGTACGAGCCTTGGTTGAGGCTCACGTTGGCTGTGTCGGATGGTTGGCGCGACCACGATACGAGCGATGAGTTTGTAGATGGGTTTTGTGGTCCGGGAAGCCGTCGGTCGAGGTTTTGTCCTGGCGCTTTTGAAGTGAGAAGCGCAAGGGTGGCGGGCAGGTCCTCGGCAGAGATGTTTAGCCCGCGTGCGCCGGCCCAGGCGCGCGCTGCGACTACAGGTATCCCGTCACGCATGGCATAGTACGCCTCGAGCTGCGTCGTGGCGTCTGGGCCGCTGTCACTCCAGGCAGCGAGGATTGCCCCTTTGTTCCCGCTCGCCCCAGGTTCGAGCTGCTCGGTGGTGTTGACCTGGTTGAAAAGCCGCGGATCCCATTGCCAACCAGGTACGTTTGCGAAGTTCATCGTACGTGTGACGTTGTAGAATTGCGGGTAGGGGGCTGGCAAGATGGGCATGTGGTCGTTCTTGAGACTCATGTAAGCCCACCAGTCGTTCGAGTTGATCAGGTCGTACCCGTCATTTTGGAGCTGGACAGGGTCGGATTGCCCGTACTGCCAATGCTGGATGATGATGTCGTTTGAGATGGTGAGGTTCTCTGACGGCTCGTTGGTGCCCCAGATGCGAATCCGCTTTCCAGAGGTCTCGTTGACCCAGTTCTTCATCTCGTTCACGAACGTGATGTAGTCATCGGCGAGATCGGCGTCGTATTCGTCAGCTCCGATGTGTACTTCTTTGGTCTGGAACCAGGGCAGGAACTCCTCCCAGATGGCTTTGACGGTAGGCACTGTGTCAGGGTGTGTCAAATTGAGAAGATCCTTCTTTGCCAACGCAAGTTCAGGTTTCCACTTTGTGATCGCCAAAGCATGGCCTGGGGCCTCTATCTCTGGAATCACCGTAACACCGCGTTGCGCGCAATGCTTCTGGAAGTCTTCAAACTCCTCCCGTGAGAGTGTCTCATTTCGGCGCTCGATGATGCCTTGGAGCTCTGGGCTCTCCGGGAACAGCGAGAAATGAGAGTAGACCTCATTCCACGTTTCATTGTGTCCCCTGTTCAAGGGGTAGTTGTCGCTCGAGTGGTAGTGGAACTCGGACATCTTGAAAAACGACGCGTAGGTGCAGAACTCCTTGAGGAAGTCGGCCGTGTACCATTTCCGCCCGGCGTCCAACATCCAACCTCGTGTCGCGTACGCGGGGGCGTCAGTCGTCCGGCCTGGAGCCAGTGCTGTTCCATTCGCAACCAGAAGCTCCTGCAGCAGCGTTCGTGTCCCCCAGAACATGCCACGGGCGCCCGTCCCGCCAATGAAGACCGCCCCGGCCGATACTTCCAGCTCGTAGCCTTCCTCTGTCTGAACTCCATTATCGTATTTCAGTTGGCTTGCGTCTCCCCTAAATTGGCCCAGGAAGATGCCTGAATCAGGGAACTCGTCGACCTGCTCGAGTGTCCACTCGTCGCCAAAGAGTTGGGAGAGGTCTTGGCGGAAGATCTCTGCGAACTCGTAGGCGGTGGGCGGTATGAGCGTCAGACCCTCCGTGTCGGCGTGTTGTGAGAAGTTGCTCGCGAGGTATATTTTCTTTGGGGCTTCTTGGATCGTGAAACCGGTGGAAGACGCATTGCTGCTTGTCCATTTCACGGGAGGGAGAGGCTGCAAAGCGGCAGCAGCCACCGCAAACGCAAGCGCAAACGTAAACGTAAACAATTTTTGCAAAATCATCGTGAAAGGGGACGGCGGGCTTCACAGTAGCTCAGTCGCTGCTGACATGGAAGCTTGTGGGTTTTGTAGTTGAGTTTAGCTGCACGCAGGTACTGCACAGCTTTTGATGGCTGCAGATCTGCAAAACATGCAGGTGGCCAGGGTCCCCGCCGCCACCACCGTTCGTCTCATTCGTCGCGTTTCCCCAGAGGCTTACTTGCGTCAATGTAACGTCCCCGTCTGCGAGAGGCAAGAATTTGGGGAGACGATATGAAGACGGTGAGCAGATCTAGCGGAGCTTTGAAAGCGATCACGCCTGGCTTCGCGGGGTACGGGGACCAGGATTCACATTGCCGGCAGCCAGAAGATAAGAATCCGGCTCCAGCCCTTGGCCCTGTCGTCCGAAAGGGGGATGCCGCCTGTAGCTTCTCGTGGCTCCCATACCCCTGCAGTAGCCCAGCGTATGTCGAAACAGTTGAACTGGAGAGGGGTTTCCAGCTCCCAGCGACATCGTTTGTAAGAATTGGTCCACTCTAATTGTGTCTCAAGGTTTTGTATTAACGGCTATTACAATGAATGCGGAGATTCGCACAGCAAAAAATGGAGGGTGCACAGCAAAATAATATATTTTCTTAGTTTTATAAGTAACTTCTTTGAATATAAAATATAAAATAATTTTATACTGTGACTATATGGCTCTTATGTACTGCTAGGAATAAGTAATTAATAGGCAGATTGGCTATCATGGTCTTTTGGCCGAGCGGTCTGCTTTGCGATTTTGGTATATTCTTCTATGTCTGGATTCGATGTATGATGGAAGAATGGGCGTAGCTTTGGATATCGACACAACCTAGCAGAGAAGCCTTGATCTGACTGTGTTCTCTATGCGGTGTAACACACGTATGGGCAACGAGAATTCGTTTAAGCATCGGCACGGAAGGCACCGCATGCTGCAGGCGCAAGCCACCAGTGCGCCCGGCTGGAGTGATGGGGGGTCGCCGGGGCTTTCGAGAGGCTCAAGGGGAATTCTGGACTCACAGCCTGCTTCACCAGTGCATATGAAGTCCGGCCTGTCATACAAAGAGACCACCCGCTTACCCCCCTCGCCAGGGCCTGGGATTGGCCCACGAATTCTTGGGAGCTGCAGTCAGAAATGGCCGACTCATTTAAGTAGGTACTATTCGACCCCGCCCCGGTCGTCTGCCCATGCTGATCCGATCCTCTTGACTCCGTAATTCACGGAGCTTGGCTGCCAGCCGCTGGAGGCCTCCTTGACAAACACATCTTCTGTGGGCTCACGATATACACCACAGCTCACGACTGGTTGTCGACAATATGGATGAGGACCTTGGTGACATAGACTTCCAACGAAAGTATGGCTGCTCTCGGAGTGACGTCAGAAAGTTGGAAGACAGCAGGCTGCTAGAAGCAAACGCACTGGCATTCGGGGCATTCAGGCGCTCGCGTGGTGGCTATGTCACTGTGGAGGAACAGAATGCTGCAAAGTTTTTAGATAAGAAAAAGGTACGTGAACTACGTGACGTACTGATCAAGGTGTCTTTCGAACGAAACTAATATTGTCCACTGTCAGGCTGAGGAGGCGCGGCAAGCCAGAAGCGATGACGCGAAAAACAACCACACTCGTTGGATGTGGGTGAAGGAACCCGAAACCGGGGAAGATAAACTGGTTGAGATATTGTTGGACACTCAGTCCGACGGGAACTTCATGACTGAAGAGATGGTAGACGCCTATAAGCTCCCGTTGCACAAGCTTCCCAGACCGAAAACCTTTAACATGGCCGTGGGCGAGGTTACTTGCGAGTACGGAGTTACAATGGAGTGTATGGGTACTGACGGTGCACACGACACCATGGTATTCTATGTCCTCCAGCGAAAAGACTGTCAAATTGAGAAGCCTCTCCTTGGCGCAGCCTCGATAGACAAGTTCCAGCACTTGCTTCTAATAGAACCACCGAGAGATTCGAAGTACCTCATGTATACTGCGATGGAAAAGAAGATGGTAAGATAGGAGGATATCTAGCGGAATTTTGAGCATTCGATAGCACGGGACCCTTTTTTCTTGGCTCATGCCAGACTGACATCCCCGGCGGTGTGTTTAGAAAGACGACAGCCGCTCTACCACGGCCTACCTCCTCATGGAACTACGCAAACATAGGCTTCTCTAGGATATTATACGGAAATCTAACCTCAACATAATTAATAACTTACTATAGTAGCTTATATAGAAATATATATTTACCTAGGGGTTTATTAAGTAGTATATAGAAAAGATACTTAAGATATTTAAGGAGTATTAGCTAAATATAGGTACTTTATTCTTAGATAGTAATATTAATAGAAAATAAGATTATACCCTATAAACCCTTTAGTAAGTAAGGGTACTAAAATTATATAGGCCTATTAACGATTATATAAGTATTAGTATAATATAGTATAAGCTATATATTACCTTACTATCCTTTTATAGTAATTAGTTAGGATTAACTAGCTATATACCCTAGGTAATAGTAGAAATTATCTTTCTTTTTAAGTTATATTCTGGTATTATTAGTATTATAATTTTGAGGTATAGTAAAGGTATTATAAGCTTTATATAATTAAGAATAGTTAAGGTTAATAACTCCGAGTTAGCGGATACTAATACTATTATTATTAAGTAAAAATAACCCCTTTATAAATATATTAATGACTTTGATGACTGTAATGACTAGACTACCTGTATTACTTACTATATTATCTTGAGGGATATAGAAGTAAAGAGATTAGAGATGAAAGTTAATATTATTTTTAGGATCTATTACTTTAAGTCCCTTACTGAATAAAAATATTATATACTTACTTTTCCGTGCCTGATACCCCGGGAGATAGAGACTTCTCCTATTAATTAGGTAGCTCTAGCTCTATTGGTACGATCCAATGACTCACCTCCTATGTCAAATCGACTGTGCCGAACCCAATACCATTCTCTCTCTTCTCCCCCAGAGCAGTTGCAATCCGATTTGTCGCTCGACGGCTCGGAAGGGCCCGTGGATATTAGTGCCCCGGTCACTGATGACGGCGAAACACCCTTCCGGGCTTGGAATTCGTCATGGAAAATCACTGGCAGCGACTGCGACCGGATCGAGGGACCAGAGTCAACGGCGCCTTCTAGAGAGACGCAGCAATCATATTCATCCACGGGGGCTCACCAGGACAGGTCGACTGAGTACACAAAATACAGCGATTCGAAGCCCGGGCCTGAGCATGCGCAGGCCCACGATCTTCAGCAGGTGAAATTGGGACTGTATGAAATAAGCACTGAATACTCCGCATCGGAACGGTCGAAGGCACCAGCACCGCATGCCAAACAGTACATAGCTGACCTGGCTACGGATTTGTACGATTCAATCAAAAGTTGCAATGCTGAAAAGGAGACGCTCAGACGCATTTCCGATATTCTTCCGAACCTGCTAAGGGCATTCGCCATCAAAGTTGGGCACAATGCTTGCGGCCAAACGGCTCGAGACGTCTCGTATTTTGTCCACAAATACCGCAGGTGAGTCGAATGGTGAAAATTAAATTGACTTGAGGGTACCCCTGAAACTTCCCACGCTCTTCCTCACATGGAATTTTTGAAAGTCACACGACTGACTTCAGGCAGGCAGGTACAAAGCGAATTTGAGGATCTATCTTCGCTCAAAGATGATGGCGTTCAAAACGGCGAGTATTCCTTGGTTCGGTATAAGGAAGAACCGGACTTTGCTTTTGGAGATGTCGATCTGGCTCCCGAATACCCGGACTCAGAGCCAGATATACCGGAAATCATGGACGATGTGAATGATTCTGCGACCGATTCAGATGAACATAAGAACGAAGAGTTGTATCGTGACTTCATTGTTGGCACTCCAGAGTATGAGTGGCTCGTCAAAACCTTTCAAAGAGAGACAGTCTCACGCCGAGCAAGCCCTGACATTTTGGAGAGTGTCGGGGCGGAAATACTGGCTGCGCTTCCATCCACTCATCGCGTTAGCCGGAGGAAGCCCCCACAACGATACGAAGTCACCTTTGAGCTGCATTGGGATCCTATCTCTTTTGTAGAGCAGCAATCATACAGTGGAGTTTTGGACCTTGGGAGGGCCATCACCATCACCGGTTCTGCGAGCGACGCACAAGCCTTGACAGCCACCGAATACCTCGCCCAAACATGGCCTACTGGCGACAAAATCATGCAGCTGATCAAAGATGTTGCCACCCACGGTCCAGATCACTCTGTTACGTGTATGTATAAATTTCCTTAATTACACCCCAGGTGAAGACTCTGGAGGCGCTCTGTTTAGGCCGCGCTAACTTTGTTCAAGGCACCTTGCTGGACCGTACGGAATTGAGAGCGCAGATACACGACAAAAGATTCTTTGTGATTGCCACTGGACCCGGAGACTCCGTGAAAGAGGTTGGGCAACAAATCGCGTGGATTGGTGCAGCACTGAGATCGTCGCCGTTTGCGACCGGTATCACAACATGCACACCTTTCGTATCAAGTACTTCATTGAAGGCGGCAACAACTTCAGAGCTCGAGTCAATAGCAAGACTAACCTGCGTGCTTGACTTCGACATACAACCTCCAGCTGTTGATGCAGCAGAGAAGACCGGGCAATGTTGGCACGACATGTTCAGGAATCCGGTAATGGTGATTGGCTTCCCGATCCCACTCAAAGTGGAGAACAAGTCATTAGGCCTTGAGATGCCGTTGAACATAATCTCGGCCCTAGCTGGCTCTAGCCAAGTTCATGAATTCGACGGCAAAGTATTCATCAAGGGCTTTTCCACGATGGTCGTCGCAACTAAAAAGATGGGAGAACTTGTCATGTGGCACTACTTCTACAATGCAGATAGGAGTAAACTATCCCATCTCGATCACACACTAGGTAAGGGTCTCAACGGTACTATTGGCCTTTCTCAGCTGGAGAACTCTCGACACGTAGTTGGCTGGTGCTCAGATTGCAGGGTTTACGCTGGTGAGTTGCCAGTATTATAGCCAGTGCCAGAAAAAGTAGCCACTGATTTGAAACAGGATCAAAAGACGCATACAAAGATGTCAAAACTGCGAAAAGTCTTCCTCCAACCTCAAGCGGATGTCGACTCGAGAAGTTCACTTTATCAGGTGGGAAGTTCGTCACAGCAGGAGCAACGTTTTCGATCGGAACCAAGGATAAGCCAACGCATTTGACCATGAAAGGATACATCGAAAAACTCAGATCGATCGACGAAAAGTACGTTGTTGTCTGGGACGAGTTAGATAAAATGGGATGGCTTGTCACAGGCACCAGCGCCTTACTTCACCTTGTACGGGTGGCGCTCCACCACCGCAGCAAAGACAAATTCGCGAAGGCCTTTCGCTGGAAGCAGAGTAACATGAACGAATTCGACTCTCCTGTTGACGTCCTTATAGACCAAGGAAACAGAGAGCTTATAACCTATGCTGACAAGCCCACGATATCTGAAGAAGACGAGCGGAAACGTGAAGGCTCTGACGACATCAAGCAATCTACGGCCAAGAAGGCAAAATGGGAATATTCTACCTTCCAAGATCTTGTTGAACAGATCTATCTTTTCCTGGACCAGGTCATAGACTATGAGTCTCAGGCGCAGCGAAGTGATGGTGTCAAGCTGAAAGCTGATTTCCGCAGGCATCTAGAGGGTTGGGACTTCGTCGAGATCGCCCACGCCACAACAACAGAGATTCTCCCACGTGTCGCCAAACTGGATGCACTTGGTTGGGGCTGGCTTGACTTTATCCGGTCTATTGGTGCTGTGACGTTATTTGGTCAAGGATTTGGGGAAATGATCAAGCCTGAGCCGTTCGAGGGCATGTGCCCCAACTGGTGGAGTCTGCCTAAGGCCAAGTACTCCCTGGCCGTAAGCGGATCAGACCTGGAGAACGTCAACTTTGATCTTGGCAAATTGGCGTGGCATTCTCCTGCTGCGAAACCTATCGAAACTTGTCGTTGTCAGGGGACCTCGGGTTTCTTGCTGACCCCTGGTGTCAGTCACCATGATCCGGTCCAGGTCTTTTGTCCTAAGATTTCACGCCATATCAAGAGCATCAACACACCAAATATCAATGCGAATGGCGCGTATATCTTCGGACATAACTTCAACTGGCGGTACAGGTGGAGGTCTGGGAAACACAAGGATGGGGAGGACCTCGAAGAAATTCCAGTCTCTTCTACGAGCAGCGAGCGAGTACCGGGTATTTCGATCGAAACATGCCCTGAATCTTCCACTTCAGAGCTTGCGTCATTCGATGTCACCCCAAGCGCCCAAAGCGAGAATAGCAGCACAACAGATGCGACAAGACACCCGTCAATTTCATCGGCTGCCTTCACAGCACCGACGTCGGTCAACGCAGTTCACCATCTACCACACCACTATAAGAGAACACTTCCCCAAGGCTCATCAATAGATACCCAGACAGATCAGAGATTGGAAGCACCGTCGAGCGAAAGCGAGCCGACGTATGGGCAAGAGAGACGGGCAAAGAGACGGAAACAGAGAGAGGCAGACATATCGCTTGGATAAGTTGGCTAGAAGACTCACACAGAATATGAGCTGATCTACAGGGTAGCTTTGCGGAAAGATGCTGAGTCGAATTCCATGAAATGAGCCACGTCCAAACACGATGCAGATAGCTGATTCTGAAAGCAGCATCCAATTGCTTTAACACCGAGTGTTCCATTTCCGTCCTCCGATCTGGCTCTCTTTTTTCGACATAAGAACGCTGGCATCATTTCGAGAGCAAGCTGCTGCTCGCACATCATACGTACAGAATAACGGCGCCATGCCAAGAGTTGATTGATCTTACGTCTCGACGAGGGAGCCTAGCTCTAATCATCCACCTGCCTTCTAATTTCCCAAGTAGTTTAGCAGAAGGAAATCCAGGCCAATGAGAATATTATCCATCAGATAGCTGCCGTTTGGTGATCACTCTAATACACTTGTCCACGAAGGACTTCAAGTCCTTATCGAATCAAACACCACCAAAAAGTGCAGCAGCGCAGTGAGAAGATTAAATATGCGCTATGTAAGGCGAAGTTGTTTAAAGGTTACGCTATATTTCTTATGTTAGGTTTCAAGCCACTTTTTATTACTGTTGAGCTTATTACGCAGGCCCACAAAGATGTTCTTGAGTTAAACCATTGCCTGCTATATTGTGGCAATAATATGATAAAATCGAGTCATTAATCCCCGGCCATTAGCGTTGGCGGGGTGTGCTGGGGGCCTTCTTACGGAACGCCCGGTGAAGTGTGCGGCCCTCTTAGCTGCCTGTTGCAATGCTATATACATAGCGCCGAGACTTAGATACAGCCGAGGATGCTAAGGGCAATTAGTGTTAGGCCTCGACTCAAATTCATGAACCAGTGCAGGGGTGGTGCAAGCCAGGCAATTGAACTTGAAGCTGCAAGTTTTACCGGAGAATACTGCTCTTGCAACGCAATTAAGGCGAACACTAGGCTCTATTGTCCAATTGTTAACGGCTGCCTGCAAAGAATGCTAAAGAGGATCCTAAACAACCTGAAAATTAGGTATGCAATCCTAACAAACATTGCTAGCTTGAACGGAATTGTTTGGCTGAAACGCTCCTTAGTAGCACGCGCTTTGAAATCTCTGAAAAAAGACCCTTCGAGATGTTAAAGTAAAGCCAAATGTAAAGAGCAAAGTGGGCAGCGAATACAAATAGCACCATAGCCCTAGCTAACGCCCTGCGTGTGCTACTTCTTATAGCATTAACGCTTGTGGCAAAATGCAACAATAACTTGCAGCAAATAGCCCTTGCCACGGACGCCGCGAGGAACATCGCCGCGAATACCTGTGTCCCGGCGATACCACTTATGCTGAAGAGCTTGATGGCTTAGGGGAGGGCTCCAAGAATGAACCCGATGATTTTCAACGTAGTTTTAGTGGGGGAAAGTGATATCTTTGTTTGACTGGGGGCGAGGAGTCGTTGCCTTATTAACAGGATCTGGCAGCACATCCTGCTTCAGCCCTTCGGCGTCGGAGCTATTGAGAACAGCGCCGGTGTCGGACAGGCGTTCTTGTGGTCTTGGGTCGAAAAAGAAGAAGAGTATGTCCAAGATGGTCTCCATAGCGCAAAAAATAGGTGACGAACGCAATGGATCGAAGCTGGTCTCGAAGTGCGTCGCTGCTTCGGAGCCACCTGATAGTCTCAAAGCGAAACTTCCTGTGCGGGATGGCTCCGTCACGGCATTGAGTGCCAGAGCCACCAGCGCCCAGAATATAGAGGTCCCAGAAGCCTGATAAACTCCTTGAGTCTCATTGGGCTTCACCTTGATGTCTATTTTAAAGTTTCTTCGGTAGACTTGGGAGATGAATGCAGGGCCAGAGATTCTCATCAGCAGCAGCTCACTTTGCTCAGCGAATGCCCCATCCCCATCCCCAGCCCCCGCCACTCGAGCGGCGCAGCATTAAACCAACTACCTAGTCAAAGACAGTCAATCTGATATGTGATAGAGCTATGTAGTGACGCCACCGCCTGCCTTGCCGCATCCTTGCGCTCTTCATCACGTGAATTTCCGAGCTTCAGTTGCATATTGCCTTTTTGTCTACGAAGAGCCTCTCAATCGCGGGTGTGTTCCGATCATGACAGGCAGTTGTATTCAACTATGCGCAACCCGGGGAAGCATCTTCCAGATATTTAAGCCTCTGAACGAAAGCGCACCCAGTATCAGCCACACTAGTGGATCTAAAGTACCTCCGCACCAACCTCATGTACCCCATCCATGATCTAGGCATATTACAATGGGGTGATTCGCAGTAGCCAGGCTACTGTATGGTATAAGAAATACTAATTAGACTCAAGTTCTGCTCCACCCAGTTCAAGAATATATTTGTTGATCTCGGCGCTCTGGTACTGTCGCAGGCCGAAAAAGTGTCATCGCATACCGAAATCTTGTCGGAACCTGACTCCGGATACCTAGTAAAATCCAAGCAGGATTCATTCCCACTGAAAGCTCACATCTCGTGACACGTCAGGCTGATAGAACCTAGATATAATCACCCCCTCGCTCTGCAAGCTGTTCGAGCCTCTTTCGAACCTGGAGTTATTACGTATGTACGTGGGCGTAGGAACGCTGAGCCGCGGTCCAGGAGCGAGCAGCAGCGTCTCCGGTCCCCAGGGCGGGACGGCGATAGCCTACTTCGTGTGCATATGTTAGAGGTTAATTGCCACTTTGATGGCCCAAACTGGGTGGGATGGTGAAAGGGCCGACCGTGGTACCAGTAGCAGAGTGGACGTGGAGGGCGCCACACAGGTAGCACTCAGCTTGGAACTACACTATACAAGTCACCCGTTCCTATTTCGGTAAGGAACAGATCTGCAAAAAATTCCAGGCCAGGTACAAAAGCAGGCCACGAGTACTGTGAGTTCTATGGGCGTGTGGACAGCTCCGGGCCCGTGAGATACGTGTCCTAGACATCCTTCCATTTGGCGATGATGGCATCAATTCACCTATTCATTGTAATCTTCGCCATGTATCACTCGCAGACAAGCCTACGTACAAGGATATGACGTGTCGTTGGGGCGATTCCAAAGACACAGTCGGTAATACAGTGGACGACCTCGGGAGAAACCGATGTGTGTGGGGCTAATCATCAGCTATGATTGCTTTTCTATGCAGATCGCCAGTTAGACTGAAAAGCGCCAGGAAAATTGGGCCTTGCCACGTAGTCTACCGAGAGAATTATTTAAGCTGGAGGAAGTTTACAGCTTGAATGCGTTCGGGGAGATTCTTCTTCATCCTCTCCACGATTCCTAGTCACCACTTCCTGGCAACGTGCTTTTTGATTCGATGTCTGCTATGAATTCCAATGTTTCAAAAGGTCGGCAGCTCGAAACAAAAGCACCATGTAATGTTTGCTTTGACCTGAATGTCCACCAACGGGATCTCGCTATCGAATACCTTGGCCGAGACCCGTATGAGGACGATGTGTTCGGCATGTTCATTATCCGCCTAGACTCCCTCAACGCCACTGCCGACGCTGGATGCGTATCCTGTGAGCTTCTCAAGAAAGTGTGGGACCAAATCTCGCACGATGCGGACGATGTCCTAGATTTGCGCGAATTTAGTATCCGCGCATGGACAGATCCCATCACCGCCCAGAAGGAATTTTGGGTGGTGCTCCCGCAGGAAAGGACTTGGATTATCCAAACCGAGCCAGGTACGAACCGACACATACAAATACAGAGTTTGAAGAGATCCAATTGTGAGCTGAAACTGACACTTTGGAACAGGACAAACTTGTCCTTGGATTCAGACTACATTTCTCCCTTGGGACGTCTTTACACCTAGTGTAGACCAAGTTCGGCAATTCGTTGAGCCCAGAATTCGCAAATGTCTCTCTTCTCATAAGGATTGCTCTAGCTTTCAAGATCTTGAGCTTCTCGTGCCTGGTCGATTACCTCGTCGTCTCGTTATGATCGAAAACAATCGTCCATTAACTCCATTCCCTAGCTCAAGCCATCCGCCATTCCGCCTTCGTCTTGTCGAGACTTCATCAGAGGCATTTAAAATGAGCCACGACACGCGGTTTATGGCCTTGAGCCACTGTTGGGGGAAGTCACAGGTGATCAAGACAGACAAAGCTCGCCTCAGTGCCTTCAAAGAGTCCATCCCGTGGGCCGAACTGCCGTTGACGTTTCGTGACGCTGTCTATGTCACGAGCGGCCTGGACATCGAATTCCTGTGGATCGACAGTCTTTGCATCGTTCAAAATGAGTTCCAAGACTGGGTGGAGGAAGCTGCCAACATGGCATCGACATACAGATACGCCTGGCTCACAATCGCGGCCACCGGAGCTGTTGACTCTGGTCAAGGGCTCTTTCTGAACACTGGAAATCAGCGTTTAATTCGTCCCGGAGTCCAAGAGCTGCAACTGCCTGGTTTGAACGATCCTCTATATATGCGACGCAAGTTACCTCTGGCTGATCCCTGGGGGCGTGGTCCGGATAAACACTTGGCCCGGAACTGGAGACGTACAGAGCATACTGAACAGCTCACTGAATTGCCACTGATGTCTCGCGCATGGACATTTCAAGAGCGTATGTGTTCCACACGCGTTTTACACTTTACCGGTGAAGAGATGGTTTTTGAATGCTGCTCGAATATATGCTGCGAGTGTGGAGAATACTATGCGAGATCAAAGACGGCCAAGCAACTCCTAACCAATAGCGGATGGGATGTGAGCATTTGGTATAGTCTCATCAAAGATTACGCACGCCGTGCTCTGTCTTTCGAGACGGACCGTTTGCCGGCGCTATCTGGAGCTGCCACTCTATTCCAAAAGAGAGTTGGCCAATCGCCTGGGATCTATCTTGCTGGGCTTTGGCAAAGCGACTTGTTCAAGGGCCTTCATTGGAGAGTACAGGGTGCTATAACAACAAGACCGCAGCCAGCCTTAGCGCGCGACAAGCTTCTGTCGGCGCCACCTTCATGGTCTTGGACATCGATTCTGTCCAGCGAAATACAATGGTCACCGACTTGGGAATACAACAAGACGGTCGAGCTTATCCAGATTGTCAGCTCTTGTTGCTCGAGGGTCACTTCAGACGACAAGGGCATGGTTAATGGAGGCTGTATCGTTTTGCGAGGACGACTATGCCCCGGGATGGTACAGCTCAGAGGGGAACCTGTCAGCCCATTGCCACTCCTATTTCACAAAATGCCAGCGTTGGAAAAGGTATGGGGTGGTGCCATGATGGATGTTGACATTAGTTCGACTACAAAGGGTGTCGAAACATACTTCTTGCCTTTGTCCTTGACACAAACCGAGTCACAAGCCGAGCCACAAGCCGAGCTCAACGAACTCAATACGTTACATGGACTTGTCCTCCGTCGAGAGTCTAGCGCACACCCTAACAGCTCTCTTGTCTCAGCGGATTTGCACGAAAACATGTATTCAAGAGTTGGATACGGGTATGCCACTATTGGGCCAGTCGATGCAGACATCGATCCTAGTCGACATCTTTTCGCGAAGTGGCGAAGAGAAGAGTTTGCTAAATTTGGAGAGGAGCAGCTTCTGGCCATGGTATAGACTATTTGTATACTTCAAGTTCCTGTACTGAGTCGGCATCCCAATCAGTGCCATATAAGGACAAAAGGATGGAATATCAACGCTTACTCCCGGTTCATTTCAAAGCTGGTCGCAGCGAAGCGTACAGACCAGGCACGCCCAGCACTGCGGGTAGAATGTACTGGTTTGCAGAAGCAGATCGAATTCAATTGTTCACTCAGCGCCACAGCACCGCACTGCCGAGGTTCAGAGGGCTAACTGAGTTGGAAACCCTGGCTAAAGGCATATATGAACAACAAACCATGCTGCAGAGTGTGGGTGCATCCATTTTCTCTGTAGCTTAGTAACTGCTCAAAAAGCCAAAATGCACCCACTCAAGTGAACTTCAGTTTAGCAGGCCTATAGTATAACTTCACTGCGAAGGTGTACAAGTAGCGAGACCAGGAATCAGACCAGAGAAACAAATCTTGCCGATGAATAAGTGCGAGTTTTGTAAGTGCAGTAAACTACAGATTCAGCCAGACTTGAATGAGGAGGCGCTGGCAGGTTTTAATTATATGCCGCAGTGTTTTCAAGATGAACCTCTGGACAAAAACGTTGAACGCATTGTGATCAGGAAAGTGAAATCCCTACTTTCTTATGTATTATGTGAAAATTGTCGATTGAGACAGTCTGTCAGATTGCTGTGCTGCCGTAGCTCCGGGCCTTGCTCACCCCTGCATTTGAAATCGGGGCCGAAACGGCTTAGTCTCATCATGATCGGTCAGCGACGCTCAGTCAGCGATGCTCATCTGCGCACAGAAGTCGTGACGTCCTTCTGTCACTGTTCGTCCCTGCATAAGCCGACTCATTCATTAACAACACTCATTTAAAAACGTGTCTCCCTCTCATACTCGAACAGGGCGACTTGCACGAGGTCAAAACTGCGGGAAAAGTCCATGCTCTCTCGTGCAAAAGCAGTCATGGCCTCAGCAGGACGCACATACCTGGCCTTTCAGCACGACGCCAAGCTGCACAAGCTCCCGACCAAGGTCACCGCCATCCACGCCTTCTCATCCCTTGAAGAGGCCAACCGCGGGCTCTTCAAACAAGGAACCGACGAGGACCATGTTGTCGTCACAGAAAAGACAATCTTTCACCCCCAAGGTGGCGGTCAGCCATCAGACGTCGGCACAATGACAGGCCCTTCGGGCGAGACCTTCGACGTGCAGGCAGTGCGCATGGACGCCGTCCAGGACGGGCAGGTCCTCCACTTCGGCCGCTTCGGCAGCAGCCCCTTCAAGCCCAGCGACACAGTCGAGCAGGCCATCGACGCCGACAAGCGCCTGCTGTACTCGCGGTTCCACACGGCGGGCCACGTGCTGGGCGCGGCGGTGCGCCACCTGCTCGAGAAGGAGATCGAGGGCTTCGACGAGCTCAAGGCGTCGCACTTCCCCGACTCGGCGGCGTGCGAATTCGCGGGGCTCATCGAGGGGAAGTGGAAGGACGGCGTCCAGAAGAAGGTCGACGAGTACGTCGCCGCCGCGATGCCCGTCGAGATCGACTGGTGGGACGAGGAGGACTTCAAGAAGCACGGCCTCGAGAGGCTTATCCCCGACCGGAGCCTGGCGCCCCCCGGGGAGAAGTTCCGCGTGGTCAATATCGTTGGCGCCGAGGCGTATCCCTGTGGTGGCACGCATGTGGACACGACTGATTTGTGCGGCCCCACTAAGGTCAAGAAGATTTCGAGGAGCAAGGGCACGTCGCGGGTGAGCTACACGGTGACATGAGCACAGGCATGTTTGCGTTTTCTTTGTGGCGCAGCCTTGAGTCCCGGTGGACGGGACCCGTGTGTTTGCTTGATTACTACACTTTGCTCGGGTACAGGCGTGTTTGTGGTCACAGCTAGACGTGTTTAGAAAAATTAGAGATCGGATGGCCACGTAAAGAATGTCGTACATCAGCACACTGTGGTGCTTCCTTCGTCTTGTGGGCTATTCCCCATCGCCTCACATTGGGACTTGTCTTCCCTCAGCTTTTACGAAAAGCAATCTTTGCCAGGAGTTGACAGCACCGATATGTTCAACAGCTGGGGTGTAACGCAAACAGCCCGCAGCCCGCCTTTCCCAGACAAACATAGCATTTCGGGTGCACTCTGTTCCACTCAAACCTGCCACCAGGGGGTATGGCAAACCTCTTGATAAGCGCCTAGAGCAGCATTGTGTTCGGCTCGGTGCGCTCAACCGCCCACGAAAGCAAACCGCACAATAATGCTGTGTATATGGCTTGGCATCACTGGAGTCTTGGAAAGCAGGCTCTAGCCACCAGGGCATATACCGAGCTTCATCGTGCGACTCAATTGGCAGAGATACAGGACACTACCTGTGACCAGAAGAAGTAAGAAATTTACACAGGACTATCCAGGCAGGATGCAATTTGGCCCCTTAGGCCTTTTATATTCTTCATACACGAGCTTGTATGATTGAATTGGCACTGCCAGCCCTTTCAATCATCATTTCAAACCAGACCAGATCTCGATCAGAAGCCACTCTGAAGAGCTTCGAATCGCTTGCAGGACTGTCCTATGCAGAGTATGCTGTCCACGCCTCAACATGGCTGCAAACTATTCATCAAGTAATACCTCTATGGCAGCACCAGAGGTCGGGTGGCAAGCCGGGCCGCAGAGGCGCGGAACCGCGAGCATCCTGTGGAACTGCATATCGGTCATCATCCTTATCACGTGGACCAGTTTTCATCCTTCTGTCGGAATAAATTGGAGGCAGAGAGTACCCACCACGATCACAGCAACTCTTCTGCCACAATTATCGGCAATAGTGGCTGGTAGGGATTATATCTCCGCCTCGAAACTGAAGTCCGGTATCAAATTTGGCCGTAATCGGCAAGGCACAGATTGCCCCGAATGGAGAGACGGGTGGAATATGACAAAGTCATTTCTGGTTGTCAAGGGAGGCATTCGTACCCGGCCAGACCACGGGCGTCTTTCCAATGACCCGAGCTCTGCACAGTTCGTCAACACAGCGGACGAGATCATCGACACGGAAACATTCCTTCTCTTCGCAGAGACGGGAAGGATACGATACGAAGACTTCCCCAGCACTGAGCAAATTAATGACAGTTCTAAAGCAGACTGGTTCTCCAAAGGTGCTACTCTGGCTCAGTTGCTTTGGTTCTCCCTCAATATGGTGGCCAGAGCAGTTTCTCCCACCTGCGACGTTTCCCTTGTGGAGATGATGGTTGTTGACTGGATCATATTCGGGATCACAGCCGCAATACTGTGGTGGAAGTGCCCCCAAAACATCAACATACCTTACTACATCCCGATAAATGACTGCAGCATGCCAGCTGAAGCATCACCGCCAAATAATGAGTCGGAACTAGCGATGGAGGCTACACTTGGAAACTCCTCAACATCCCTAGACCTTGAGAGAAGCCATGCGAAGGATATTTATTTTGTTCAACTTGAGCTCGATTCTGAGAACAGACTCGGGCCCAATGCGGTAATATTGGTGATTCCGCAATTCATACCTGCAGTGGCATTAATGCTTGCTACAGTTACAAGCTATCAGTGGCATTCAACGCAAGAAGCGCTATTTTGGGTAATTTTGGTATTGTTATCCATACTTTCACATATGATTCTCGCTGTAGAAGATTTTTACTTGGGGTGTGACTGGGGTATCACGACCATCTACAAAACATACATTCGACCTCTTGTGCCCAAGGCACCCAGAATTTGTGGAGGAGGGAGACAAGACCACAAAGGGCTTGATTCGAGCGAGAAGGTGGACATCCACAGTACTACCGCTTTGGACCCACGGAAGAGTGCTTCGGAGAGACCTTTTAATGGTATCAGCTTCAAATCAGCTGCGGCAGCTGGTTCTGTGACTCTTCTCTGTCATTTCGGGCGGTTAGTCATTGCTCTCATGGCGTTCATCAATGCCCCCGATCGCATATACAACGTTCCGGACACCTGGATTCTGGAGGCCTTTGGACACGTGGGTGGGTGATGAATCAATAAGGCGCAAAGATCACATGGATGGAAAGGAAATGGTCTGTGTCATGTCCTTCTGCCAAAACTCGGCTGATGAAACAGGAATTAAACAGGAATATGCATACACACAACTACTTTGAATGATTATTCTCTTCATCATCGATTTGATAAACTTGAGCAGCTTAATTAGGAGACGCAAAAGTGAAATTGAGCCCTAAATAGTCTTAGAAATATCATTAGTAGCACATTGAGTCTCTCCACAGAGTTAATAGCCCACAAGCCTGCGTTTATAGACAGTGAAATGTTTCCGACGTGTAAAAAGTGGGCGTTGTTGAAAAGTCAATATGTGATGAGCGATTCATATCACCTGTCCCCATGCGGTGTGTAGCATGATGAAATTTTGCTTTTGCTTTCTGGGACACTGAGCGAAGGATCGGGAATTCGCCACCTTGTCATATCATCTAGTAATTAGTAGTCTTTAAAATTGGGGACGAAGCCACTTCTGAGGCTGGCAGACGGTGTAGAGTGAGCAAAATATTGAGTAATGGGAGACACTTTGGGACAGTGCCAACACTTCTTGTCATTGTGAAATTCCACCGTGTTGAGCTCGAAAAAGTGAAGTTCCCTCCTCAGTGATCACCAAAGTGAACTGAGACTACCGAGGAAATTCACTTAACTGTTACAAGTGAAAGATGGCGGACACTTCACTACCGAACAGGCCCTACGATTCCCTCTATAAAAGACCAGCCAGGGACAGCTTCCTCTCCGCAAATACTTCTACCTTCCTCTTCCACCCACATCCTCAACCTCTGCAAGTCTCTCCAGCAAAGAAGCCTGACCACTTTCTTCTGACTCTGTCTTTTCGATCTCATATAACACTCTCAACCCTGACCTCGATCTTCAAAGACATTCTCAAAACAAAACAAACAAACAAACAAACTCGTGGTCGGCACTTTCAAGACGACCATGGCCGGAACGAACCCAAATTTCGCAGCCCCGGTCTGCTACTTCTTCGACAAGCTGCCCGTGGAGCTGCGCCTAATCATCTACAAATACACCTTCGAGGGCTCACGAGTCCAAGCTACCCTGGCCGATAATTCTGAGTCCTCCGCTGCTCAATGCACAGCGGGCATTGTTCTGCATCATTCCACACATTTCAGACTTCTCATCAGCTGCCGCACAATCTACAACGAAGCCCTGGCTACCTACTGGTCAGAGACAGTGCTGAGCCTCAAATGCCCCCCCACAGGATTCATCGACTTTGGTTCGTTTCAGACTCCCAAGTTCAAGGATGACACTTATACCCACCGTCTGTGTACGTCGCTACCTGAAGTGGCAAAGGCACACGTCAGGCACGTCAGAGGCATGGTACTACCCTTCTTGAGGTCAATCTGGATCAATAGGAACCCCTCTTTGACAGCTTCCAAACTCCTTGGAACATTCAAGAAGCTTTCTACCTGCGAGATAACACCGACTCTCGCTCATCCCGTGGATGGCATCTTTACCCACACCGAGGATCCGAGGGGAACGGGTTACAGCCAATTCAAGATGGTCTCGGGACAGGAGCCAGCAAGGTTCCTGGATGATTGCTTTGGAGTGAACAACACTGATGAGGTTTCCTTTTTCTTCAAGGGATTCATCAAGTACTTTGAGTTTGAAGACCCCTTGAGCGTTGTGGGATTGGCCTTCAAGAGGAGGAGCCTGGTATGTTGACATGCTCAAGGTCTCAGTTGGTCACAGTGTTGTAGCTGACGTTGATTCATCTTTAGACCCAGTTCCGAAATTTATCAAATGGCGTAGCATTCGAGGATGTTACTGGAAAGATGGATGATGAGGAGGGCTACCAGAAAGTCCTGCAGGCAAACGTGTGATGTGGAAGGGTGGCGAGAAGGCATCATCAGGCTGGGTGTAGGATGAACACCCATTACCAGACCGACTACACACGAACCCGAAACTGTGGTCCCAACAGAAAAGGAAAAGTGGTTGGAAGAAGGGGTTCATTGGTTCTTGGAGAACTTTGACATGGCGTCGGTTAAGAAACATGGTGGATTCTTGTCAACAGTCGTTGAAGAGCCTTACAGAAAGGGACGCTGTCAATTGCTCATATACAAGTGGTATTTGGTAGCAGAATCTACTAGACAATGCTGCCTTTCGATGACAGAGTTTTTGACACAATATTAAAACAGGAGCCTGTAAAGGGAACATTCATAGTGCATGCCAAGCATTCCAACTTTCCTCTGCCCGATGACAAAGGTAAAGTTACATCAAGCTTGATATCGGTATGCAATACTGGCAAGAGGTATTATTACTGAATATGCGTATGGTAATGCGGCTATTCAGTGTGTAGATTTGATAACTTGCTCCTCCTTTTGAAGGGCAGCCGGTCTCCGCTACGAATTTCCCTGACACTTTGGCAATGTCATCCGATTTCTTTATCTGAACAATGCCATGAACTGGGAGATATTGCCCCAAGTTTAAGGAGGATGATTGAGCCATGTCTGCCTAAGTTATGGGCTCCGTTAACTTACTCACAAGTGTGAATCACCCCTCATTGTCCTTTCAGGCATGCAAAAGGTTGGCGAGTCACCTTATCAGCCATTTCATTCATCAGGTTGGTCAAATACCTCCAACCAACTGAATTTTCAAACTCCCGCAGATCTGGTATAAAGTCCCGCCGTAAGGGTGTTGGTAATTTCTTTGTTGCAATCACTCCCAAATCCATCAATTTCTTGACTCTTCCTCTTTCATCGGCGAGACAGTCTCCACACCCCACCACAATCCTGCAGCATCACCAAATTGCAGGGCATTCTCAACAGCAACAAAATGGCTAGCAAGGACCAAGCTAATATTGACCAGACCAATCACAGCGATCAAAATGGCTCAGTCACGGCAGCTCTCGGCCAGACAAACACCTCACCTCTCTTTACAGTGCTTCCCGGCGAGCTGCGCCTCCAGATCTACGAGGAGATGTTTGAAGGCTCCAGGGCCAGCTATAAGCAGAAACACACAGTGGGGTGCCACACGAGCCACCACGTCTTGCTGCCTACCTACCATTGCAACTTTCTACTCACCTGCCACCAGGCTTATAATGAAGCTTTAAAACCTTACTGGAGCAAGACCATACTCTATGGTGACCCCGATGATCGCGAACTGGTATTCTTCCTGCCGTCAGTGGTCCCTGAAGTTGCCAAGCTGTATGTCAAGCACATCCGAGGTCTCGAAAGCTACAGCCTACACAAGTGTCCGGTGCATGAATTCCTGGATGACTTCCAGAGCCTGCAAACCATTGGTTTCGAATCCGGATTTTTCTTCAACATGACACGTTACGTTCGAGAAGACGAGGCGCCGCCCACGATGAAAGAGCAGGTGGAGGAGCATTTCAAGACATACTCCCTTCGGGATTTCTCAAACCTAATCTCTGATAGCGGCCCAGCTGTGCTTAGTCGTGTATACTTCAGCCGTGGCATGATGGAAGGACCGCTCCTCACCGAAGGACAGTTTGAAAGAGATCGCAAGGTAAAGATCTAACCCTAAACATTGTGCCAAGAATAACTGGTAAATTGAATTTTGGAAACTGCTAACATGTCCTTGAACAGGTCTGCTTCTACAATTACAGCACAGCTAAGATTTTTGATGCCGGTTATCCCAGCTACCGCGAGAACGACGAGGCGTGTTTCGCCAAGGTTCTTGAGAACCAACTGCCTGGAGGAGACCGATCAGGTCAGGAAGCCTGAGGGATCATGGAGCCAGCAATTATGGATGAACATCGGAGGAAGTTTGTCTGTCTTCTCAGCACCTGTTAGGGGTACCAGTTGATATGTCCACGGGTGGCAGTATGAGAATGTTACGCATGTATTAAATGGATCCAAAATTTAAGAGATTAGAGATTCGCACCTACAAAGACAGAGGGTATACGTAGGACCTATAGGATAACCTCCTATAGGACATACTCTAATAAGATAATTTACTATAGGATAACCTCCTATAGAATAACCTCTTATAGAATAACCTCTTATAGAATAACCTCCTATAGGAGGATATCTTATAAGATAGTTTGGGTATGCCCTCTGCTTTTGTGGGTATGAATCTCCGGTCTCAAATTTAAACCCTCTCTGGAGCCCCTTCTGCAGTTATTAGGGCCGAAAAATCTACCCTGCGCCTCCAAAATGTCTGGCATCCACAAAGTCAAATTCGAAAGGACTGCGGAGCACCTGTTACATCAAGGACGCGACGTCGACAGGTTCCTGAGATCGATATTTTGCTGGAATTTGTTGTAATTGTCGATAAGACAGGGTTTGATGTTTCTGCCGGTATTAGAAGCTGATGACACCACTTTCCAAGCACCTATGACGAGGGGTTGCCAGTGGTCTTGCAAACAATGCTCAGGTTGTCCAATGGTGGGCCAGGAGTCCGTCCATGTCAGCCCCAGGCAGCCATTGTCAGCCCACCCAGGTCCGGCTGTCCCGCTACACTCACATTACATGGTTTTTAATGTCTCTAAACTTTATCTGTTGTTGAAGTCAAGGGTGGATGGATATGGGCTTTGTGTGAAGTAGTGGCCCATGTCAGATGTGCCCACCATGAGGTGAGGCACCTTGCCTATGTTGCTCGCTCGACTGAGCCTGTTATGTTGTACGTGTCTCCTAAAGCGTTCTTCCGTACAGGGCTAGTTCGTAGTGGCGGTTGTTAGTGATGTACTGTTTTAGAAACAGGCCTGCATTAAGACGTCCGAAATGGTTGCGAGAACTGTTATGGCGAGGAATTTGGGCATCAGGCCCTCAGCCTCGTCGGCTACTAGCGGGCAGGCCCAACATGTTCAGGCGGCACGGTCAAAGCTTCAAACGACCCCTGGAGCTGGAACAGGAACCTGCCAAGGGAAGCAGCTTACTCCATCACAGCTACAGCCAAGAGTGCCTGGCTGAGGGATTCTGCCCCCCTCCGCCCCCGACCCCCACAGACAATAAAAGTCCGAGCCACAACCGGAGATTGCAAATCCCTCCTGGACCGGCATCAAGACATGTTATATCATCCGAAGGGGGGGGGGCGGTTGTTGTAATTCTGGGCGTGGTGCAATGTCCTCAAGGGGTGGGTGGTGCACTGCTTTGACCAGCAAAGATAAATAGTTGCCCTATTGCTCGATCCTGGATGTACAACTTAAGTTTCAAATCGATCATCCAAAGTATCCGTTGCTTGCGGGCTTCTCGACTGCGGCCCTGTGGACATTATGTTTTACCTGTGGCTTTTCATCTTCATTGCGAGGCTGGCCAATGGCCAGAATGACTACATCTGTAAAGCTGGGCACGCAGGTATGTATGCGCCCAGTATACCATGCGATCTTATCTGACTAAATATCCGTCAGCCGTCCTGGCCGGGGACAAGCTAGTTATCGATGGCGGCCTGGCTGCATACAGCGCTAGACAACCTTCATACGGTAGGCCTTCTGCTTAGAACACATGTGCATGTTGTGCTCGAAATGAAACTGATGGCACTGCCTGTCGCAGACAACAGGACATGGATCATAGATCTTTCAGAAAGCTGGACAAATGCGTCTGTTCAGCCAGTGTCCATCTTCCGGCCTCGCACAGATTTGCGATTGAGGGATGGGAGCCTATGGTATGACCCGAATATGGAATCTGTATACTCCCTCGGCGGTGAAATAAGCAGAGACGGTGGCACAGTGAAGTCCTCGGGATCTACCGCGCCTCTAGAGGATTCTCTCTGGCAATTCAAATTCAATAGGGACCAAACCTCCGGCACATGGTCCGAAGCTCTAGGCCCCCAGGGGAGAGTCGGTCCCTTTCCCAGCAACATCTCAAGATCAATATCTGGAGCTACTGCAAACGATGGCACACACGCTTACTATATTGGGTCCCGAACATCCAAATGGAGTACAACTAAGGCTGGCAACACGTCGCTACACACGCTTCCTGGGCTGGTAACCTTTGACTTTGCCACTGTGACACTGGAAAACTCGACCAACGACGGCTCTTATTTCGCCTCGAAGCTTGGTGAAATCTCCACAGAGAAAACCGTTTCGTTAGCTCAACCTGGTTTGATGACCTATGTTCCGCCTTTTGGCACCCGAGGGATCTTTGTGATCGTAGGCGGGCTTGAGATTGACGACAATGGACAGTATAAGCAATGGTCCAACAATGTCACGATATTCAATCCATCCACAAAGCTTTGGCATTATCAGCGAGCCACTGGCGATATACCGGAAATGCTTTTGGGTCGTTCCTATTGCGCGTTTGGAGCACATGACTCCAGTCTTTCGACTTATGACATGTGTGTTTAACTCTTTTTTGGGAGATGGTATTCACGACCAGCTAATCAATTCGGTGCCAAGTTTCCTGTTTGGCCACTTTGCAAGTGGTAGCACCTTCTACGTTCTATCACTCCCGTCCTTCACTTGGCACGCCACGAACTTAACAACTCCGGGGCGGACCGACATGACGTGTACGTCAACGAAAAGTCGCCAAGCAATCATTGTCGGAGGCACTAGCACCGACCAGGCAAGTTATCCTGATCCTCAGAATTGGGAGAAGCAAGACCCATGGACCAAAGGCATTCATGTATTCGACATGACTGCCTTGGACTTTGCAGATGAGTACGATGCTCATGCTCCTCCATACGAGGCATCAGATTTGGTCCGAAGTTCTTACAGCTCAAGGTTCTTAGTCTAGTTCCCGAGAGATTAGAGTGCAAATGCTAATTTTACTTTCAGCCAATATCGCTTTCCATTGTGGGATGATCCGGCATTAGAGCCCATCTTCAATACCCCAGCTCATGCCGGTACTTCACAACTTAGTGCTGGGGTCATAGCAGGAATTGTCGTAGGAGCACTAATGTTGGTCGCGCTTCTCGGATGTTTTATCGGATGGCGAATTTCGAAGCGAAGAAAACTTGCAACTACGAATTCTCATGGATCACATTCTGGTGGCCAGAGGATCCGGCCTACTCCGCCCGGGTCCCAAGAAGCTCTGTGGACGGCATATCTTCAAGAAAACAGCTCGGATAATTCGCCGTCGCCGCCACCAGCCTATGCCAAGAACACACGCAAACCTGGTCAACAGCATGAGATGAAAAATTGGCCCGTGGGCTCGGAAAGTTTGCACACGAAGGACGTGAAGCTCTGGGCGCAAGCCGTACACGACAGATTCACTTCATCCGGTACAAGAGATACTTCGGCAACGGCGGGGTCATTGAACGAGCAAGAGATTCCCCAGGACAGACCACATCACACTGAAATGCTGTACTATCAAGACACAGGCCTAAGTGATTGCTCTTCCGGGTTGATGTTAAGCCGCAACACAACACGCATCCACAATGGACTGCATCCAGCATGAACAACCACAACAGCCTGGAAATGTACAAATCTTTGGAACGCTAGGCGGTGAGGTGGATGAGAGGTCGCCTTGAAAGCATAATAAAGTGGATTTGTCAAATGCTAAGCAAAGTGCAAAAAGTGTTTGCATTCAGGATCCGTACGGTACATATTTCAAAGATATTGGAGATTCGCACCTACAAAGACAGAGGGTATACCCAAGGCCTATGGGATAACCTCCTACAGAAAACACTCTAATAGGACAACCTCCTATAGGATAACCTCCCATTATAGGAAACCCCCCTATAAAATAACCTCTTATAGGAAAACCTCCTATAGGATAATCTCCTATAGGATAACCTCCTTTAGAATAATCTCCTTTAAAATAACCTCCTATAAGATAATCTCCTATAGGATAAGCTCTTATAGGATAACCTCCTATAGGATAACCTTATATAAAATAAGATCTTATTAGATAATATCCTTCTCCTATAGGGGGCTATCTTATAAGATAGCTCGGGTGTGCTCTCTGCTTTTGTGGGTGTGAATCTCCGGTCTTATTTTAAAAGCCTTGAAGTTCCGCACTCCATTTATCCACCATGGGGCGAAAAGTCATTCATGCCGTTTGGTCTAACGTAGCTGTATCTTTCCCACCCCATTTGCGCTTCAGAAGTTGGAATTTTCTCTTGTCATAGCCGTCCTTTCCACTCTCCTTTAAAGACCCCCATCTATAAGCTTGGCATGTTGTAGAGGGGTTCCGGCACAGACCGGCGTGGTTCACGAAACTCCAAAGACACGGGCAACAGTTGTCGCCACAGTTGCATCCCACCCACTTGTCGAAATTTCTCAATCTGGCTCGCCGCTCGCGATCTTCGCGGGGAATCGCAAATGAAGTCTTGGCCACCTTGCCCCAAACACGCAGATGAACCATGTAAATCACAGCAAGCGTCAGACTGTGATCTAGATGACCTGATGGAGGGTCTTTGGCCACTTTGGCCATTTCGTCCCAACTCTCAACCAATACAGTCTGTGCATCACCCAGGGGAAAGTAAGCCTTTAGTTCGCGCACTGTCATGGAGGAGGGTTATTAGTGAGCTGGCCATATCGAAAACCACTCTTCCCCCCGAAAAGGACAAAGCCAGGTGATACTTACGACTCACATGTCTATCTGCGGAGGCGCATTCTGCAAATATCTGCTCATAGACTGCTATGCCACTCACAGTCATCCGCTCCCATGCATGCTTCGGCGCGTCGTCGTGGTAGACATTTCTTTCGTCCTTGAGATCTGGTGTATTATAGACACGAGCATTTCTTGCGATTTGTATGCTTTCGAATAGATACGTTTTCCGGATCCTGGGTGTAGTCCCGTTGGGTGCCACTAAGACCGGCAATTTTCGAATAAACTCTCGGGCGAATGCTGCCGCCGCTCCAAGGCCATATGCGTTCCATTCGCTGGTCGGCTGAGTACCAGAATAATGCGAGATTCCCCTGATATGAAAAGCCTGACAATTACGTAGAATGCTGCCTGTTTGCGTTTCAAAGCAGAGTGCTTCAGGGTGTGCCGAGGCTAGATGGTCCCGACGCACTGGCACCGAGGAGCTTGCGGTGCATATTATCTGGCCTCCGTGTAATACTGGTGCAAGACCATCTTCTCGATGCTTCGTGCTAGACCGCTTCTCGAGGTACTTCTGTGCACAAGAACGAATGAAGGGGATCAACGGGCTATATGGACTGGCAAAACCATCCCTATGGAGTTTGTCAGTACGGTGTGGTGGTCGCTGAAATCCTTTTCCACGCTCAAGTCTTCTAATCGATCGGCGGATATCCAAATTTCCGGTTTGACTTGCTTGAATAAATATCTTTAGGCTTTTCAATACATCTTCTGAGACCTCTGGGAGACGCTGGGGAGGTGAAAGCGGAAAGCGATTGCCTTGGGAATGTGCGGATATGGGTGGACCATAATGGGCAAGAGCTGGGTGGGGCGTTCTCGGTACCCTGACAACAACATCACCCAAATGAATATCTCTCTCAGGGTCAACTGTTCGTGCCGGCCGAGGGATGCCTCCACCAGAGCCCAAGGAAAGAAACAATTTCAATCTCGGGAATGAGCTTTTCAACTCCGCTAAAATTTCTTGAATGCCTGAGAGTCCATTTTCTCCTGACTTCACCGACGCGATGACAATGTTGTGGCATGAATCTCTGCCATCGACTCTCATGGCACCAAATCTACACGGGACTCGGCACCAGTTTTGTGGGTTCAGATGCTCGTCATCTAGCATGCAAATAGCGGCCGTCACCCCTGGATCTGCGGATAAACAAATTATTGCGATCGAGTAGTCCCCAGGCGTCGGGAAACTTTTGCTGTCGCCAGATGACTGCACGGAAGGGGGTTCTATGCGGGATGGCAAGAGGGGAGGAGAGGTCGGCTGATGGAACATGGGTTCATGCGGAAGGCCTGACAGAATATTAGACAACCCAATTGCAAATTTGATGATCTATGAAAAGCAATAGTGATAAACAAGGTAGTACCTAATCCGTACTTTCAAAGAAGTTGACGACGAACGCCTTTACTGTGCATGCTGCAGCCATCGCAGCGTATGGCTGCCAGGCGTCGTTCTTGTGTGAATCGGCATAGTCCGACACGCCCCTGATGATGACAACGTCTCGGGGAACGTGACTCCCAGCCGCGTGCCAAATACCACGACTTTCCATATCGATAGCCACGATCCCTTTCGCTTTCAACAAGGTACGTGTGTGATTACCCGACCTCATAACAACATCTTCACTCCCGTAGATGCCAAAATGAAGCGGAATCGGCCCTCGCTCCAAGGGTGGGCCATCCGGCCGCTCGAGCCACGAATCAGGTAGGTCGTTGCATCCTGTCTGTTCGCACGATAGTCTCACTGACTGAGCGCAACTCATTCCTTTTTCTGGAATGCAAGACTCGCAAGCGCCTGGTTCCTGGTGCATGTGCGGCCGTTCCTCTTTGTAGAGTCGATCTTGGTGTGCAGAGCTACCGGGTGGACGCGTGCGCAGACTTTGGAAGGAGCCGACACCAAAGTACCCAGTGCTGACCCTTTTTTCAACTTCGCGGAGGTGCTCATCGGCATCCCGACGGAGTTGGAAGAGGTCATCGCCCATTTTCAGGATCTGAATCTGTCTGAGCAGTCGTTGATGGCCCCCGAACTTTTGGTCCACCATCGAATGCACGAGATCTTTGCCCTGGACGCGGTCGAAATATCGGGCAACATCCGTGCTGATGACAACATCGCCTAGGTGCACAGGCTGATTGTTATCATCATCGCAACCAGTGCCTCCACATATACCAGCCGAGATGATATACGCGTCTGGCCTCAGGTCTGAGACCACCTGTGATGTGTCGGTGGTACTGGATACCATGCCCTTCTGCATCAGTGGCAAGATGGCGACATTGATGTTTTTAAAGGTACCAGCGAAGAGGTAGATATGCTTGACAATTGTTTTCTGTTTGTACCGTTTGTCGAGCGTGGCCAAGACGGCATCTACCTCTAGAGGCTTTGCACAGATAATGAGAATCTGGACATCGCCTATCTCAAGGCGCCGTTCGAGCTGATGAGAATGATTCACATCGGCCGCGTGATCTTGAACAGAGGAATTTACATTGGTCGTTTGGCTGCTCCTTAACATCGTGTCAGTATTGCATGAAAGCAGAGAAAATACAGACTGATAGTGGGATACTAACGATTTAGCCACCGCGTCCTCCTGACCAACTGGCTGATCTTCTGGCTCAGTCTCGGTGACAGAACCCAACGTTCGGCCTCCCGACCCTGTCCCAATGTAAGACATCCTGACGAAGAGTACAGAATGAAGACGGCTGGCTACAGTCAGCGTAAAATGTCAAGGAGCGATCTGAAGTGCTCGAGAAAAGTCGAAAGTCAAGCTCGCCAGCATGATCGCGTGGGTTATATTTCCACTCGCCATAGCGATGGACAGATGAGCCGAGATATTTGCTTCATGCCCCTTTACTTGAAATGTCGTAAGAGTTCCAATAGGACTCCTGGGATTAGCATCAGCCGTCGTGAGAAGAATAGCTGAAGTGGTTGCTAGTGAGACGGCCGAGCGACACTGACCGGCTGCAGTCACTCTGGTGGCGCTCTGCAACGGTTTGGCCTGGTTTTACTTTTTTTACATCCTTGGGGCCAGGGGCCAGGGGCCACCGCTGCGCCTGGTAAAACTGACCACCCCTTGAGATTGACCTTTTAGATGTAGACATGCTGAAGAGTCTTGTCGCCTTTGTGCGATGTAATTAGGCAGATAAGGCAGATACGTGTGATGTCTCGTATTTCAACGATGTCCAGGTGGCCTCGAATGGAAGATTGTCCGGAACATGCATTTTACATGGGGGCAGTGCGGCTTGGGAGGATGCACCGTAAGATGGTTCAGGAGCCTCACTGCCTTTGTGCAACGTGATAAGGCAGACATGTGGGGGTTCTTGGGCTTGCATGATGGCTGCATGGTCTCGCCTGTCATGAAATGCACTTTGTATGCAGGCTTTGCAGCCTCGGGCGAGGGAGCAGCAGGAGGGAGGGGAGGTCATTCCATTGTCCACACCGGGCACGCCAATCCTGTTTATGGCTACTTGGCAGACAGAGCCTCGGGTGTCTCCAAATCAAAAGCGCACACCAGACTTATTGTTACATGAATTCTGCCAAAATGGATCATCACTTCTCCAAAGCTACTGTACTAATACTCGATGTGCATATTGATGAATACTCTATGGTACGGAAGTAGAGGGTAGGGGTGACTTAGAGGAACTAATGCAAGGGGTCTTGCTGCATATTGTAATCTATGATATGGTCATAGTCTTTATCGTTTGTATCAGGTGCTAGTATAGTAAAAGAGTGATCTTTGGATTATTTGAGTGACAATGCATGTAGCTGCTCCCAATGGCAGACATCGACATCTTAGGCATATCTCGGTACACTGTTTGACATGGAGCTGAATAAGAACCCAAGCGCTTGCATGCATCTGACGTGTCACAACTTTATTGGCACTGTTTAGCGATCTGTTGGGCCAATGTTTGTCTTGCAAGGCGGCACACATATAGCACTTCTAGGTGTCTAGCAATATATTCCGATGACTATGCATAGAGAGAGGGGAAGTTCTGGCTACAGGATAAATGGTTGGCATGGAGATCAATTTTAAAGAAGAGGTCAACGTCTCAACATAACGCCTATTCTTGAGCCATACCAAAGTTCAAAGCATTCACACCGCGCGGTATTCAATAACCGTTGGAAGGGTCTATCTGCGACCGGACTATAGAAATCAAACACGATGGTTCCAAACAGCCATGAAATCAGATGCGGTGGCATTCAAGCCATGAGCTGGACTGCGAGTAAGAGTTCCTTTCCATCACGTGGAGAGATCACATTCAATGATTGACCACTGATGGTAGACGGGCAGCTGCTGGATCAGTCAGTTCCAACCCCCCATGGTCGACTTCGGAGCCACGGGATGGAGTCCCTGAAATCTGTGCTTGCACAGAGCCAGGTATCCATAATGTGAGATGCGTACAGTTTTTGTTTCCAAATCACCGTGCTATAATTGCATACCATCGAAACGCGCCTCTTAACATTTCAATCAGCTCTCCTCAACATGGGAATGGACATCAGTTCCCAGCATGGGACTTGTTGCTGGCTGAGCTGGCTGGCGTTCCTTGGGCGGCCTCACCCATGTATCTCAAGGACTCGAATGGGTATTTTAGCTGCGAAGTCATGCGGGATACGAATGACGCTATCAGTAGCATAGGTCAGTTCAGCGTGAGTCCCGGTATCGAGGTAACTCAGAAGCTAATCTAGTGACGAACCCCAGTCACCAGGTCTTTGTTTGAAGCAAAGCTGTTGGAAATGGGCGGCCAAGTATACCGCTGGATAAGATTCAGCGTCGTTGTTTCCTGGCTCGCACCAACCAAGCAGACAAGACTGTTCATTATGGAAGCTCCTCTCGGCTTCACTGCAACGCTATCAGATTTGATATCTGATGGTTTGAGCCGAAACGAGTTCGAGGATCCTTTCTGGGCAGTGGAAAAGTTGGTGAACCATGTCGTTGGCGTTTACGATAAAACAGTCTGGGCTGTCCGAGACCATGTTCGAAACATGGAAATGCTCCAAATGCCACCTAACCGGAAGCCAAACCCCGACTACCGCTACTTGCACGACTTGGCGAGGCATGCGATACATGTTTCCGAGAGTCTTTCTGTCTCGCTAGAGACAATAGGATCAATAATCCGCCATCATGATGACCTTCTAGAAGCCAAGCCGGACCGTAGGTCGGCACGCGTGCGAAAGACCATTCACGCGCGGCTACAATTCATGGAAAACATACTGCGGAGCTTGCGGTCTCGCTCTGACTCCAATCAACAGCGCCTATTGAACGAGATACAACTGGCCTTTCATACTGTTGCCCAATATGACTCCAATATGTCAGTGGGTATCACGCAGTCGGACAGTACTGCCATGAGGACCGTGGCTTTCGTGACACTTAGCGCCCTACCAGCGACTTTCGTGTCGTCGATCTTCAGCATGAGCTTCTTCAATTTCGACTCCGACACAAATTCCGGATACATCTCGGACAAGTTCTGGATCTTCTGGGTAATTACTGTCCCCCTGACAATAGCCATTTCGGTATTCTGTGCATATTCTCACATTGTACCATCTGTTGGGTTGAAAAGGAGAGTGCCCAATTGAGTTGCCCAGGTGGCTCTAACGCCGAATACGACGTGATGACTCCCATTCTGAGCCACTCGATAGTTTTCTACTACGCGAATCGGTTAGCACATAGCTGCCCAGTCCAACCATTCTGATATCTGCTATGAGAGCTTCTCGTTTCCCAATGGCGCTGTGACAAGACAACTCCAATTCGCGCCGTGCTTGAGCAAGCCGAAGGGCACGTCACAGGACTCTCGTATGAGTTCACACCTTGAGTGAGGAAGCACACCATCAACAATGACATCAGTGACTGCATCGTTGAGATGTAATCCGAGGAGAAACTTTGCAAGCTGAGCCCCCAAACACGGCGCCTCGGCGGGGATTGTGTCATGAAGCGAGGTCCAGTAGGACACTCGGCCACGCCCTGCAAGAAGTCTCGGTCTGCCTCGACCTCAGTTGAGAGGTAGCGCCAGTGATGCTCTGGAACTTCCCAAAAGAATCGGTCTCATATCGACAACCTACTCCGACAACCCTACAGGCGTACTTGCGTCCCTTTGCCCAGGCATACACATGCATCATGAATGGACAGGAATTGCTGCTGTGTCCACTTGTCTGGATTGGACGCCTCGAAATTCACTTCCAGTAGGGTCACTGCTGAATTTTTACAATAAAACACCTCAATCCCACCCTGGAGAACTCCGCCATTTGTGGGCGGCTATGAGTAGGGAAGCTCTCGGGATGCACTCGAGTCTGGGTGCGGTAACTAGGGAGGCGGCCAGACTTGCACCAAATTTCTATGCCACTTGTCACGACGTGTTTCTTCGCTGTGTCTCAACCGAATTCAGAATTAGATACAATATAGCAAATAAGGCGACTCATTCTGTAATATGTTCTACCATACGGTATCTGATAAATCATTAAGAGTTTCGCCTGTGCTCGAGTGCAGGTCCAACCCAATGCGCGGATGCTGGGAAACCAAAACTTTTTTGTCTTCCCCAGCTAGCAGTATTGAGAATATAGTATCAAGATATTTCCACAAGTCATCAAGGCAACTTGGCCGAGTGGTCTAAGGCGCTACGTTCAGGTGTTTAACATCTTCGTAGTCTCGAAAGAGGCGTGCGTTCGAGTCGCACAGTTGTCAACAATTATTTTTGCATTTTCATGCACTGCTGTTGGGCCCCGGATCTTGCCCTTTTTCTTTTACACGGGAGGTGACATTACTCGCGATCGCGGACAAGTTGTTGGTTGCTAGTTGTAGCGTAGCTTGAACAAATCTTGGTCGGATGCACTCGGAGCTTTAGGGTTACACTCCTATGCTCTATAAACCGTGGGGGCTCTGAGCCAAGCGGAGAGCTAAACGTCGCAATCAGACTTTTTACAGACAAGCTCTTGTCCAGCAAGACCAGATGAGTCAAGGAAAACATGTCTGTTATGGGACTACCCCTTACGAGCTGGTTATTGCCATTTCGTCTCCAAGGATACCTCGTATCCCATTTGGTCGTCCGTGGGCGAGTCTCCGAGGACGCTGCCTGAACGGGTGCATGACACTTTCGGGGGTCGTTTGAGACGTGCCTTGGGTGGCGGCTTCGTATTCTCGCTTAGATTCGTTATCCTGGGGCTCCCTCAAGCGTTGTTGATCTGCCTTCGTGAGGTTTGATTTTGACAATAGGAACTTTAGAAGTGGGTTTCAAAGTCCCATTCCTCAAGAAACCCTTTAGCTAGCTTCTTCCCCTCTCCTGGGTCTGGCTCAAGGACATCGCTACTAGTAGCAGGTGCATCCTCGGCTCGGGGTAGGCTTCCTTCAACTGTAGGCTTGATTACATCCGGAATAGCAGTAACGTCTGCCTCAATTGCGGCATCATGCTCACGTTCTTCCTGGTTATCCTGAAAATAATTGAGACTGAATGCATGAAACCTTTTCAGATCCCGTCTGGATATAAAGACCTCATCCTCGAGGTCTTTCTCTTCGATGTCTTCCTCCGCAGTGGACTGCTTCGAGGCTCGTGGCGAGCGCGGCCGGATGTCGTGTTGCTTTAGGGAGAGCGTATCAGAACTGTGTGGTCTGTCAGCTCCTGTATCAGAGGCCAATGCCAATGAGATACCCACACTGGCTCTACCAATTCTGGCGGCTCTAAATTACCCTCAAGTTCCCGTCGTAAGTCCATTATATCCTGCCAGTGAAGGTTGGCCGTATTGCTCGGGCTGTGCGTGTCAACGTCACGGCTGTCCTCGCCCAGGCTGGTTTGACAAAATGTCCTCATCTTCTCCTCAATCGATTCTATCTCATCCTATTCAAAATTTAGTACGGAACGCTTGCTGCCATTTGGGCGAGTTGGTGGGTCCACCTTACTTTCGTCAGCTGCCGCGCGACATATACTTCCTGCTGGTGGTTCCAGCGCTCCTTGTAAAGTTAGCTCGACTGTTAATACAACTAGGAATATTTGCGTCGAGAATACATAACCTGAGAAGAAATGCACCAGGATATGTGTTTTCGAAGTCATACGCACCTTCGCCCAACCCCACCCCTCTTTCCCCAGCGTTCTGTCAAGCTCTTTTTCGAGGATCGCGCTGGTGAAATATCTTGCTGAAAATGGTAATTTCTGTTTCATGAAGCGTCTCTGTGACTCCTCGATGGCATCCGGATCTTTACCGACACCTCGTTGCACGCTGTCGATGACTTTCCATATCGTGTCGCAGCCGGCGGGCTCTTGGAAGCTCAATGCCATGTCAATCCCGGTTCGACCCTCCGTCCAAACAATCAATGTCTCTTGTTGCTGCCTGAAATCATCACCCTCGTGCACTATTATCAAGTGGCCGGGCTCCACCTCCGAGTTGACAATGACGTGGGCCACGTTTCTGCCAAACGTTGTTCGGACCAATTTGACTGTACAGTAACCTGTCCTTTGATCCTGCCAGTCATTTCCGCTCAGCTTGTAGACCTTGGCATACCACCTATCGTCTGTTGGCCGATGAATTCTTCCCTCATTGCTCTCTCGAGCTTTCATCGCCTCGTGCCTCTTTCTTACCATCGCCAAAGGAGGACTGTCGTACAGAATTGCACTCATCGTTCTGGCGACCTCGGTCCTCCCTGGAACAGCCTCCAGGTCATCACGCGCCATATAATCATTAGTCATCAGCTCGACTTCCTTCGGAACCATCCCTAGTATACTATTGTACTGGTCCTGCCACTTCTGAGTGTCGGACGGCGGATTGGCTATAAGCTCCTCGCACATGCTGGACACAGTCGTCCTAATACGGGAATCTTGGGCATCCGAATCCTGAATTTCTCGAGCAGGTTCGAAGCTGTCGGCATACAGGGCCTCGCCAACGCGCATTTTACCCGTCTCGGGATCACGAGATACACGAGCAAACTCTACTTTTATGGGCATACCCATAATTTCTTGCCAATTGAAAGATTTGACGGCTCTTTGGGCGTCATTGGGGTCATGGAAATCGATGAAGCCGAAGCCGTCGAAAAGCTTGATATCCGCAATCTTGGTTGACTCTCCGAGGCCAAAATGACGAGTGATGTCAGCATTGCGGATATGAGGAGGAAGGCCGCTCAAATGAACACAAGTGGAAGACAGTTCATAAGCAGTTGATTCCCCGATAGTATGAGCTTCTTTATCGTTAACCTGAGAGTTCCCATCTTGGGTCGAGAACGCCCCGGAATTCGAGTCACTGGTGTCGTGGCTGCGTTTTTCGTCGTCATCGACCATCCTTGGCACAGTAAAGATAGCGAGCTGCTCCTGGTGTGTGGCCACGTGTCGCTTGAAATGCGTTAGGGAAACCAGGATGTCTTCTTGTTCAATACTGGATGAAGCTCGGACGTCTGTCCGATGCCTGCGTTGTGACAGTATTGAGGCCCAGCCGTCACAGAAAGGACAGTCTCGTGCATTCAATTGCGACGGGACTAGCTTCCCATGCTCGACGAGCGATTCAAACTCGTCGTTGGAGTAAGGCCCGTGTTCATTGGTGATGTGTTGCTCCAGTAGTTTCGTGGCTCTGTACTGGCACCCGCAGAGTTTGCACACATGGAGCGAATGGTGATGATTTAACTCATGGTTGAACCAAGTATCGCGATCACTGAACATCTTGTGCTTACATTCTTGCGCAGATGACGTGCATATGTATGCTTTCAGATCTCGATAAGCATGCAACCTGCGTCAAATCAGTCAACATCGCGGAGAAGCCAGACCACGGAAAGTAATTAAGAGAAGGAGAGAGCAACAAATCACAGCTCAAATACAGAGGGGAAGTGTATCTTTACGTACTTCCATGCTTTTTCTCTGCGGAATGACTGCAATGTGAAGCAGATAGGGCATTCAAAGTACTCCCCGTCTGGACCCAAGTCTGCTAGACTGGGTAGTCGAAGACTGGTCTCGTTATCGAAGGCTGTGGATGTCGACACCAATGAAACCGAGTCATCGTCTTCCTCGAGAGGCGATTGAAGGAATTCGGACGTGGGAATATTGCCTGGAACAACAAAAGTAGTGGCTTTACTCGATTGTTTTGTGGTTGCTGCGTCTGCCGCTGGGTTTATGTCCTCGACCTGCAGCTTTGTCCTGTGCTCTCGAGCGTAGTTCATGAACTGTCGGCGTTTCGAATTTGCATTGCCAAGTCTGGATGCTAACCAACTTGAGTCTTTGAAGGCCAACTTCGGATATCGTTCTTCGACGTAGTTGATGTCGAATTGCGCCGCGAATGCATACTCAGACTTCTGCAGCGCTCGTTCAAATCGGTCTCTTGGCGTTGCTTTTCTCACCAGAATTCCTATGCGAAACAAAGCTTTGAGACACTCAGATACCATGCGCAGAATTGAATCAGCCTCTTCGTCTCTAGACGTAGACTCTGTGTCTCGTACGAGGTCATATTCTACCGCATCGGCGCTCGCAGGGCTGTCTCGTGCATCTTCAGTGTTGGCTTCGATGTCAACGTAGCTCTCGGAGCATAGTGCCAGCACTAGACATCAGTCAGATGTAATCATATGAACACTCGTAGGAAAGACTTACAATCTTGTACTGCTTCCTGCATATCGTCGAGTTGCTCACATATCTGATCTTGTATCTCTGGGCTATCGGCCAGCCTCGACTCCAGGGACATCCGTTTGTTCGGTTGATGGAGAGCTCCGAGGTTGCCAGTCCATAGTTTGAATCTGTCTAGCACGTCTTCAACTTGGTGTAATTCTAAGGGCGCTCCGGTTCTCCTTGCCCTGTTCAGCAAGTCGAGTAAGCTTTGTCTGACGTCCGAACTGCGGATCGCAATACTTTTGCGGTCAAGAGACTGTTCCATGTTGGCGAGTTCCTAGAAGCATGGCATCTGCGAGGAGTACACGATACCATGTCATCGAAAAACAGTGGATATTGCAACACCAGGAGCTTTGCTCATGCTTTATCCAAGAAAGGTGAAGCAGATTTGGCCGGCACCTGTGTGATTCCAGCAGAGAATTACGAGCGGGGGCGCCTACATCATGACAGGAAAGACGCAGTGTACGGAGTGAGGATGTATGCAGCTCCAGGGCCTATCGCTTATCAAATGTGCAACAATGTCGCCTGCATGCGTGCGGGGCATTTGCGTGATGATGACCGCCCACGCCACGCATAACTTCGGACCTCGCCCTTTTCTGTTATCCCCAGGCCTGCTGCGCGCAATCATTCTCTAGACTTTCCGTCTTTAGATTCAACACGAACACCAACGCCTTCACCAGGCCAACTCAGATGTCGGGCCTGGAGATCGCCGGGCTGGTCCTAGGAGCCTTTCCAATTGCTATAGAGGTCCTCGGCAGATACAAAGAAGTGGCGAGACGCCTCGGATTCTGGTACAAAATCGCAGTCGAGCACAAGAAGTGTGACTCGCAGCTCAAATATCACCGTCTGGTATATGTGAGCAACTTGAAGCAACTCTTGCTACCCTTGGCAGGTCTGGACGACACGCACATCGACGAGTTGCTCCAGGATCCTACGGGCAGGTGTTGGACCGAAGCTAGGACTGCAGAAAGCCTTCACAAACGGCTCGGAGACTCATCTGAGATTTACCGGCAATGCATGGATGAGTTTCACGAGTGGATGGAAGCGATGAACCGTGAATTGGCATTTGATGTGGCGACGAAACAGCCATCTCGTGGATCAGCCCCTGTTGTAAGCTCCTGTGAAGACATTCATCATCCACCACACATACTGACAGAGAGCCCCAGAAGCAAAATCAAATTAAACCTAAAACACAAACACTCAAAGACCAGGCAAAATGGCAAGTATATCGAATAAGATTTAGCCAGGCGGAGAAGCAGCGGGAAGAGATCTTCGCCAAGCTGGATGGCTGCAACCAAAGGTTGAAGAATTTATTGCAGATCAGCGACGAACATAATGACCTAGTCCATAAGAGAGCTGCAGCTAAGAACACGGAAACCAACGCTTTGTGTCGATTATGGCGTCAAGCAACCAGAGTGTTCACAGCTCTTTCTGTGGTGTGTAACTGCAGTTGTCGACCAAAACACTCCACGAGACTGCTATTGGAACACCGGACTAGCATGTCGACTGACTTCCACCTTATATTCTCCAAGGGCGCGAAGGATACTGGAGAGGCAAGGCGAATCAAGATCACGGAGAAGGGTACGGATGTCGACGCCCCAGCTTCGATTCGCATAGGCCCCTCCAACCCCGGGACTGAAAATGTCTCTGCACAAAACCCAAACCATCGAGATTCCATACCGATGAGGTCAGCCATGAAGTTGAGCACAATTTCTGCTGCTGGAAAGACCAGGTATGGATATCTTGCGAAGTTGGATCCTGCTGTGATAGAACCGATATTGACTACTGTGCAGGGCGCTGGCTTCGGCGTCGGTCACCATCACACAGGTGGGGAGCCCATCGGCTTCCAAGCGTCTTATACAGCCCATTTCCAACCTCTGCTGGTCACTTGAATGCTCTGATGGCCAACCTTGTGGATTCATGACCGAGGAGGACTATCGGTATTATGTTTATAAAGAGCCCGTTGTCTCGGGTCACCGGACCTCACCCATAGGTATCAATCTAGACCGACTCCTACGAGATAACAGTATCCCTCGCCCAACTAGGCGACAAAGAGTTGCATTGGCCTTCGTTCTATCATCATCATTTCTACAGTTGCTGGAATCACCTTGGCTCTCCGCCTCTTGGCAGAAATCAGATGTTGTGTTCTTCGAGGACCCAGTCCATCCTGGAGTTTTCAAACTTGACGAGCCACACCTCGACAACTGTCTGGAACGAAAGCAAGACGCCAACCCTCCAACGGAAACCAGCCGCAGGTTGCAACTGTCATCATCGCTGGAAATGCTTGGCATTGTTCTTTTGGAACTGTGCTTTGGAAAGCTCCTGGCAGAGCAATCTTGCCGCCTCAAATATTCAAACACGGGGGATAGTACCGTCGAGAGGGCGCTCGATATTCAAGCCGCAAGGGAGTGGCACGGAGAAATAGAGGAGGAGGCAGGACACGACTATTCTTTCGCCGTCGGCTGGTGCTTAGGAGGCATCCTGAGCACACCGCCAGACCGGTGGAGAGAGGCGATGCATGGCAAGGTGGTTCATTCTCTGGAGTCATGTCACAAGTATCTACAGTAGCACGTTGTTGATGTTCAATGTGTCTGATTGTTGACGGTTTAGGTACTGCCTTACTGAAAACAGCTTCCGAAATGAATGCACGGGTAGAGGACTCGAATACTGAACGCATTCCAAGCTGCTGACGGGCTCCTTGGCCCCACATTGTATCAGTGTAAATCGCTGGCATACCCGCCTCTATGCTCTATTTTCCCGTCAGTGGAGCCCATAGCATTCGCTGAAACTCCTCCTGGCCCTCGGCGTAGTACACATCTCCGTCCTTGCCCCCGCCCGTCCATTCAGTGTAGATGCTCGTGTCCACCCACTGAGATGACGAGCCTAGTTCCTCATAGAAACCACTGCATTCTCTGTCTTGGCGATCCAATTGACGCAGTACTCTTGACTGAATCTCAGCTGGAGGGTTGGGACGCAGGCCTACCGCCGCAATTTCGCGTCTCTCCAAGTCAACGAGGAACTCGGCCGCAGTCTCGAGTGTCGTCTGGACGACCATACGAGGCCCGCGATTGATGACAGCGTCCACTTTATCGCGGATTTGATCAAACGTGATCGGTTCACTCAATCCTTCCTGCTCCCCCGTGAGTGCGATGAAGACAGACATCTTCCCGATAGCGCCCGAGCCCTCGCCCATGTAATTGTGGCCGCAAATGACAAGGAAGAGGGCTCGGAAAAGATGCTGGATGCTGTAGCATTGTGCGAGACCTTCCGATTCAGCAGTCAAGTCCATGTCCATAGAGTCCTGGAGCCGCTCGGAGATCTTGCAAATGGCAGTGTTCTTGGTCTCCTCGATATGTGTGCAGATAGCCTTGTTAAGAGATGTTAGAGTGTCGAAAGTTGATGCCGGTGGCCTGACATCGGTGCATTGCAAGTCGATAGGACGGATGAACTCCACGAGTGAGCGGTCGAACTCAATCTCGGTCCTGTAGGGCTGAAACCACTTCCTATAGATGAAATTGGACACGGCCAATCTGAGGGTACCCGTGATACCGCCTCCGCGTTTCCGTGGAGTCGCAAGAAGATAAATCGGCGCTGAAGTGTTGCAGAATTGTCGAGCCCTATCGGCTGACTCCAGGCGCCCAGATGGGCCGTTCTGGTTGAATTCTGTTTCTGACAGTTTGAGATTGGTTGTGGTGACACAAAACGTACATGACCGAGCGTTGTGAGTGGTCGTCGTGCGATGATCGGCCTCTAGTTGTCCCCGGAGAAAGTGTAATATCTCGTGTCTTTGGAGTTCTCCGTTGCGATATTTTGCTCTTTGTTTCATAGCGTCTTCGAATATTCTTTTCCCCTCCCCCTTCACTGTCTCCCACTGATTGTCGAGAGCCTGAGTATCCATGTCAGGAAAACATGAGAATGTGTCGGACGAGATTGCTAGAAAAGAAGTTTTTAGAGGGCAGGGTGTCCAGAAAAGATTGCACACTGGCCTTTATAGTCTGAATTGACGCAGATTTCTCGCAATACTAGCCAAACTATATCATACCGGCCACATGGCGAAGGCACTTTGATAGTGCTTGACGGCGTCAGACTAGGTTGAGCTGGCGGTTCGAGATGGCTTCGACTTTGACGGGCCGGTTGATGGCAAGCTTGACAGTGGCGGAGACTAGGCACGGCTCAACGCTAAGACTTATGGTGCGAAATGGTAGCTTCTGACACAGCACTGGTATGCAGAAGCACATTGAATAGTCACTGTCCAAAGCCTTGCATAGCGAATCTCACTGCAATTGTCCACAATATACACTGTCTCTTGTCCTTTTAGGATACCCATTGCTGTTCCGGCTTAGTAGAGGAACTCAAAGAATACAAATAGTCTATATCATACCGGCCTGAAAAGGATTGAGCCACCATTGTTGCACGGACGTGCCAGCCTGGGACGAACCAATCTAGTTGACTCTAGATTCTCAAATGCTAGAGCGACCCCTTGCGACCTTATGCTAACCGCCCCTACACCTAAGTCCGCTGGCATCGTGACTGCTCCACTGGCAAGTGCCAGACGGGGGAAGCTTGGGGTGGAAGGGACGATACTGCGGCACGAAGTTAACATGAGCTAGGGCTTAGGGCCGCAGCGTCGCGCCAGAAGCAATGACTAGGTATCTAGCTACCAGCAATATACATTGGCACCCATGCCGAGCGTTCCCGCCTACTTTGACATCTGCGCAGGCACGTTGTAACACAATGACCGCCCCGAGCAGCTGCCAAGTGACCAGTGGCCTGGCGTCAGCAGCTCCGCCTCCTCCGCCACGTACAACGTGTGTTCCCCACATTTGCATAATGGATGTCATTGTCGCCATGCAATTGGAGACTCAACAGGTACGCTGCGGCTGACTGCCTTATGAAGCGGGGACTTGACAGAGCGGGCCGATTGTGTTGTACTGCACGCACTCCCCTCTCTTTTCGACGACAACTCATTACTCGGCCTGATTTGAGACACATTTTGCCAAGTAAGATCAAGTTCACTGGTCCGAACCAGCTACCCAGGGCCCAAGATGGCTGAATTATTTGGTCTCTTCGCCTCGGGCCTAAGCGTCGCACAAATTGCCGGGTCCGTTGTAATCACCAGTCTAAAAATGAAAGCCCTTCTAGACGAGGTCAAGGACGTACCAGAAATTCTGAGAGACATGCTTGATCATCTCGAGCTCCTAACGCCTATCCTTTGTGAAGTGACCGAAGATGATATTGAGGGCGCAGGCACAAGCCCGCCACGACTCGCCACTCATTCGCATGTCCAGCAAGCGCTGCAGAAGGCTTTCACAGCATGTCAGACGGCTGGTGAGCAGCTCGAGCGTCTGGCTGCAGACTTGATGTCTGAATCGATCTGGCTCGTGGAGGTATGAGGCGGAAGCGCGCCATGGTCAAGGTCGTCCTCAAAAAGGGCAAGCTGGCACAATACGAGATGCGCCTTCAGAAGACTATCCAGCTTTTGACATTGGCACAGAATGCTTACATTATGTGAGAACCCGAATGGTGTATTCATTGGAAAATGTACTTCTAATAACAGATATTGACACGAGCTTTCTATTCATAGCGCGTTGCAACGAACACAGCCCGAGAAGATCGTTTCTCAGATTATGTTCGCTCTTGCTGAATCAACCCAGGCGGCTCACAGTCTTGAGAAGGTGCCTCAAGACCAAAGCCCATCCGATCTAGAGGTTGCTACCAAGGCCACAGATTATCGAATGTCGACCAGAAAGCAACCCGTCGCCTTGAACGAAAACTTGCAGTTGGGGTTTGCAAAACTGACAGGGCTCGTTCGATTCTATACACCGTCAAAAGAGAGGAATGTTCAGACGAGCATCTCGAAACAGGGTCAGTTCTTGCGAATTCAGGTACAGATGCCCACGTGGCTTAGTGCCTCTGTGCTCGATACAGCTTTCTCTCGAAGTTATGCTGGCTGGACATGTTCCCTCAATGTGTACGGAAACCTCTGCAGTGGCTCTGTGGAATACCAACTGGCCACAGACGCTATGAGGAGAGACGACGTCGATGCAATGCGCCGCCTGTTCCAAGAGAGGCGATGCAGCCCGCTGGACCGCTTGGTGTTCGGAAACGAAAACAAAGAGTCAAGTCTGATGGAGGTGAGTAACAGAAGACAGCTACTTGTGAACGCAGGGGTGACCTGTGTCTCAAAATTGATTACAAGTAATCGCTGATACCGAAGCAGTATGCGATGTTCCTGTGCGCTTGGCGAACCTCCGAGTACCTGCTCAATAACGGTGCAGAGTACGACAATGCTTTCCGCGACGTTAAGCAGAAACTTATCAGTTTGCGAAATGACTGTTACCTTGAAGACTTTCTCATGCATAGCGATCTGAGCGACACCGTGAGAACCAACTGCTTGGCTTCCTATCCCGGGGATCTGAATGGCTTCACTAACCTCGTCGGTCGAGTGTGGCCGCACGGCGAGTTCTACGAGGCAGCCTTTGAGGACAAACGCTTAGATCTAGCGATGGACCTCATAGCAAACGCCAAGGAAAGGCTGCATTTTTCCCCTGCCACTTTTCACCATCTTTGCGCAACATTGTCGCTTGAAGAAGCTGGGAGCGACGCTGCCATGAAGATTCTATCGTACCTCGCTACACAGCTAGGCCAGATAGTGTGGGAAGACCCGAATATTGCGAGCGAGTGGCATAGCGTCATTCTGGAGACTGCACTTCGACTCAACAAAGCGCTCGTGATGCCAGCACAACACCCTGCTGGGGGCGAAAGTTATGGCTATAATTTTGCACGACTGTCTCCCACGACGACGCCATTCACGAACTTATTCCTGGCGTCTGTGATAGCGCTACCGGGTCAAAACGGGGATAAAAAACGCGCTAGACAGCACAAGATCAAATCTCGGCTGGCTAATTGTGAGAGAGCTGTCCAAATGGCGCTGAATGTTCTCCAAAAATGTGGTATCGATCTGCTTGAGTATGGAAAGCAAGAAAAGCAAAGACTATTGGATCAAGAAAGCGGATGTCATTTCAGAATTTTCCGGGACGTGTGGTATGATCGCGATCTAGATTCCCGGATTACCAACAACGGGTTGTTCGAGGTAAGATTGATCAGCTTCGAATATGGATGTCAGCCGGAAGACTGGAAGCTGTGGTGGTCGGAGCCGACCGATGAACTAATTGGCGACTTTTGGAAGGAAATGGAGCCAGAACCACTTTACATTCCCGGAAGTTGGGTCGAAGAATTGTAGTTGAAGAAATGAGATGACGGTCTACTTGTACCGAGCGACCAAGAACATATAGCCAGCAGCTCTGTATGATGAGATGCATAATGGATGTGTTGATTATTTGTGAACCTGACAAAATAATTGGCTGATGGGTCACAGTGCATTGTCGTTGGTGTGTTGAGTGAGTTACGAGGTCTCTCCACATGTATTTCTCTTGAGCGAACCATTCGAAATCATCAAGGTTCCCTGTGCCCTTTCTTGCTCTGCAAGCCATTTTCTTGAGTCTAGACCTTTTGAAGGGCCCAAGTTTCTCTGTCGTATTTAACATGATTCCCGCCGCCGCCACACAACATGGCCAAGATATCTCTGGAGCACCTGGATGCCGAGCACTTTCAGCCCTTTCGTCGGGCCCTTTCGAACATACTATCCACACCCATCGCCGAGTCCACGTATGCCCAGATCATAGACGGCATGCCACTCTCGACTGTGTACAAAATGAATCATTGGTATTCAGAGAACTTCCCAGTCGAGTCCCACGATGATTTATGTTCCGGCTCACTCGACAGGGCAATATCAGCTCGGTCAAATTTTGAATTCTCTTTGCTGCAATTCCAGTCAAAGGCAAGTTGGGCGATCTCATGAACCCACCTCCACACCCCCGTCCAGACGCCTGGATGCAATGCGAAAATTCACGACTAGCTGTCTGACCTGTCAAAAGACCGTTCAAGCCTATCAAAACACAGCGCCTGGATCGGTGGCTTGGAAACTTCGGCTCCTCGAGCTCATTGCAATCGCGATTCACGATATTGCCGCCACGCTATGGAGTCTGGACGACGGTCCTCATCAACACGCGGAGCTTGAGACCTGGCTAGCAAGTAGACTTGAAAATGAACCCCAGGACAGGTTTGAGCGAGTGAACTTGCCGCCTCACACCTGGTTCTGGCACTATGACTATCAGGATCACGAACAGTATCCTAAAGGGGTTGCGGATATCGTTGGCTACTGGGCTGAGACGCAAATATTTGGAGGGGTTGTGGTTTTTGACCGTGGTGAAAGTGGTCAGGAGGTAAGTACCAGTAGCCCTATTCTGGGGTTGTCTTGTACTATGCTGAGAAAAGTATCCAGTGCAACGGGGTCTACTTCCACAATGCGAGTAATGACATACACGGATATACCTTCGCACCCCCGACGGAAGACCAGTTCAATCATCTACTTGCCTTCCTTCTCTCTCCGAACCCAGACACCACTCAGATGCCCCTTCCCATCGTAATCACTCGTGCCAATAGGTGGCGCTGGGAACCGTATTATGCAATGGCAGACTACCACATCTTTCGGGATCGCTACGAACGGAAGCTGCCCCCACGTCATCTATACCAACGCAGGCACAACCTGAGAGCTAAAGATTGGCCGGAGCTTGCTGAGGTGGTAATCTTGAGAAGAGAGGCCACGGGAGGAGAGGGAGTCGAAGAGGCCGAGATGACTGCTGCGAAGGAACGCCTGAAGCAGATGACACCTTCGTCCCGGTACTGGTATCAGGTCGAGGCTGAGGTATGCAGGTTGCAACCGGACAAGAAGAAGCAGGGGCGACCGCCTTATTTCTTCGATGAATGAACGGGCTGATATGCCTAGAGGTTGGAAAACATACGTAGTCTACTCAAAATTCAAAGGTATCGCATCGCGAAACAATCATACATCAAACTATGGGCTGCAGCAGGCTTTCGAGCACTCTTGTGAGTGATCATCACTGTGGACGTTGGGCCGTGTCATAGCTTCTTGGTTCCGTTGGGGATGCAGGGTTGAAGGTAGTTGATATGTATGATTTCAGATATTGCAGGATAGGAACACAACTCTCCCCTGGCCGAGCCTTTGATGCACGTTGTACTGAGCATCGAGCTACATATTGCGGATGGGAGATTACTTAAGAACTAGGGTGGTTCATAGCGGTCACTGTTCATAAATTCCCAAATCCACTATACCCATACCAATTTTTCTAAGAAGCTACCTATAACTTAAAGCTTTTCTCAATACTATTTCCTCTATAGCCAATTCGCCCTCTAGCCCTCTGGTCCTCTATAGCTAATTTGAAAATTTAACCTCTGGCTAGAGGGCGAATTGGCTGTAGAGGGCTAGAGGGCTAGAGGGCCAGAGGGCAAGAGGGTAAGAGGGCGAGAGGGTAAGAGGGCCAGAGGGCTAGAGGGCAAGAGGGCGAGAGGGCGAGAGGGCTAGAGGGCTAGAGGGCGAGAGGGTTAGAGGGCTAGAGGGCGAATTGGCTATAGAGGGACCTTTGTAGTAGGAAGACTTGATTGTAAATACGGCTATATGTAGGGCTAATAGGTTGCTTTAAGGGTAGTGGTGTAGGTGTAATAAGGAATTTTGAATTTACGAATAGTGACCGCTATGAACCGGCGTAAAGAACCACTATTCTAGCACTATCCTGGTCATGCAGGCTGCTTTCTAGGTGGGATACCGCTTTCTGGACGTATTCACTCAAAACAGGCTCGCAGCGACAACCACTGGCAGGCAGGGTTGGAAAGCAACCACACGTTCTGTGTTCTCATATATTAGCTGTCGACCTATGACCACAACGTCGGAATCCCTTGCACTAATCATCACCGACCAGTACATCCATGAAACTGCATGAACACCTACTCGTACTGAACCCAAGGAAATATACCTCTGCAACGTGCAGCAGCAGCATGCCATCGTTCCCTGACAGGCCAGCCACGAACGCGCGACGGATACCTGCAGTCGCACGCACGCACGCATGCATACAGGACCCGAAGGACATGTCGCACCGACGTCCACGGTGAGAAGGAAGCGTCGCAGCGAAAGTGCCACCTAGAGCGAAGCAGAATCACACCGAGTTGAACCACAATTAAATTTTCGGCAGCCTGCGCCTGCGGACCGACCTAGCCGGTTTCCTCCCCAGCGGACCAGCTCCCAGCAATGATGACGGCAGATCGACGCGAGACCTCGCCGTCTGCATTTGCTGCAAGGTCGCCTCTGCATCTGCAGGAAGAGCTAGCGCAGGCCAGGCAGGTGAGACAGGCCCCTTCGGCTTCGGCCTCGGCGTCGGCGACCAGCATGTCTTACGCAGAGATTAACCGCGCAGCGCAGGACCTGCACTTGCCCCCCGTCCCCGGTCCTGAAAATTTACACTGCGTCATGACAGACGCTGGCTCGCTGCATTCCGCCCATCTAGGGGACTTTGCAATCTCTTTGTGATACTGAAGTTCAGGACACTTGTATAAGAGGATGAAAAGTGCCTCGTTGGACGCAAGAATATCATGATGCCGACACCGGAAGCGAAGGTTGAGCTGCGACAGCGCCTGCCTTCTGACCTTGCTGTGCTTCACGACATTATCACGGACGTATACGCAAAGACGGGCTACCCTGTCGACGGCCCCTCGTGTTTTGAAGCCTTTCTGGACCCTCCTCCGGATCAAGTGCTCCACACTATTACCGCCGTGCTCCCGCACACTGAACTGGACGGCGATGTCGAGCACCACATCGTCGGTCACGCGATGGTCATGTCGCCGACCGCTGGCGTTATGAACTTGGCGTCCAAGGCCCATCTGGAGGGCGGGGGCACTATGGAAAACCACGCAGTGTTGAGCCGCTTCTTCGTCAAGCCGGCCGTCGAAGCAAGGGGTATTGGGGCCAAGATGCTCGAGGAGGCGGTTGCGTGGGGCAGGCGGGAAGGGAAGAGGCTCGTTCTCGTCGTGCTCGAGAAGGACGAGGGCGCTATTAGGCTGTATGACCGGGCGGGATGGGTAAGGGTTGGTGAGTATGTGTTTACTAGCAAATGGGGCGTTGGATACAATGCCATGGCCTACCTGGGGCCGCAGTGAGTCAAGTTTCAGGGTCTGACTTACCTGGGCGACTGAATGATTGAGTGATTGAGTGAGTGACTGGCTTAGGGTTGGGACAGCAGCCATGGCAACACAGCGAGAACATCTAGTAAGTAAGCCTTGCCGAGCCGTGAGACATGTCTTCTCTATGCTTCTGCTTGAATGTTGTCTCTGGAAAAAATTGCCATGGTTGGTTTCGTATTGTGTGGATGTGCAAAAATGAGTTGTCACGATGGGAGCGTGACCTTGTTTTATCAGTATGAAAAGTTCTCTCTCACAATATAGTTGTGTTCTGGTGGGCCAGTCCAGACAATTCATTCCGCACAGCAAGGCACAAAAAGTGCAAAAGCCCAATCGAAAAAGAAAAGAAGGCTCTGGAGGCGGTCCAGTAGCAGCGAATGTCTCGGAGGGCTGCATCGTACGACACGGCTTTGGCCGCTCTCTCAGTGCCTATCCTCCCCCCAAGTGCAACATGAGACAGATCAGGTGATGGGGTCAAATGCGAGGTCCTTTCTGACGCAGGGCCAGACCTCCTGTTGGCGGCCGAGGCCGAGGGGTAGTACGAGGCACAGTGAAGTAGAGTGGGTGAGTGGGAGGTGAGAACAAAGAAGCGAGACCCCAAACTGCAGCTCGCTTATCACGGATGGCTCCAGATCTCGCACGGATGCATGGGGCGAGACGACGATGCTGAATCGGGCGAAGGCGGGTTTGCTTTTGGACCCCGCCGCTCCAACTGCAAAACGAAAAAAGAAGAAAAAACAAAGCAAGATGCTGCGCAAAAGTGCGATGGAAAATGTCGTGGGACTTGCCAGATCTGCAGCGCGGCTTCGGGCGCATCTTCTGATGGACTGTCACGGCAGGATACCGTGCTGCCAATCCTGCGGGCACTTGCGGCCCCGTCATGGCTCATGCCAGCAGCCAGCACGAGTCCCCTACCTCCCGCCTCCTTGTGTCACCAAGTGGCAGCCCAGGCAGTCCAGGCATATCTGCTGGTGGGTGGTGGGGACAGGTACTGGTGCGAACTGGACGGGTTGGATGAAGAAGCATGCGGGTGGCTGCAGGTTCGCGTACTAATCGACAGGGGTAATGTAATGTGAAGGGGGTCGCTTGATCGTCCGCGCATGACGAACGAGTTGCTTGGACTCGGACTGCTATGCCAGTGAGGCAGTCTTGGGTGTATTACAGCGTACTGTGTGTATGGCTTCACACACCACTGATAAGAAAACAAAGTGAGTCAGTGGCGTAGCCCAAGCCACTCCCCCTCCCCCTCCATCCCCCTCAGGACCTTTTTTTTTTTTCCTTTCTCTGTTTTTGCCTGAACACAGCCAGCGTAACACGGTGCCAAAAATATGTTTCGGGCACGCGATTCGACCTTCAAAGCCGAGGCTGTCACACTGTGCAACGTCTTTTATATGGATTCGACCCGTGAAGCCAATGAGGTCCCCGTGGCCCTGGTGTCATGTTGATTATCCTCGCGGCTTGACACCTTCGCTGGCGTTTGCTTAGGCAGGTTGCCAGTGAATATCACGCCCGCCACACGCCCCGTCAGTCACATCTGTGTCTCGGCTGGTAGCCAGGCAATTCAACGGCGATCTGGCGCCCCGCGAGAGGGAAATGCTGCTCCCTGGCACGGAGAGAAAATGGTCTGGGAAGATGCTGCCAACGGTCCAACCATTGATCAGTAGGGATCGTCATCCGGCCTCTTGCTTGTGCGCGGGGGCCGAACCGTGCGTGCCACCGACCCTGATCCGGATTATTCTTGCCCTGGACACGGAGTGCATGTACCTCGGCTCTGGCCATCAGGACCTGACGGAGCACGGAGCAGACCGTCTGAGCTTGATTACGTTTGTGGATCAGCATTTCACCGGGAGCCCACAACGGGCACGCTTTGTTCGGCTGCAACTCCAAGTCCTGCCAGCCAGTCGTCTCGGGTACAGTGCCCTGTTTAGGGGACTCGAGATGCCAGAGGGAATGCGTCCGAGGGTGGAATGTATGAGAATTATGAGACAGGATCTTCACAGCGGGCAGTACAAAAGCATCTCGATCAAGCTTCGTGGCGGCTAGCGTCGCCAGTAGCCCCTTCCTCGCCCTGTCGGTGACTCTCTCCCTTCACTCCCCCTGGGCAAACAAAGCCATAGAAACATCATCCCAGCCCTCCGTCATTTTGGACGTCAACCTATGAGCTTGGGTCGATCAACCAACCCTCAAGGTTCGCACACACACCATCAAGGTCTATTACCTAGGACGGACTGGACTGTCTGCGGACCTCATCCCAAGAACTTCCTTCGAGCAGACAATTTCAAACATCCCACCAAACATGAACGAACCTCGCCGCCCACCTCGCGCCGCACACGTAGATACTCAGTATCACACGGACTCGGAAAGCACAAGCGGCACCCTAACAGCCCACGAACCCCCAAAGGAAGGCGACCAATCCCGCCATGGCCTGTCCAAGATCCGCCATATCATCCTGGTCGGCAGCATGTTCCTGACGCTCTTCCTCCCAGCGCTGGACCAGACCATCATCTCCACAGCCCTGCCAAAAATCATGAACAGCCTCGGGGGAGCGTCGTCCAACTCCGGGTACACGTGGGTCGGGTCCGGATATGCGCTGACGCAGGCGGTGGTGATGCCGCTCTTCGGCCAGGCGTCCGAGGTGTTCGGGCGAAAGTGGGCCTTCGTGGCGGCCATATCCATCTTTATGGCCGGGAGCTGCCTGTGCGGTGCCTCGCAGAACGTCTCGATGCTGATCGCCTCCAGGATGGTGCAGGGGGTTGGCGCCGGCGGCATCACGGCGCTGGTCATCATCCTCATTGGGGACCTGGTCGGCACGAGGAAGCGAGGGAAATACCAGGGGTTCATCGGTGCCACCTGGGCTGTTGCGTCGGCCCTCGGGCCTGTGCTGTCTGGTGTGCTTGCTGATCATATCAGCTGGAGATGGGTGAGTGCTATCACCACTGAAAGGAATTATGGCCGGACAACGCTGATGTTGGTGCGCAGTGCTTTCTGATCAATCTTCCCATATGTTTCGTCTGTCTCATCATCACCATCTTGTTCCTGAACATGTCACGACCATCAAAGAGTTTCCTTGAGGCCCTCAAGACACTGGATATCGCGGGGATCCTCGCAATCGGGGCGGCCACAGTCCTCATCCTCCTCGCCTTCGAATGGACCTCGCTCGGCACCTCGTGGAGTGCACCACAGGTTTTGATCTCATTGATTACGGCAGCCCTGTCTCTAGGATTCTTCATGTATGCAGAGACCAAGGCCACGAAGCCAGTCATCCCGCTGCGCTTCTTTACACACCCCACCAGGATCGGTGCCTACCTCGCGGCCTTCTTCCACGCCGTGGGATACATGGGCCTCAACTACTACCTTCCGATTTATTTCCAGGCCGTTCGGGGCCAGAGCGCCTCTGAGAGCGGCATCAGCATGCTGCCTCTCGTCTTGATGTTTGGCATCGCAAGCACTGGGGCAGGTTATCTCATCACAGCGACCAAGAGGTACCAAACACTTATCTGTGGCTCCTTCCTCGTGGCCACCATGGGCTGTGGCATGCTTGTTCACCTCAACAAGACGACATCAACAGCCGTTACCGTGATTCTACTACTTATAGCCGGCGTGGGTGTGGCACCGAACTTCAACTCTCTTCTCATCCCAATCCACGCCTCCTTCGACGAGACATCCGACAACTCAGATATCGCCATGTCAGCGTCGGCATACTCATTCATCCGCACAATCGGGCTCAGCATGGGCATCAGTATTAGCGGCCTGGTGTGCTTCGACGAGCTGCAGAAACTCAACACGGGGTCCACGTCGGAGCTGAGCATCTCCCAGCTTATCGACAGCGTGGGAACAATGACGGGGGATGAGAGGGCCAGGACGATAAGTGTTTTCGAGACGGCAATGACGCACGTCTTTATCGAGGTGGCGGCTGTCATGGGCGCAGGGATGGTCGCCAGCTTCTTGATCCGGAAGCACCAGCTTGGAGAGAAGGTGCGGTCCGACCACAAGGTCCACATGGTGCCCATGAAGAAGTCGGGCGGTCAAACACTGTCTGAAATGAATTCGGATGCAACTCTCAGGGAGAGATGTTGATCCCAGGGGGTGGGTCTGCAGGAATCGAGCCGAGGAGCGCAGCTAGAAGCGGCCAACAGTGACCCTGAGGGGCGGGGACAAAATACATGAGTGCAGCATGTATAATATCATTATACGGAGGTGCATGTGTATTAGGGAGGTTCAGGCTGGCCCTCTCCAGCTCTCGAATAAAGTCTGTTCTGTCAAGTAATATGCGTGCGCCCTTCCGTGGCCGAAGTCGCTTCTGGTTGTTTTGGGGTGATTCATCAAACACCCAGGCTGGGTTGGTTCGATTCTAAATCTTACACATCTTCTTTAATAGGTCAGACTTGGTCGGGTCGAGCGCCAGTAAGCACGCTTGTTGGCGGTGTTGCATCTAGACATCAAGTTGATATGAGACCAGCCCAAATAGATTCTATTGGTGTGACAGGGAGGGAGAGATGCTGCCCATGTGAATTGCTAAAAGAACGACCAAAAAAACACCCCACAAATTCTACGTCCACCGCGCCTGAGCAAAATGCTTCCTGCTGTAACACACAAGCGAGCTGGACACTTCTCAAGCCATGGCCGACCTACCTCCCCGTCTTCGGCAAGGCAGCAAAGTCCGCCCATGCCTTCCTCCTCCCGTCATAAATCTTTATCCTCCACGCGGCAGCATCCTCTTGCAAAGCAACGTGCTGGCCTGACATCCTCACCGCCAGCACGGTCTGCATCATCTGCAGGTAACGCTGGTCCTTCACCAATGGCGAGCAGAACTCCTTCATGAACATGGCCGTGACGTCCCCGGCCCCCCACGCCCTGCCGTTCGCGTCCTTGGCGTAGTCCGCCGGCAGCTCCACCTGGACCGGCTTCCCGGCGACCTTGAGGTTCACCCTGGTCTTGTCCATCCTGCCGCGCACGGGGGACGGGTTGCGCTTGACGGGCCTCCCGTCCCTGCCGAGGAAGCCCTCGACGGTGGGCGGGACCTCGGCGTAGAGCTTCCCGAAGGCGCCGATGGTCTGGTTGACCGAGATGGAGTCGTAGACGAGGTACTCGTCCTTGTAGTTGGACAGGTCCGGGTGCCTGAGGTACCGGGCCAGCTCGGTGGCGTCGTAGAGCTCGTCCTCGTCGCGCAGCCAGACGGCGATGATGACGATGTTGAAGGCCTGCTTGTTCATGATCAGCGTGTCGCGGAACCGCAGCACGCGCTCGTACGAGCTGAAGAAGGAGATGAAGGGCGACGGCCGCGCCATGTCCCACTTGAGGTGCGCGTCCGCCTCCATCAGCAGGCCCCGGTCCAGCGGCGCGCGCGCCTGGTGCGCGGGCAGCTGCCTCGCCCACGCCGCGCGGGACATGTTCCACCCGTTGGTGGTGAAGAAGGTCGTGTTGGTCAGGTGCGGCCTCTTCTGGATCTCCTCCCAGTTCACGTTCTGGCCCTTGGTCTTGCGCATGTCCTTCCACTCGGCCTCGACTCGGAACCCGAACAGGGGCCGCTTCTCCTTGGGCAGAGGGAGCCAGGCGGCGGGGGTTGCTTGGGGAGGAGCTGGAGGCATCTTGCTTGAATAATGCTAATAATTCACGCGGACAGGTCAACTGTGTGTAATGCGTGGGAGAAAAGATGGAGAATGAATGCAGCAAACACGTTGATTGAAGAATGTCAAAAATGAGAAGAAGTAGAACGAGATGATTGTAATGACACTATTGATATTGATTGATATACGTCTACATACTCCCGCAGTATTTATACCCGAGTCTGGATTGCTGAGTCCCTCGAAATGAGTCTCTCGTGCCTATGGGATCTTCCGTGAAGTTATTTTCAATCGGCGTTGAGGCTAAAGGCCACGGTCGCCAAGCCACCAGTTGACACAGGCCTCTGCCGAAAACATACAAATGAGCTCCAGGAGGACTTCAGGAGTGCAATTTGGATTCACAAGCAGTGCCTGATAGTCATTTATGGTTACACTTGACCCCAGTTGGACCAAGTGCTGACACCTGTTCCATCCTGCGAGCATCCAAGCGTCTCACCTTACGCGTGAGGTGTGGTGGGAGGATTTTGACAGGCTTAGGGCAGTAAGCACTCCCGATTCCGCTCGGCCCGCCCCTCCAACCACTTCTCGAACAATAAAGTCCATTTTGGCCAGCCTTGAGTCCGTTTACAGATTGTTCTGACAGATGTAGGGCCGGTTGTAAAACGACTCCAAGTGCTGGCACCAAAGTGCAGCAAACAACGACAAAAAGTCACGCACAATTTGATCAAATTGTAACCAGGGCTCTATCCAGCATGAACAAATTTCCATCGAGAGCTTGGTCTGTAATAAAAGACCAGGGAAGAAATCTAATATCATTTGCTATAAAGTAATCCGCGATTGTTATGTAAGATCGTGCTCCGCACACACAGCCCGGTGGAAGCTTCTGCCCTCTTTGGTTAAGCTTAAAAGTTGGGCTCCGAGTAAAGGCCCCGCTTCAATGGCCCAGAAGTCTCGAGTCACTTTTTGCTAAGCCCAAGACGGAAGCTCCGCCTAGAAATTCCCCAAAGGCTCCGGTGCCCTTCGCCGCAGTGAACAAACGCACATGTGATGCTTACAAACAGCCACACGTGCGTATGATTCATTTTGCTATGATTTAGAGCGTCATCGCAACTCCGGTATGCTGAGGGTGAGTGTGCTCCGGTCCAACCGTGCTGGTGCGGGGGCTTGTACTCCGATGCCCCAAGATGCTGCTGACTGATCTTGCTGCATGCGGTTCTTCTTACTTGGTCTTCGCCTGATGCACTCCCATATCAATGGAGACAGTAAGTGGACGTAGGCTTTTTGAATGTAACGAGAAGTTTCATCGAGTACAGTCAACAATTCATACGAAGCAAGCTCACAATTTGAGCAACGGTCGCGAGATTAAAGCACGATGTCGACAACACTCACGCAGGTGGACACAATCCCCCTGACAGATCTCACAAGGCCAGATTCATCAAGACCATATACTGCGGTTTCACCTCAGACTGGCAGTCAGATACCTGTCAGCCATCGGGCGTCGCCACGAGTCTTTGAAGCTGAGCCCACAAGCACACTGAACAAGTCCAGAAGAGTGCTCATCACCACTCTCGTCATCTTGGCCAGTCTTACACAGGTAATAAGCCCGAGATTTCAAATGCACATGGACGTCTCAGCTAACGTGTTCAAGTATGCTGCAAATTTTGTAACACTAGCCGGGGGGCTGGCCTTCAGCAGGAAGCTGGGCCGTGACGTTGGCCCTGGTGAGGCGAACTGGATGCCCGCTGCGTACTCGTGAGGACAACCCCCCAATTTCATTTATAAACAAACAATCCTGACACATTCATCTCAGTCTCACCCAGAGCACATTCGTCCTGATCAGCGGCCGCCTCGGTGCCGTCTACGGCCACAAACAAACACTCCTCCTAGGCGGCGCCATCATCTCGGTCTTCTCGCTCGTCAACGCCTTCACCAGGACATACAACACGTTCGTCGCCGTCCGGGCACTGACGGGCATCGGTGGCGGTCTCATAATGCCAAACGCGGTCGCCATGATCACCATCGTCGTCCCGCCAGGCCGCACGCGGAACCTCACCATGGGCTTCTTCGCTGCTGCCGCCCCGATCGGCGGGTGGGTCGGGGGCCTCATCGCCGGCTTGTTCATGATCACTCCGAACTGGCAGATGATGTTTGTGTTCATCTCAGGTTTGACGGCCGTGTTGTTTGGCTTGCTCTTCTTGGAGCTTCCCCGCGAGGTTCCCGTCGACAAGGGCGGCAAGATCGACTACGCCGGGGCGGGTCTCGGGCTCAGCAGCCTGCTTCTCTTCAACTTTGTTTGGAACCAGGCCCCCTCCGCCGGGTGGTCTACGCCCTACGAGATTGCCCTGCTGGTTCTCTCCGTCGCCTTGTTCGTGGGGTTCCTCGCGTGGGAGAAGTACGTCGCGAGCGACCCGATCATGCCCGTCAGCATCTTCAAGGCCCCGACCTTCACCGCCCTGCTATTCGTCGTGCTGCTGAGTTACATGTCCTTTGGTATCTCGCTGTGGTACATGATCGCCTGGGAGCAGCTCCTCCGTGGCCTCGACGTCATCCAGCTCGCTGTGGTCTGGACGCCTTTCGTACCCGGGTCTGTCATCGCCGTCTTCATCGCGGCGTGGCTCATCCCCCGGCTTGCGGCCCAGTACATCATCGCTCTGGGTGTTATATACGTGCTAGTGTCCAACCTGCTACTAGCTACAATACCCGTCCATCAGATATACTAGGCCCAGACATTCCCCGCCATTGTGGTGGGAAGTATATGTCCTGACCTGGTGTACGTAGCCGCACAGGTTATAGCAAGCAATAGTGTCAGCCGTAAACAACAAGGGATAGCGGGGAGCCTGATAGGGACTTTGAATCTGTATGGAAACAGCCTGGGGCTGGGGTTTGCTGGCACAATCGAGACTCAGCTCCTAAAGCAGATAAACAACGAGGCGCATGGGTATCGAGCAGTGTTTTATTTTAGTATCGCCTTGGCGGTTACTAGTCTAGTTCTTAACTTCATCTTTATACAAGTGCCCAAAGACAAGCAAGAAGGGTGGGATCCTGCCAATCAGGATACTAAGGATATCCCTATTGTTAGCGCTACGCTGAAGAGGGGTAGGGCTGCGACTAGTGTTGAGAACAGTATCGCAGTATGATGGTTGTTTAACTGTATGAAATTAGGATCTAGGCACTTGATACTGTGGGTTGAAAACTTTTCAAGGGGCTTGTTTTGTGGTTTAAACCACGCAATATAAGGTTAAAATCAAAGTCATCACATGGCCTTGCTTTGTGCTGATCAGGTCCCGTCTTTTGCCGGGACATCACGCACATTCACTGATAGCCAAATGTTTGAGCCTATATAAACTGGACTTGAGAATGTGAGAGACTCCAAAATTTGCATTGCAAGATAACTGCCTGCCTGACTAGTGGGCACTTGATGTAAGCGGCCAAAGTGTGTGCCACCAAAAGGCGGTAAAACCTTCGCACCCCAACTAAGAGGCAAGGCACAAGTCAAGCGAATTCTCCCACGTACCCGCGGCCATTCTTCTTCCCTTCCTTCCTTCCATTAGCGCTTATCAAGGCCCATGGCCTAGTAGGTGCATTTCTGTGCCTTCTTGACTACCTGTGCCTTCTTGACCACACGACAAGTGTCAAAGTTCTCGCCTCTGCTGTCCCCGGACTTCAGAAGCATTGGAGCCACGACGAGATTAACCATCAAGCTCTTGGTGCCTGTCTCTCCCTCGTCCCAGAGCTCCACATCTTCCATGAGGCCTGTTTTGATCCTGAAACCGTGAAGCTTTCCGGTGCCAGGATCCTTCATTGCGTAAGCCCAGTGCGCCCTGCTGCGAGCTATGCCCATGGCAAGTTCGTAGGCCTTTTCCGCAATGTCTTCAAGATCATTCTCTATAGTCTTCTTGTCCTTGATGACGGCGAGATCGATCAGTAGGGCCAATGTGTCTTCTACGAATTCCTGGCGTTCAGGACCACCTTTTCCCCAAGACGTGAGCCCCTTGTAGCTGTGGTGAAAGAATTGGGCTGTCAGAGTACGCCAAGCGTAGAACTCTGGGGCATCTTCAGGAGTAGAATTAGCAACACTCTCGTCAACATGCGAAAGGGTGACTTGCCTAGAACGTTTTCTTTCACTTTTGCCTCCAGAATCTGAATAAATGCTCTGAGTAGTGTCATCAACAGCGACTCGACAAGTTTATTCCACACCACAGCCTGTATAATTTTCTCCTTTGCCCCCGGGTACTTTTGAGTCAGGTACGACTTACAGTCATCATTGGTCAGGCTGTCGTAAAACGCCTTGTGCTCATGCTTACGGGGAATGACAAAGGGCGATCCCTTGAACCAGGCCTGGGCAAAGGTGTTGATTGCGTAGAAGAGTAGGGTAAAAAGGTTGTCAATGAATCCATCGTCAGGACCTTGGATCATGCCCGCTTTGGATTGAAGTGTTGGAATGCCCGTCTCGTCGTCGTCCTTCTTGGGCTTCTTGTAGCGCTCGTTGCAGTCGGGGCTTTGGACACCCTCCTTTCTCTTTGTAGATGCCATGGCTGCCAGGGTGAGGTGGTACGGGCTGTCGCACTCGAAGGCGTTTGGCTTTCGGCGATTGGAAAGGTGAGCGACGATTCCGCGTTTTTGCACTGGAAGACACTTTGCCAGTGATAACCTTTTGAGTGTTGTTTCAAAGCTGATTAAGCCAAATTAGACCACCCCGCGAGAGGTTTCGTGTTGCAAGACGTCGGCCTACAAAAGGTTAGACGTGTGCCCTTGCAGTAGGGTCAAGTGCAAAAGTCAGGCATCGAAAGTGCCGGAACGTGAGGAACTGGAGACGGCCTACCTCAAAGTAGTCCAGATACCCGATCCCAACCTTGATTGCAAAGAGACAGATCGAAGTGTGTTGAGTGAGGTGACTTGGCTGTCAGTACCGAGTTCTCAATTATTATCTTTCGTGCCAGCGGATTGATCTGCCTGACACCACTACAAACGAACTTTGGGCAAGGCAAAGCACTTTTTAGTGGTTTGATTCTTTTTACGGGGTTTTCACAGAAAGTTTTCATCTAATCTCAGGCTCTGCTCCTCAGCTCTTTCATCCACCCCACGGCCTCTGCTGGGGGCTCAAACGCTCCTGCTGCTACCTCGTGCACTAACCTGGTGAACTCCCTTCCACCGTCTTCTACTTTCTGCTACAGGCCACCTGTCTTCAACCTCATCGTCTCCATATTCAAGTTAAGCTTCCATTTCAATCATTGCAAACCCAAAACAAAAGCGAGACCCATGAAGATCCCCTCTCCATGTCTGAGCCACCCGTCCGTGTGAAGATGGAGGGTGCCCTGCAACCGAAGCGTCGAGCGAAACTACTCGTTGTTGGTTTGGACTTTGGCACAACGTACGTACATATCACATTTCCTTTGACGTACCCTACTTACGCGAGGCACAGCTTCTCTGGTGCTGCTTGGAAGGTGCACTACCGGCACCGCAAGAACACGAGCGAATGCGAGCCCAAAACCGTTCGTGCCTGGCCGAGTTCCCATGGACCAGACCAAGACGAGAGCAAGGTGCCATCGCGACTCCAGTATGATGGTCAAGGCGAAGTCAAGGCGTGGGGCTACGAGGTGGGAGAAGGAGATGGGATCATCATTGACTGGCCCAAGCTCGCCATCGTACCTGAGAAAGACCTTGCCCCCCACTTACGTGATTCTTCCAAGCTGAAGGAAACAAGGAAGCATATTCAGGACCTCAGAATCACCGAGACTGAGGTTATTGCGCAATATATCGACAAACTTTGGACTCATGCCCAAGGCGAGATCAAGAAAAGTGTTGGGCGTCGCGACTTCGAGAATATGCCCATCCATGTCGTCATCACAATCCCTGCCATCTGGGGGAATCATGAAATCGCTAGGATGAAAGATGCTGCGGCCGTCAGCATCCTCCAATCGCGGACTGCAGGCCCTACGACTTACGAGTTCCTCTCCGAACCCGAGGCAGCGGTGCAGGCCTACGCGAGACAACTGCAAGACAAGCTCGATGAGAATGATACTTTCATGGTTCTGGACATAGGCGGAGGAACCGCTGATGCTATCTGCTACGAAAAGGTGGGCGAGGGCGAAGAGTGTTTGCTAGAGCTGGAAGAAGCCGCTCCAGGAGATGGTAAGCATATGATTTGAAACCCTGGCCAGCTATCACTGACCCGGCACAGGTGCTCTTTGTGGAGCGGTATTCGTGGACGAAGCGTTTGAAGCCCGTCTCTTGAGCAAACTTTCAGCGAACCACCGAGACCTCAAAACCGAAGACCCGAACGCTTGGAGGCGGATTATTGCCGAGCAGTGGCAGCACTCCATCAAACGGAGCTTTAAGTGGAATGCAAGTGGTCAGATCTGGCCTGTAATCCTCTCAAACATCAGTTCCAAGGTTGACGCCGTGCGCATGCATGAAGACGAGATTCGTGACATCTTCGAAGGCTCTGTAATGCCAAGCATCATCAATCTTGTCAAACGGCAGATCAAGCAAGTCAAGAAGACCCACCATGGAAAGGGACCACGCATCATTCTGCCTGTTGGAGGCTTCGGCAGATGCCCCTACGTTCTTCAGCGATTGCGAGAGGAGTTCGAGGGCGGTAGTACTTCTACTAAGAGAATCAAGAACGGTGGAAAGAAGAAACGAAAGCTCAACTGCGAGGAGATCGAGATACACAGCGAAACAGGCGAGATGCCGTGGACATCCGTCTGCCGAGGTGCCTGCCAGTTCGGCATGCGAGCACAGCTAAACAACTGCCTCGTGACGAGTCGATCGGCGAGAGACAGTGTGGGCTTCTATGTCAATGTCCCCGGCCTGGCTGAGGAAGGTGGCGTCTGGATGCCTAACTTTGATGAATACATGATTCCAGATGTCATGAACTGGATAGTCAAGAAGGTATGTGTAGTATGTCTTGCATCTGTGCTTTTCATTCTGTTGCGCAAGACTGACCTACTTTTCAATAGGGTGATCCGATAAGCAGCCGTGGCAAGAAATCGACAGAGACCATGTCCCTTGGCTGTGACCCCACGGTCAAGGGGCTCCGTTTTGAGCGATCGGTGCTCTACGCATATGATGGCGATCCAGCCCCTGAACGATTCGATGAGAAAGACGCAAGGTTTAGGGAATATGGTGTCATGGAGATCACTTCCACGAAACCGATCGAGAAACTCCCTGTCAAGCCCTCTGCCACTGGCGGAAAAGTTGACTTCGACTACAACTTGGAAATTGAGATCGTGGGTGGCTCAGTGCAACTCTCTGCCATCTCCGCCTATTCTGATGATAAGGGCAAAGAAGTGGGAAAATTGCTCTTACCTGAGCTTGACACGATGTAGATGTCTTGGTCAGGCAGCAGGCGTGGAGGCATAGAGTGTGATGGCAATATCATGATGACCGCGTTCGGTCGCGGAATGGGAAAAAACAGTGCAAAATGAAGGCTTTCCTATGCAGAAGGGGACAGGTAGCCTTTAGCAGGCAAATGGGTCAATTTGGCATTTAGAATTGGAGACAAATGAACAGCGATGCATTCTTATTTACGGTCTATTCCGAAATTGACATGGTCCGGCTCATCTCTCAAATGTGGTTGTGCTCCTGATGTCAAACAACAGGTTAACGATACTATTGACAACATTTCGCAGCATAGGAACACAGCCTATTTAGGAGAATGATCAACTGAAAAGGCAGGACCGAGCCTTACCCGCAGGGGATGAAGGACGCTACAAGATAGCACAAACTTGACACTGATTGCCTTTTACTCGGGGGAACACGAGGCCCACTGATCATCTCGCCTCATGCTGTATGGACGGGCTTTTCGAATCACTCACTCATGAGACGGAAGTTCCTTCTTTGCATGCTATGGCACTCGAAGCTGATCTTGGTTCAGTCAAGCATGTCGAGATTCCTGTGAGCATGGAACATGAGTTACTGATGCGAAAAGAGGAATAAATTCACAAAAAGACGGATTACGGACGACGGAAGATGACATTGCGTTTGTTCAATTACCTTTTTGTATTCGTAATTTACTACCTAGAAATCGCAGTTCCTGTCTTTAGACTTCAGCATTAGAACTCGATAGTTGTAAACTACAAATGTCGGTATCCCTGCCCAGTCTGCCCAATTCTACGGTACATGCCATTGGACATGATTTCGTACCCACTTGGGTTTGGCTGCGCGTTCATCCAAGCCATAACATTTCGATTGTTCCAATATGAACGAGTGTCAGACCGTCTATAGTCTCCAAAGCGAGATGCATCTCCTCCATACACCGCGAGCGTATCCCAGGGCTGATACCGTGCGCGGTGATTCCCAAGCTCATGTCCTGAGTATGTTAAGCTCCGACGTATCGGACGGTCCACATATGGACTGTAGTATGAGTTGAATGTTCCCCAACCCGACATTTTCTTGTCTTCTCTGATTCTCTTCGTCAACAATTTGAGATGAAATACCGGATCCGCTCCTTGCATAGACTTTCGAATGAGTATTGCTTGGTTTGTTACACTCGAGTGCAAATTGAGTAGATAAAGAATTATGGCCGCGACTGAAGCATTGTGCTTGTGTTTAAATACTACGGACAGAATCCGCGGCTGCCGATGTTGAGACTGATGCATCTTTGTCACAAATAAAGGTTGTTGGCTGGCTGGTATTAGTGACCCACTCGATCAAGCTGGAAGGATGAGCTTGATTACATGGACACAGCTTGTTTCTTAGCATATCACATACCTGGTACTTCTAGTGACGGACTTAAAAAGATTGCGTCGACTAAAAAACGGAGCAATGGTCAAGGATCCTACGTTGTTCTTCTCCTGATGGCCTGTGAGCACCACCAAGTAATAACTGAGAAGTTGCATCCAGTTCGCAAAAGGCTTGCATTGGTGATATTCAAAGACGTTGGAGATTTATATTAATTTCTTTGAAAACAGCGCCACTGCTTAAAAAGCCCATAGAATTCTTTCAGTTGCGTTTCAGATGAAGATCATACCAAATCTACGTGGACTGCCATGTTCTCTTAATCCTCAGCTGGCCGTGCTCCGGCAAGAAGTGTCTCCTGGATTCGTTGGGATGGCAGCCAGCGCTCAGCTGGTATGAACCACCAGGAAAGAATTGCGAAAATCGTCACAATGCCCATGATGACCGGAGCATAGTTAAGAGTGGCAGCCTCAACCGGGAAAACGTAGGGCGAGAAAAGCACAGCCACAACCCATCCATTCCACAGGACAGCAATTGCCTGAAATGGCTTGCTCAGTCGTCCAAGACTCCATGCAGGATTGGGAAATTGGTCGGGTGTCAAGAAGAGGCGTCCAAGACAAATCAGACCGTATGCGGCGGCTGATGGCACACCTGCTGCCGAGACGAGCGAGGTAAAGGCCACTGAAGACGGGAGAATTGTGCATGTGATCAGGGAAGACACCCCCCACACGACCAAGACCGCGTTCCGGGGCTGCCCATCGACGACTTGGGCGACCCAGGGCGACCAAGGGAGAACGCCATCGCGTGCGACCGCAAAGACCAGGCGGGATGCCGCGAGAATAGCAATAGCAGTATTCTTGGTACCAGAATTAGCTGTGACACTATTTGAACGGTTTCAAAAAGCTGGTACTACTCACAAACCACAGTGCCACGACGCATACGATGTTCATGAAAATGTGTCCACCTTCTCCAAGGATGGCTGCATAAAGCGGCACAAATGGCTGCGTGCCGCCAAATGAGAACAACGTGTCTGCGTCAGGCTGATGCAAATAACATTGAAGATTAGAACATGTGGAGGGTCGCCAATTCAGGATATGCATGACTTACGACGCAGAACAAGAAGAGAATGACCACAATGAAACCACCGATGCCGCTGGTAACCGTGCTCCAGAAGATGCCACGGGCTGCTGCGATGCTGGCGTTCTTCGTTTCCTCTGCGACATGGCCAGAAGCGTCGAACCCAATGAGGATCCCGGCCGTGGCTAGATAAGACAGACACCAGTTCCATCCCGCGGGAGCTCCGGTCCCGTTGTAGGTCGTCATGAAGGCATCGTGTGCGGATCGGAACCCGTAGATGCTTTTGCTCGTCGCCACGGGCAGCCAAATCATGTTCAAGGCGAAGTCAATGAGGACGAAGCTGGTTGATAGGTAGAATATCCACTTGAAGTATCGCGCTAGAACAATCGTCAGACAGGGTGTATCGCCAGGGGCTTCGCAACCTACGTGGCAAGAGGTTCCAAATTGCTGCCAAAGCTAGCATGACTTCCGTTGTGATCCACTGAACAGCTCTAAATTTGACGCTCGATGTGTCAGACGGGAAGTCGAGATTGAACACGACGATTTCCTGTATTATCGTCAGGGGTTATGCTATGCTGGGGAAAGATGAACTGAAATGCATGCTTACTGATAAAATGTAATTGACAGCGGATTGCGTGTTGCCTGTCATCTTATTAGCATGTGCCGTTCATGTCATGTTCGATTTGAACGCTGGACATACTCGCACAGAATGTCGTCCACGCAGTCGTGCTCCACCATGCGACGATGAACCCAAATAAGCGGCCGAAACGTGGGCCCCCGGCTTCAGCTGCCCACAGGTAAATCGATCCGGCGAGTGGAAGCGAGGAACATATTTCTGCAATGACGGCTGCTGCGATGAAAGTGAACACGCAAGTTACGAGGAAACTCGTCCTACATAGCCGTCAGAAACATTCGTTTACCAAATTGAACGGACTGCCGTGGACAAAATACCAATATGCCAGGTTCCCTCCAGCTGCGATGCCAGTAGAGAAAGTCACGCGGACACCACCGATGAAATACAGAGCAGCTAAATGCAGTCAGACTCTCATCCTCATGGAGTTTGGTGCATCGTCCCTACCAAAGGTTGTCGCAAAGTTGTGGAACGTATTAAAAGTTCTGTGCAGGACCTGGACATGTGAGCTGGTGGACTCAGCCGCCACGAAAAGCTTGTATCACTCACTGGTTTGTAGCCCAGGTTTTCCTGTAGAGTTAAATCGTCAGCCCGCGTTCATGAACTACTGTTGACGTCGGGTTGCCAGCCTCGAGCCGCTTACCAAGACCTCGGCATCTCTCGATGTTTCCTGTTCTGGGCCCGTCTTTGAAACGGCCGCATTCTTCTGCACGCTTGCATCTTCGCGATCCGTGGCCATGACGGCAATGAGTGTTGCCAACACGGCGTCCTGAGGTTGACGAAGTAGTCGAGCCGATCAGCGATTCAATTATGAGAGACTACCTACCGAAACTGCGGGAAGACGCGTCCATGTCTTATAGCAAGGGAGCCGGCTTATTCAGTGGACCATTTAAAGTCCTGTTTAGGAGGACGGGCTGAGCCCCAGTTATGGAAAAGCTTGATGGGTCAGGGAGGAAGAAGTCTGTCACGCAATTAGCGCCTGTAAAACGCAATGGCGTCGGCTGCACACCTCACTCGAATAAAGTGGATCTGCACCAATCCTTATAGAGAGGGACCACCGAAGCCGGTGATTTGATCCCCCATTCCATATATTCCTGAACATGACCGCAATCGATGTTATTTGACCTATTATTTGACTGAAGACAGTCGTGCATGTGCTTTTGCGCCCACCCCCCCCCTTTTTCTCGCCGGACCCAACAAAATCGACGTTCTCCTTTCGCTTCAATGCCCATATTACTTCTCACGAGCTTGGGTCTGCTATGCCTAATAGCATACACAGTCTTCCAGGTGGGTCAAACTTCGCGAGTACATGGCAACTTCTCGCTGACCCGTTCAAGGCTGTGGTACGAGCACACGCATCGCCATTGTCACAAGTTCCCAACGCAGGCTGGGGAGCAGGCTACTCGCGCCTATTATGGGCTTTTCATCAAGAGTTCCGGGGAAACATTACAATAGAGCTTCCAAAGATTCATGAAAAGCTGGGTAAGTTACTATTTACGCTGGTTCCTAGTGTTTGAACGCTGTAGAAACTGACATTATGACGGTAGGTCCTTTGGTACGAATAGGACCCAACGAAGTCTCTTTTTACTCCATAGATATATATGACACGGTACACAAGGTCAACAGTGGTTTTGTCAAAGACCCTCGCAGCTATGGAGAGTTTGTACAAGACGGACACCCTGCCCTCTTCTCTATCACGTACGCGGTCCCATGTAGACCCTGAAGCTCCTTCTCGCAACATAAAGCTCACAAATGATAGGAACCCAGAAGAGCATTCAAAACGGCGAAGGATTCTAGGTCAGCTTTTCAGCCGAAACAACATTGCAAAGCTTGAAGGACTCATGATCCACCACGTGGACGCATTCGTCCATGCAATGGGCCAGAAGCATGGTCCAATTGACGTCGGCCCGGCATGCAGGGCCCTGGAAGCGGACATCATTTGTACGATCTTTGGTGACGCCGATCCTTGACGTGCAGAAATGCTGTGTTACATAGTATGCTAACACCAACAGCTGGATTCTCGTTCGGTGAAGCCGTAAAGGCTGTTGATGCTTGGGCAAAGGGGGAAGAGCTGGCCATTGTAGCCAACAATGATAGGAAAGCAACATTCATGCCCCTTGTCAGTGACTTCTAAACACTAGAATGTTGTGCTTGCTAACAGTCGCAGCTCATGAACTTTCCAGACCTGTATGAAGCCTGGACCCGTGTTGAGGATTTTTTGTGCCGAATTCGAGGATCAAGAGTCTCTTATAGGAAGGGGCTTGAGCAATACGACGAGGTTCGTCCGCGCCCACTGCGTTCCCTTCATGTCGATTTAGCTCACCGTCTGGTAGTGGACCCTTGGGGCCTGGGGTAGGAATAAAGATACCGACAAGAAGTCTGTTTTTCCGAACCTCATCAAAGTTATGATTTCGGCCGGGGTACCGACACAGACCGCTCTGTCGGAAGCGAAGGAGAACCTCGGCCCAGGAACGGACACGACCTCTGCCTCCCTGGCGCACATTCTTTATGCGCTTTCAAGGAATCCGGTATACCAACAGAAGTTGTACGAGGACATCGCCGAAGTGGGGTTTCCTACCGACATGGGTTCTTTGGAGAACATTCCACGGTTGAAAGCCTGCGTCAAGGAGGGAATTCGCTGGGCTGGCGCTGCCGCAGCCATGCTGCCCCGGGTAGTTCCGCAGGGAGGCATTGAGCTATGTGGCAAATTCATACCCGAAGGGGTGAGTTTAGTCTTCCGGGCCTTTAAATCTTCTTGTCTGACCACCGAGTGTTACTGCTTTAGACAGTCATGACCTCATCGCCGATATGGTACCTAAGAGACAAGTTTGCGTACCCAAACCCCGAATTGTTTGACCCATACAGGTGGATCGATATCAACGGGAATGCCAGCTCGGAAAATGCTGTCAGAGACAGATTCTACGTACCCTTCTCCAAAGGAGCCAACGTTTGCATTGGAAATCAGTAAGTCCTGTAATTGTGCGTGTCTGAGAATGATGTTGACCGTTTCTGCGCTAGCCTTTCTTACTTCGAGATATATCTTAGCTTGTCAAAGATACTCGAAAAGTATCAGCTTGTACACGATGCCGGTACCACAATATCCACTCCATTGGCGGGGCTGAACAGCCCCGACTGGCAGCCCGTACAATTACCAAAAAGGAAGGAGTGGGTTGCTGCAGTCTTGATGGAGCCTCTTCGTGTGGAGGCCGTCCCAAGGAGTTTCAAAGCATCATGACTGATTTTCATGGGAAAGAGCAAAACTCAAATTGATTTGAATATTTCATATCGAAGAGACCAAAATAATGGCCCGTTGTATTTCGAAAACAGACAGATGTATGGCTGACATAGAAAAGAGATTGAGTCCTAACAGAGTATTTCACCAGCAATATTGAGTGAGCCTGAGTGAGAAGCCCGGATTTCTCGCTAGTGAAAGTGGTGGCGTTTGAACGATGATTCACAGCATACTTAAGTATTCGCCATGGTGCCATCCAGTAGGATTGTAAAGATCGGTAGAAGTTCATGAAACCCCATTATTAAGTACTCGGTAGAGCTCGCAGGAAGGAAATGAGTGCATGTTCGATATATTGCAGTAGTGGCCTGGGTAGCCTTGATTGGGTAGGTTGTAGGTTATGTAGTAGTAATCATACTAGACTGTAGTTTATATAGGTGTGAGATCAACGATTGAAGGACTGCTGCTGATTTGAAGCTGTGAGAATATATTCAGGTTATTACAAGGTAACTATCAATCCTCCACCGGTTCAAAGGAGCCGGAACATGTTCATGAAAATGTGGTGAGGTTTCATTTGTAGCATGACAGCGGAATCCGGTTGGTCAAGCAATACTAATAGTTACTGCTTTCACCCTACCAATAAATATAAATTGACTAGTAAAACATTGACTTCATTATGTCAGTGGGCCTGAGGGAATGCCTAGAAATTCATCCATGTACCAAAACGTCTGGCTCCCGACGGTAATAGATTTACAGCGAACCTCTTTGGTTCTCACGCTATAATTTCTGAACCACGCACTAAGCACACAAGACCTGTTGTTAGCTCTGCACATTCCAATACATCTGTATATCTTATCAGAATTGCACGAAATAAATTGAAGAATAAAAAATGACATATTAACTGTGAGATTTAAAAATGGTAAATGCTCATCCCACCCCGGGAGAACCAAAAAAACCTAAAGCTCTACCAAACCTATTCCCGAGAAAGACCAACTTCGTGAGAATATCAAAGTGTCTATCACCAACTTGACGTACTGCTTCATTATTTAATCCGTCTTCACTCACCACCATTCACCGGTCTAGAGCCATACACTGACACTCAACACTTTTTTGGATCCATTGCTGCAGGGTCCGACATAGGAAGCAGTGATCCATCCAAGTCTGTCAGCACACTTTGGCGCTCTCTAGCTGCTACCATATCTAGGCTCATCAGTTATCTCAAATACGTCAGTCCAGGCTGATACCACCAGAGAGAAACAAAAACAATCTTGCGGAATTTAAATTCAAGTTTCCTACGATATGGCTAGTCAAGATACCGCCCACCTTCCGAATTGGCTTGACGGGGACGCGATCCCGTTCGAGCTTAAGACGATGATTCTTGAACACACCAGCAGCCACAGGGACCTGGTGTCCCTTCTCAAAGCCTACCCTATTTGGGTCAATGAATCGTGGGCTCAGTACCCAATGCAGCTCTTTCAACCTGCCTATGACAACGTCTTGAGAGACATTGACCCAGACTTAGAGGCTGAAGTATTGATCGTCTATCACATACGGAAAATCAGAAAGGACTATGCAACTTCCATGGGATCCTCTGTTGAGACGCAGTTGCACAGAAACAGGCTCCAAGACGACCTACGTGATATTCTGAGCCTAGACGATAATCCTCTGCCAGATCTGGAAAGAAATCTCCAAACAATTCTTGATGTCGCGGAAGTTGTACGGGATGTCAACTCTTTGACCTATCGATACTCCAACGACGCGTGGAACAGAATTTACGACATCGCCAAAATACATGGATGGATACGAGGATCTTTTGCAGACGCCGGAACTTCGCCCACAATCAATCTCACCAGGATAGAGAAATTCAAGTTCAACCGGGCATTCCTCAGGGTCGAAATTTACCTTCTGACCAAGTACTGGACAAGTGCTCAAGACCAGCGCCATATCCTCGACATGGGTAGAGATATCGAGCCTTTCATTCCCCCACCCAGAATAGGGCTTGCCGACGAGAGACGACAATTCGATTCATGTCTGCGCTACATCTTTCACGCTTACCGAGGCTACTTGAAGAAGACAGCGAGAGGGTTGGGGGCTCCGGAGCTTCCGACTAGGGACGACTTTCAGTGGGTTTCGAATCGGAATGAAGAGAGAGAGTACCAATACAAAGACTATCCCACTCTCGATCCAGGCATTCCGGAAAGAGACTTTGCTCAAAGGTCTGTTTCAGAGGAACAGGGCTTCCTCCTCTGGCTGTGCGAATTTGGCATCGGCCGCCTCGAGCAGACGCACAATGCTGATGACAAGGCGCGCAGAGACGAGCTTCTGCTACAGTTCAGCCACCGGCACATCTGGGAGACGGTTGAGTTACGCCACAGGGTCTCAAGATACGATGTCTCTCCGGATAGGATGTTTTCATTCGACCATTCGGTCCCAGATATCCAGCATCGCAACAGGCATCCGATCAAGAGCCTGTACGGACATGACGCACATCAGCAATATTCCGAGAACTCGTCGCCGTGGGCCTGCGCCGCGGCATTCCTGACATGGACGTTCAACGATCCCAGATCCATGATTTGGGTTCCATCAAGGGAACACGTCACACTCGCCAATGACGGCCACTGGCTGACGATGTCGGACACGGACAAGGGGCCGAACGCATGGAATGCATTTGAACGCAAGGGCTTGCCCCCGCACTCGATCCCCTACGGCCACCCATATATGCTTGACCGTCGGAATTATCAATTGCGTGAGTTTTTCCTATAACGTTCCGCCATGAAAGCGGTCCGAAAGTACTTGAGCGGCAAGATGGCGGATTGTTATCACGAAGGGGCATATGGACGCGAAATGCGAGGAAGATCGATCCTGGAGCATAGTGTAAAGCGGGGGTTTCATCGGTTGGTCTAACACATGTGATGATTGATGGGAATGTTGGTATTTTTGGACCGCGACGGAGAAAGAGGGATCGAGAAGAGCATAGACACGAGTCAAAGGTGTGGTGAGGTAGTGGTTGCAGCGTCCGCATTGCAGCACAGGCAAATCGGCACCAGTATCTTGCCTTAGCATTCATGCTTCTTGTCCGCAACGCTATTCGAACTCAAGTGGTTAGTCATGTCTCGCAGGTAGTCTTAATAATCCAATCTTTTTGACAGTCCAACTAGTAACATCCGCGATGGCCTCGGACCCGAGCCCGGTGACCACCGCTTCGGACCCACTTATCCGGACCCTGCATCGGCCGCTACGAGGCGAGTGTATGAAGTCATAAGCTGTCGTTCAACGTCGATATTGTGACGACACCGTGACATGACATAAGACTATCGACTACCCGCCAAAGAATAAAATGAGAGTCGTCTTGCCAATTGAGTTTGGCTCTCTGCATTTTACATGGGTTTTTTTCTCGTGATTCAAGAATGTACAGTGTCTTTCACGCATCCTGAGACTCCGACACACTGCACCCGTTTTCCCTTTACACTTCGTTTTAAAAAATCTCGTCCTTTCGTTTCACACGACATTCCACAAGCCACATCCTTTCGCATATCATGACGACCCAACGAGTGTTCCAGCTGAGCGGCACATGCAACAACTATCCCTGGGGAAAAAAGGGAAGGCAGTCGCTGGCTGCTCAATTATGTGCAAGAACCCCAGGTACCGACTTTAAGATCGAAGATGAGGAGTATTACTCGGAGATGTGGTTTGGTGACTACCCGGACTTTCCGGCGCGGGTACTTGAGACGGGCGAGCTTCTTGCGGATGTCTTGAAGAAGGACCAGCAGACCCTTCTGGGCAAGAAGGTCGTGGACACGATGGACGCGCAGCTGCCATTCCTACCAAAGGTAAGCAGGCCTCTAGATTGGTCATACTTGAGCAGCAACGGCTAACCTTGCTCATATCGCAGATTCTCTCGATAGCAAAAGCACTGCCACTCCAGCTGCACCCCAATAAAGAGCTGGCCACCAAGCTGCACAAGCAAGATCCTGATCAGTTTACGGACCCCAACCACAAGCCAGAGATCGCAGTCGCCCTCTCATTGTTTGAGGTCTTTGCAGGATTCAAGCCCCTCTCAGAGATCCAGCCCCTCTTCACACTCTCAGCCCTGAGCTCCTACTCACCAGCCGCACCCGTGGACAGATGGGACAACAGTACCCTCCGCGAGGTCACCCGCAATCTGCTCAAAGCCGAAGAGGCCACCGTCAAGACGATCGAGAGCGACCTGCTGAACACGCCGCGGTCGGACCTCAAGGCAGTCAAGGCGGAGTACATCCTGGACCTCCTCCCGCGCCTGCAGGGCCAGTACGGCCCCGGCGACGCCGGGTCGATCGTCGCGCTGGCGTGCATGAACTTCCTGACGTTCCAGCCCCTCGACGCCATCTACATCCCCGCCGATGGGATCCATGCGTACCTGTCGGGCAACATTGTCGAGTGCATGGCGCGGTCGAATAATGTCCTCAACGTGGGGTTCTGCCCGCCCGCCGACCGGAACAACGTTGATATGTTTGCCGACACCCTGACGTTCAAGTCTCATAGCAGGGAGGATGTCGTCCTGCCCAAGCAGAAGAGTGAGAGGAGTACGACTGGTAGGACTGAGGTCTATAAGCCGCCCATGAGCGAGTTTGACATGATTGTGGCTGGTTTGACGGCGGGTGAGAGCGATGAGCTTAAGGCGAGCGATGGCCCTGGTGTTTTGTTTGTTACGCAGGGAACTGGGAAGATGGGCGCGGAGGGCAAGGAGTTTGAGCTGAAGGAGGGTTTCATTTACTATGTGGCTCCGGGCGTCGAGCTCAAGTGGGAGACGGAGAGCGGGATGCAGGTGTTCATGGCTACTGTATGATTATTATAGAATTGGTTAGAAGCACAGCCGCACAGTCACATTCATGCACCAACGGCATGAGAACAGATCTTTGCCTTCAGCTGTGACCAACTTGGATTCATGCATATTCCAGTCACACAAATTGTCTCACATCTGAAAACCAGTGGGGCCCAGGATGACTGTCATGGCTCTCCGTATCACAACAGACTTTTGTACATACTTTTCCAAATTTCAGGATCCCCTACCGCTAACCACCACGATGATGGCATTCAATTAAGCAGTCTTGGTGGTGTCAGGCTTGAACCAACCCTTGGGCCCGTACCAAGTCCCCTTGACGAAGCTGTTCCAGTACACAGAGGGGAAGAAGTCCCTCTTCAGGTGGTAGAAGACACGTCGGGGAACATCCTGGCTGCCGATGCCGGGGACCTTGGCAAAGGTCTCGTCGGGCACGCCGCCGTACTTGAACTCGCAGAGCATGAGCTCGTTGTGGCCGGTCAGCAGCGGGCACGAGGCGTAGCCGGTGTAGCCGGCCTTGAGCTCCTGGCCGCGGATGGTGGAGAGCAGGTTCTCGACCAGGACGGGGGCCTGGGAGCTGATGGCGGCGGCGGTCTTGGAGTTGGGCAGCGACGAGGCGTCGCCGATGGAGAAGACGTTGGCGTACTTGTTGTGCTTGGTTGTGGTCTTGTCGACGTCAACCCAACCGGCGGAGTCGGCTGCGAGGGTGATGTTAGTACAACCATCGATGCGTTGCAATACTTGGTATGTGCAAAAGAGCCCTTGGGGGGCACTTACCCAGAGGTGACTTTGCAACCCAGTCGAATGGCTTTTGAGGAGGAACGACGTGCAGGAAACCAAACTCCTTCTCAACCTCCTTGCCGTCCGCTGCGAGGTTCTTGAAAGTGGCCACCTTCTTGGAGGCGTCCACTGACACCAGGTTGTGCTGGAACAGTCCCTCGACGCGGCGCTTGACACGCAGCTCCTCGAGAGCCTTGGAGTACTTTGGCACCGCGAACATGGCGGGGCCGCCGGTGGCAAAGTAAGGCAGGATGTCCTTCCTCACTGCGTCCCTCTCCCACTGTGACAGAGCCATCCACAGGATCTTTTGTGGCGCGCCGGCGCACTTGATGACGCCAGCTGGCTGGGTGAAAATCGCCGTTCCCTGCTTGAAGCCCTGGATGTTCTTCCATACCTGCTCGACAGTCTTGTTGGAGTAGATGGAGCTGACGTTGCTGCCGGGGTTCTCGAGGGCCTGGGGCAGTCCCTTGATTCCTGAGAAGTTGGTCTCAAGGCCAGGGGCCACAATCAAATACTCATAAGAAACCTCGACGCCGTCTGCCGTCTTGAGCTGGTTGTTCTCCGGGTCGAAGTTGGAGACCTGCAGGGGGTAATGCGTGACTCCAGATGGGATCAGGCTGGAGAGAGGCCTGCTCATGTCACTCAGGGGCTTGAGGCCAGAGCCGACGAGAGTCCATCCGGGCTGGTAGTGGTGGTCCTTGGCCGGGTCGAGGATGGCGATGTCGTCCTTCTGAAACTGTTTCGAGCGCATCAACTGGGCCGCGACAGTCACGCCGGCCGTGCCACCACCAACAACGACGACGCGGTGGTGGGGCTTGGGAGGTATCGAAGTGACGGTGGCGTAGGTTCTGAATGAAGAGGCTCTCAGGCTCTTCGCCGAGGCGCGAGCAGCCCTGGCCCCCATTGCTCCAGCCATGCTTTCGACTGTAGAAAAGTCAGTCGGTTGGCTCGGTTTCGATGAAAAAGCTAGAAGCAAACAATATGGTGCTGCACGGTGACTACTTGCTCGTGAAAAATGTATCGTTTGAGTTGATGTACCCTGGACTGTGTTCATGTGTGTGAAGTGCGTGTGCAAAAGGCTCGACTCTACGTCGCTATTCTCTGCTTCCTAAATCGCAGCAGGGGCAATGGCGTGATCGGCTGTCGGTGGTCGACTTGTGAAATCAGCCGAAGCTGACCCAGCATGCCGGAAAAGTGCCCTAACCCTAATACTTTTTGCTAGTCATCATGACGACCCCCCCCCCAACGGCTGTTTGCATGTGGACTGTCCGAGATATTGGTTGCCAAGATCAGCTTGGCTAAGAGGAATTCAGTTGGTGCCGAATTTGTATGCTGACTACGAAATTCCAACCTGTTGGGCCTCGTCTGCGAATCATTTTATCTGAAAATACTTCCTGCTGGATGTCTGCTTCTGCTGACGCCTGCGCCAGCAGTTACGCGAGCCTAAATTACCTGTGTGCTCATCATGAGCATAACCTATTTTGTCTGCCGTTTTTCTTCCCCCATCCTTTGTCACTCTATGAATATTCAGCTGTCGGCTGAGGAGGCACAAACATGCATTCATATTTTTATATACGGATGAGAAATGCCCGAAAATGAGTACAGCTCCAAAGGAAGCCCCTGAAGTCGGTGCCGATGCTTGCAAATTGGGCGACATAAGCGTGCAGAAAGACTGCCCGGAGCAGGAACACGGCAATTCCGAGCGCATGCATCATGATCCTTCCCCTCCAAGAGAAGACTCATTCGCGTGGCTCCATGTCGTCGGCGCGTTTGCCCTCAATCTGAGCACCTGGTAAGGATGACTGCCTTGTGTGAGAGACATTTGTCAAGCCTCATTGAGAAGCCTGCGATTGGTTCAATCCAGTGGTTTGATAAAAGAAAATATAGAATTTTCCATAAATTCTACCAGCTCCACTTTATCATCTCCCAGTCGTCGTCCAACATCGCCTGAGTCGGATAAACTCAGGTCTTCCTGCTATTTCTCATCTCCGTTATCACCGACCGGATCTTTGGCGCAGTCCAACCCCGAAGTCCCCTCCCTGATATGCATGGGCCCTCTGCTGGTTATTTCGGTCATGATGCCCACCACCATCGCCAGTCAATATTAGCATGTCTTCCTGGCCCTGGCTGTCATGATGGGCCTTGGTTTTAGTTGTCTGGTCCTGCCCGCCCCTGCGCTCGTCTCCCATGATTTCATCGAGCTTCACGTATTCAAACTTCTAATTTTAACAGCTCGTTGTAGGGTGAGAACCGGGGATGTCATCCAACTGGGCTCCGAGCTGAGGCAGGTCAACCAACACTCACTGCCCGAAAGAGAAAATATGGCCACACCAGTGCTTACGGCCAAGATCTACGCCGCGGATCAGAGCCGTTGGAAAACATGATGTTCTTTCCGTGCTCAAAATATCTTTTCAGGGCCCTTTTAGAGCATCTGAAACGACAGTTGGTTTGTCTCAACAGGTCGGGATCACGAGACGACCTGATGTATACCGAGTGAGAACAGCAAGGTTCTCCTTGCAATCATGTTCCAAACGATGGAGAGATTGAATCTAAATCATGATGTATTGCATAAAGTATTTCAAACCACATTACTGGGCTCTTTCTAGTCCTCTCCTATCATTACTTACCATACCGCTACTGGGTGTACCAAGCCACCCAACCACCCTTTGCTGTGCCTGACATAACTAGCATCGCGTATCAAGTTTGTCTGTATCTCGAAGAGACGCGACAGTTTCTTGGATCACATGGCCTGCTCTGGCCTGGCCGGCCATATTCCCATTCCTCTGATCAGGGAGTTCTACGATCTGTTGGCTGGTCGCCATGATATGTCCATGGCTTCGTCTGTTTCGACCCCGTCCTTGTCACTTTGTTGGCATCATCTCGAAGTGATGAGGAAATCTCGTCGCAAGATCTTGAATATATAAAGAGCAGCAGACGTTTGATTTCACTTGAATACTCGTACAACAATCATCCATCAAGCGTTACATCTTTCCATTACAGTCACCTGAAATACATAGCACTCACACATTTTACACACTGATCCCGACGCCAAAACCGCAAATTCCCACTTGAAAAACACAACTGTCTCGGACTCTCGAAGCATCTTCACCATGTGCGAACAATTCCTCTTCCACTACATCTACGCCTGCAAGCACGAGGACTTCAAGTACAAGAACGCAAAGACATCATCGAGCTGCCCGATCCCGGGGAACGCCAGCTGTGCGAGCCCTCCGGACCGTGGTCGATCCGGGGGCACATTGGATATCCCTAGTGTGTGCCCTTCGTGCCGCGGGGGCTCGAGTGGAGGCTCGAGTGGAGGACAGAGATCCAGTGGTGGCCGCGGACACCAGTCGTCACACCGCCGTCGCCGTTAAACGGCTTACCACCGACGGAGAGGATTCGTTGTTGGACGCGGGAGTGCGGCGGGACCGCAACTCAGTCCAGGCATTTCTCATGCAGCTGCGAGTCCATTGGGTTGGAGGAGTGTGATTTGTGATAAGACATGGGGGACGGAGGAACCGGTATGTGAATGGCGTTTGTTGTTGGGTGCAAGCTTGCGGCGGGACTGCAACCCAGTCCAGGATTTCCTCAAGCAGCCGTGGTATCATTGGTTGAAGGGAGTGTGGTAGGCGGGGTATGGCCAGTAGGAAGGAGGGTATCTTTAGCGAAGAGGATCAGGGAGCGGGTCTCCTGTTAGGTTACCATCAAATGAGCATGCAGGTTACATGCAGCACAGCGTCACGTCCCATCTGACAGGTGCCAATCGTTTCGGGCCGTGGTGTGAGCATAAAAGCTCACACCCCCTTTGGGGTACCCCGAGCCCAGTCTCTCTTCCTAACTTCTTCATTCCCATCCAATTCCCCACATCTCCTTTATTATGGATTCCCTTGAAGCTTTCGAACGAGGCCGAGCTCTTCCTCCTGAGGCTGTCAACCATGGCTCGCCCATCAATCCATTTGAGGCCGAGATCATTCCGCTTAGGATTCCGCCATCTACTAGTGTTCCGCATATCTGGCAGGGCTTTAACCGTTCGGCAGTCTTCGTGCTAGACGAGCACATTGTTCTAAAGGCTCAGAAGCAGTACTATCTCCCAGGTATCACCTTGCCAGGGGATCAAATGCTCCTAGAACTCGGGCTAGCCAACTTCAATGGAACACAGCTTGAACAACAAGTCTTCACTACCCTACAGACCTCGCCACACCCTCACCTAGTTTGTTGCCTTGATGTTTGCGATGTTCAAAATTTACCAGCAGATCTCCTAGAAGGTCTACTCTTCTTTGAGAGACTTGATCCATTGAGTACGATAACCTTGGCTAAGGCAAACATGGCCTGTCGGCGTCGCTGGGCTATTGAACTTGCCTCGGCCTTTTCGCATCTCGAATCACTTGGGCTTATACCTATAAAGGTACATGCAAGTGATCTTATGCTTGATAAGTAGGTTCTGAAATGGTGTGGAATTACACCTTTTCACCCTACCGCAGCACCAGATTTCTCCTTACCTACAGAGAATCCACACCACACTGCACCACTTGTCGATGCCGCGTGCCTAATACTCATCATTATCCTGATAAAAAAAATTGAATTTGGCTAACGTGGAATTATAGGTCCAGACGGCTCAAGCTGGTGGGGTTCGGCGCCTCGCCACGCCGTTCCTATCCGGGAGTTCAGGGGCATCAGCAAGCCACGGCTGATCCCCATCAGCCGGTTCCTACCGCTGAGGTCACACGCCAAAATATGGAGAGTGCCCATCAGCGTCTAGCTTCTTGCCTACACTACATCCTTACTGGTATTGACCCGGATCAGCAGGCTCTGCAGATGGGCCACGCAGGCTATAGCCAGGCGGATCGGATTCAGTGGCGGGAAAAGGTCCGGCGCGGCGAGTACCCGATCGCCCCTGGTGCAGAGCCAGTCGCAGATATCCTGCAGGATGCCTGGGCTCTAAGACTGAAGAAAGAAACGAATGACGACTTTCAGTCGTTCGCAGAGTTGGAGCAGAGGATTCGAGAAGCTCTTGGTTCATTGGATGTTGAGGACAACATGGAGCCGTACCCCGATGTTGATATTAAGTGGCTCGAAGACAGGTGTCGCGTCTGGCTAGAGGCGCAAGAACGAGAGCCGAAGTGGATGGGATCGAGGGAGTATTCCGAGGCAGTCAGAGATGCGATGGCTAATTCCGACGCTTGAGTGCTAGTGTTGCGCTGAAAGACTCCAACCCAGGTGTCCCGTTTCTCTAGATAGTCGGTTCAGTCTATGAATATCATTTGAAGATATGATACGCTACAGTAATATTAGATGGGATTAGTCATTGATAAGCACACACTACGAGAACCGTCGAGCTCGTTGTTGGAACCTGGGTTCAAGCAAAACCAGCAAGCTCACAACGCCATGCTGGTTTTGCCAATAAGGTCCGCTACAGTTCAATATTGTTGCTGATAATCTTGCCATGGTTTTGAATGTATAGGCTGGCCAGAAAAAATCGTCTTGTTGCCAAATTCAAAACAAATTCTATGCAGACTGTCCTGGTAGTGGTGAACAGATTCCTAGGAAGGCTCTACATGACACGATGAGTACACTTTTATCGGTGTCATGTCACAATGGGCGCTCTATCCATCGAATTCGCACCGGATAGCCCGCCATTGGATAGGCGAGGCATTCTCTTCAATATCCTCCCAGTCGCGATCATCCCCAGCGACATGCCTTGCCTTTCCATCTATGACCGAGAGGTGTGCTTCGACTGCATTGAACCAACACACTAACGTCCCTTCCATTTCGAAACACTCCCAATCCTGGTCATCATGACTATGTGCTCCTACATTTTCGACAGAGGTAGTTCCGATAGCAACAATAGGAAAGCCACTGCTGATGATTCTGTCTTCGCCGGAAGATTGAATCCTTTTGCAGTTACAGAAGCAGATTGAGGTCGGTATCGCGTAAGTCTTCTGGCTGTCCTCGGAGATACGGCATTCTCCCAGTGCCCGTTGCCCGCCGTTTCCATACCTGAGCAAGACACCTCTAGTATGGAGACTGCCGTCTTCATGGCGGTAGAACGTCTCTATCGAGCGGACGTCATTTAGCGACGCAAATGAGAAGTGAAAGCTGGGCCAGCTTAGCTGAGGTGGATCAATAAAAGGAGACAGGTATGGACCAGAGTTTTCCAACTTCATACTGGTGCCTGGATTCTCGAACAAAGGAGAGATCATAGTGATTGGATGTGATGGCTCATTTTGGCGGTACAACAGTGTCGAGAGTTTGCCTTGCCCGCCAAGAATTAGGCAGTCGGGACCGAACGCTCGGCGGCCAATGAAGACATCTCCGGACAGCCTTTGGCGAAACTAGCTTGCTATTAGCCAAGGAAGTACGTAAATAATCACTGTTTCCGAGAAAACTGGTGATCCTTACCAGGAAGCAGGGTTGACCGCCTATAGAGTAACCACCGCCGACATCTTTCGCGAGCATCCCGAAGGCAACGACGTCATCTGCTTTGGAAACAGGGTGATAAACATAAAGGAGACCATGTGATAACTTCGCAGGGATACGGCTGGCAATTTGCTTCGCGGACGGCCTCCTCCTCGTGTGGGGGTGAACGGCCAGGAGGTGGCTATATCGGTAGATAAATGTTATCCCGGTGATCTCTTGCACATCCATGGTGAAGAAACGCATGTTTCCCAATATTTCACGTTGTACGATAGGGCTCTTTTTAAGGTCAGGCGGTGTTGGGGTGTCCCATATCCGCAGTTGAGGAGATGAATCCCCGCCACAATGCAGTAAAGCAAGTCCATGCTAATCGTGCAGCATGCGTCAGACGGTCACAGTTGATAATGAAACTGGGCTGTTCATACCTTGAACTGGATTCTCGCATTTTCAAGATGCCGAACTTCACTGACAACGAAAGCAAAGCCATCTTCCCGATTCTGGCGAGCAAATACCGGCATTGTGGCCAGGCGCTCGATTCTTTTCAATCCACGGTCGTCAACGGTAAGGCGTACAATTGGAAGCCTTCTAAGTCCCTGATCAATGAGCACAGGCTGATCTGATCCCCTTCTCCACGAGCTATCATTTGACTGGTCAGCTGACTTGTCAAACAAGTGCGAGACAGGAGGAATTCGGGGGACGCGGCCCTTTCGGCCTGGCCATGGATTTTCAAGGTTATGAATCCAGCCCAGCGTAAGAACAAGGACTGGAGAGAGCTGAAGCAGAGAAAGGGAGTATTGTCGGCTTAGTAGGGCTTGCTTACTGGACACGGCGCAGCATATGCGATACCATCACAGATGAAGGACCAACATATACTAATTGTTTAGCATAGCTGAGGACATGGGTGTAGCGCCATAAAACATGCGACTCTGAGAAATCGCGGATCGCAGTCCAGATTTCGAGAGGAAGACGCCTGGAGTTTGGCTCGCCACAGAGATCGGCTGCATATGAAGCGGTCAAGGTGTCCATAGGTCTCGTGGGGTCAAGACGCCAGGAGAGCGCTGGCCGAAACTCGGTCATCCAGGGTGTGCGCCAACCGGCAGACATGAAAGCATGTTCAAGTGCGTCGGCACGATTCGACGCCTCGAGTGTACGTACAAACAGCATCAGGCATGCTCGATGCGCAGTGACAGCTTGTGGCGCGTCGTTGCACTTGAAACACAGTGCTTCGTTGCAGAGTTGCCACTTGCCAGAACTCCCAACGGACTGGTCGTTGCTAGGGACGGCCACAAAGGGTGGAGACGATGATGGAAATCCCGTGTCGATAACTGCAATTTCTCTACGTTAGAAGCGGCCACATGCGGAGCATCTTCTGTAAAGAGAAAGCAGGAGCCATCTTACGTGCTATGTACCCCTCTGCAGCGGAGATCTTTGCAAAACACAGATCACAGTCTTCCCCCACCCGAACATGGCTTGATGTAGGTGTAGAAGGATCCATGAGGGGCGAGAAGAGGCTCAAAGGAGTATACCAATGGCATTTTAAAAGAGGGAGGGTATGGGGAGTACGTTACTCGGGGCGTTGGCTCCCCATCACACCCTTATCGATAGGCTTATCTTATCAGCCCATCGCCCCTGTACATCGCTGCTAGACATGCCTGTTGGTCCAGCATCCCACTCGGATGAAGCCTGTTGGTGAATGTGCAAGGCAGGCTGATTGGACAGGACCAAGGCATTTCAATGCTATGATGCCTGTGAGCGCGAGCGGTAGGATTTTGTAGGCATTGCCAAGCCCGAGCGCTAATTCCATGGAAATTGTATATGTAGTAACTAACTACTTAGTTAAATAGGTTTTAAGGGTATTTTAAGTATTTTAATACTCTTAGCTCAAACTATTACCTAAAATATTACTATTAAAATAAAATTAATTAATATTTACCCTTATCTTTTTATTATTATATATATAAGAGCCTTTTTAATACTAATTAGTAATTATAAAGTATTATAAAGTAATCCCTAATAATAAAATTAAAAAAATAAATTTCTATTATT